>JAJPUD010000949.1:335756-402260 GCA_023553655.1 Myrmecobius fasciatus
TCTATCTATCTATCTATCTATCTATCTATCTATCTATCTATCTATCTATCTATCTATCTATCTATCTATCTACCTACCTACCTACCTACCTATCGATTTATCTATATTCCTGGAGACCTAGTTGTTAACTATATACCACTCTGTATCTTGCTCATGGTTGGAATTCACTATTTCCCCCTCTTTGTCTTTCAGATAATAGGTCATAGAGCTAGATATTTTAGGAATTATCTAATTCTACCCTTTTATTTTAAAAATGAGTGATAGTGGCCTAGAGAAATTAAATAATTAGATGAGATTTCATAGGCTGGGATTTGAATTCAGGTTTTTAAACCAGTGCCTGGTCACTGAGCTAATGTGTGGCAGATTAGATTTAGAACTGAGAGTGACCTTGAAAATTATTTAGTCCTATCCTCTCATGTTTCAGTTAAAGAAATTAGGGGCAAAGAGGTTAAATGATCCAAATTTGGTCAGATGGGCAGTAAATGGCAAAGCCAGGCCAAATCCAGGTCCAAATAAAACCTTCCAAATCAAGCACATATTTTATGACACCACTATAACTTTAAATTTTTTATTTTGAAGGTAAAGAAACATATTTATAAATAACAGAACAATCTATTAAACAATAGAGATAGAAGTACAACTGAATTTCTTGCTATCCAGGCCAGTGTCCTATTCATTATACTCCCTCACCATTCATAACCCAGGTAATGGGAAATTGGAATTTCTTAAAACCATTTCCTGTCCCCAACCCTCCCAATTTAATAGTATACTCTGCATGGAGATTGTTTTCCTGGTTATATATTTAACATGTCCTAAGAGAAGTACTGGTACCTCATTGACAAAAATGATTTTGAAAGGAATATTAAATAATGTTTTTATTCTTGAGGATGAAGAACAGATGCCAAAAGCTTATGCATTTTTTTTTCTCAAGGGAGAAAAGAAAATCACTAATGGCTATAAAAATAGTAAGTAACCACAAAATTAAAACATGTTAAGACCTTGCTTCTCCTTTTTCTCCTTCCCAGGAACAATCACGCTCACAGAAACAAGCTGGACTCACTCACTATTCCCTTGGCACTGCCATCACCATCTGAGCTCTCAACCTCCTACTGGACTTTTATCATTGCCTGGACCCTCCAATTTGATTGACAAAGACTGGTCCTTGGAGAAACCCTTATATCTTTCAATCTGTCATGTGAGATAAAAGGCAGGCCAAAAGTCTTCAAGCCAGGACAGGGTCTTTCCATCTATGGCAGCCAGTGCTATGGATGACATTAGTCATTTGTTAAGGACTCTCGCTGTGTTTTCACCAAAGAATAAATTGTAACAATATGGGAACACATGCTACTTCTAGGTGATCTAAAATTCTAATAATTAATCTCATTTGAATAAACATTAATTAATACATATTTAATCTATTGATTAAGTGTATACTTGCCAATCAATGCTGTCATTTTAGAAATAACAATATGATTGAGTTGAGATATGTTTAATCCATTTAATATCGCTCTCTGTTCTCATTCTTGAGAGTAGCGGCTACGTTTGTTAAAAAAGAGATTATTGGTTTAAAAGTAGAAAATTATTTTATTTATTCTGTTGCATAAATAAGCTTTTAATGCTTATGGCTTTTAGATAAGCATGGTCAAATGGTAATTGCATTCACATTTTTGTTTCAATTTTCTATTACTCTAATTTGTTCAAACACTTTTGTATGTGAAATAGTCTCTAGTTTAATCAAGCATTCCTTAAATGGTATTAATTAACAGGTGTAAAATCTACCTTGAAAACTCATTTAATTTTACAAATTATACCACACCATGATGATATCCCTTGGAGCTTCATCAGGTCTGTGAATTCCAAACATTTTTTAAGAGCAAAAGATTTTTTAAATAGAAAATGAAGTTTAAAAACAGAACAACCCCCAAAATCAAATCTCTGATGTACACCTAGTAATCCATCCCAGAGTTTTAAATTTCATAGTTCTTAATTTCTTCTGAGGCAGATAAATCAAGGTCAGACCCTCATTACTTTTCACCTGGACTAGTATAATAGCCTAATGGGTATCCCTGCAAAGAATCTTTACAATTCATCCTTCACCTAGAAGACAAAGTAATCAATCTAATGGTCGAATTATAATGGCTAATAGGTATGGAGTGCTACACAACTTGAAAAACATTTTATGTGCATTTAATTCTCTAAACAACCCTGTGAAGAAGGTACTATAGCATTATTATCCCCACTGTGCAAATCAAGAAACTGAGGCTCAGAGAGGACAAAGGATTTGTCCATGGACTTCTGGCTAGTAATTATCAGAGATAAGATTCAAAGTCAGATCTTTTTGACCCCAAGTCTTGTGTTCTATTATACCATACTACTTTTTGGATCACTCAGTGTTCTACTCAAAAACCCACAAGAGCTCCCTATTGTCTATGAAAAAAAAAAAGCCATAGCCTGGCATTCAACATTCTCCATGATCTGCTTCATACCTATTTTTACAACCCTTTTCTAATCCATCCTTTTCATGTATTCCATGCTCTAACTAAACAGGAAATAGCTGTTGACATTAAGAAATTTAGTCAAGGTTTTTTAGTTTTCTTTAAGAGAGTTATTGGTGACCACTAATGGAGCTGTTTGGAGTAGTTGTAGAAAGTTCAGAGGGCAAAGAACTGAAGACAGAATGGGTAATAATGATGATAATAATATCATTTATGTAATTCTTAAACATTTCTGAAAGGCTTAATACATATGTTATCTCATTTGTTCCTTAAAATAGGTGCTATTATTATCCCCATTTTACAGAGGGGGAAACAAATTCAGATTGAGTAAATAAATTAACCAAAAATCACACTAATAAATGTCTCAAACAGGGTTGGAATCAGATCTTCTTAGATGCAAGTGTTGCAGTCCATTCAATGTATCACTTAACTGCCTTCTCATGGGTGAAGAAGAGTAGAAACATTTGTATATATTACTTTTTCAAGACATTTTGTAGTAAAGAAGCTAGATAGCAGGGTACCCCTTTTTGTAGTGGCTAGTCTTCCTTTGTGGCATTAACCATTAATTATTACTATGTGTATCCAAGAGTTCCAAGTCCATCTAACCTTACTTCTAGCCTCTCTATGTCTCTCTATTCTGTTTCAAAGAATAGCATGAATCTGTCAAATGCTTTGCTAAAACCTGAGTCAACTGTTCAAAATGTTCAACAATTTTGGGAGCATGTTTAAGTTTTAATAGCTTAAAACTACACTAAAACTTTTAGAAATCTCTATATTGACCACATTTTTCTGATTGACCAGTGTAGTAACTTGTTGCAAAAGGAAATGAGCTTAGAAGTACTTTTTTTTTAAACGTGAAACCATTCTGTTTTTTAGTAATCTCTTCTGTTTCTTTCTTTAATATTTTTCTGCTTAAGTGTTTTATTTTTTCGCAATAACATGTAAAGATAATTTTCAACATTTACTTTTTTTTCTTTTAAGAAAATTTTTTAATAAAGCTTTTTATTTTCAAAACATATATATATACATATTTTTCAACATTAATCTTTGCTAAACTTTGTGTTCCAATTTTTCCCCCTCCCTTCCCTTTTCCCCCTCCCCTAGAGGGCAAGTAATTCAATATATGTTATTCTTCTATATATATTTCCACAATTATACTGCACAAGAAAAATCAGATCGAAAGAAAAAAAATGAGAAAGAAAATAAAATGCAAACAATAGCAAAAAAAGTGAAAATGCTATGTGATGATCCACACCCAGTCCCTATAGTCTCTCTGCAGATGGCTCTCTTCATTGCAAGATCATAGGATCATAGGATCACCTCACTGTTGAAAAGACCTATGTCCATCAGAATTGATCATCATATAATCTTGCTGTTGATGTGTACAGTATTCTCTGAGTTCTATTCATTTCATAGCATCAATTCATGTAAGTCTCTCCAGGCCTCTCTGAAATCATCCTGCTGGTCATTTCTTACAGAACAATAATATTCAATAACATTCATATACCATAATTTATTCAGCCATTCTTCAATTGATGGGTATCCATTCAGTTTCCAGTTTCTAGCCACTACAAAAAAGGGCTGCCACAAACATTTTTGTACATGTGGGGCCCTTTCCTTCTTTTATGATTTCTTTGGGATATAGGCCCAGTAGAAACACTGCTGGGTCAAAGGGTATGCACAGTTTGATAACTTTTTGAGCATAGTTCCAAATTGCTCTCCAGAATGGTTGGATCAGTTCACAACTCCACCAACAATGTATCAGTGTTCCAGTTTTCTCACATTCCCTCCAACATTCATCATTATCTTTTCCTGTCATCTTAGCCAGATGATTGGCACTTGTTAAGATAGAATGGCTCAGCCACCTTCTTTTGCATTTTCCCCATTAACTCTCTTGATATTCTTGACCTTTTGTTCTTCCAGATGAATTTTGCTATTATTTTTTTTCTAGCATCCCTTCTGTTTCTAGCTATTCAGTAATCATTCTTTTAATAATACATTCCAGAATTTTTCTAGTAATCAATGTTAAGGTTACTGGCCTAGTTAATAAAGCTCATTTAGTTTTCAGTCTTTTTTTTTTTTGTCTTTCTTTTTCTCTTTCTTCTCCTCATTTTTTACCTCTTTCTCTTTAATCTGGAAAAACATTTGCCATTTACCAAGGCCATGACATTACTCCTATTCTTTACAAGGTTTTAGTTAGGTAAAATGCTACTCTTGAGCTCAGAAAGATCTGAGTTATTTTTTTAGCTGTGTAACCACACAGATGATTAATAGTAAAATCAGGCTATGAATAAATCTTTGTTGATGGCACCAAAGCCTTATGATGAATTCTTCAATACTGTGCTAGAGTGAAATTCCAGCATGATTTAATGCTGACCCCATTGTTAAATGAAGATCATGGAAACAAATACTTAGAGCTGAAAAAGATCTGCAAAGGGTCTTTAGCTCAATTATCCTTACAAAAACAAAAAAACACAAAAACACAAAACAAAATAGAAAAAGAAACTGAAGCCCACATAGTTTAAGAACTTTCCCCAAATCATACAGATAAAATTAAAATTAAGATTTAGATCAAACCTAATGATTATAAATTTAATGCTATTATGCAATTTGTGATATCTAATGGTAACCCATATGTATGAAAAAAGTAGGTTAATCTTTGAGTACATTAGAAACACATGGGGGGAAATTGGAGCACAAACCAAATTAAAGACTTTAAAAATCATGTTTTGGGCTTTGACCCTGGAAATTATTTGATAATACAGAATAGAATGTAGGATGACAGCTCTTATTGGTCCATGGTAATGGAAAACAGGATAATTCAAAGCACAAATAATGCCTAGATTCTGTTTTATTTTTAAATGTCAAGATCATTATTTATTAGAAAATAATTTTCATCTTTATTTAGGTCAAAACTTTTTTGGGACTCCTTTTTACATTCTTAAAAATTATTGAGGACCTCACCAAAGATTGTATTTATGTTGGTTGTATCTATTGCTATTTACTCTATTAGAAATTAAATGTCACAATATTTTTATGAAAATAATTTTGATCTAGCAAAGTTTCTGTCAGAGTCTTGGGAATGATTAGTGGTCCCCTCACTGCATTTTGAGAATTACTAATCTAAATTATGCCTTGTCTACCTTCCAATATCTGACAAGTAATGATAAAACACTGAAATAAGCAGCAAAAATGAGACATGTTATATGAACTGAATTTAATGGGATGACAATGGAAAGGTGATTAGTATTTAAAAGTAAGTAATAAAAAAGTAAGAAATTCTTCACAAGAATCTGCTTTCTCCTAGTGAGAGGCCATTTTAATGGAACTTAATCCCTTGCCCATATTTTTTAGAGTCAGACCCTTTTCATATGTCAATCAGCATAATTTTGGCAATGAGACTATAACACTAAATACATCTGGAACAATAATAATTTTTCTTAATAATTAGTCACTGCCTTCTTCATTGCTTATATTCTTTATGTAGGTAACATATAACCTTACACATATTACTTCTTATGTTTTTTCATAACTTTTTTTGTTTATAGTACAATCATTTTCTCATGAGATGTACTCAATAGTATCTTCCATTTTTATAGGAAAATTTAAGTTAGTAAAAAGCAAATATATCTGGCAATACGTGAATATGTATATGTAACATTCTGTGCACACAGACTCCTATTTTGCAATCTAGAGTAGGAAAGTATTTTACACATATTGTAACAATCCCTCAAAACATCATACCCACTTTGTAAATAAGAAAACTGAGAATCAGAAAAGATAAGTGACATACTTGCTATCATATATCTAGTAAATGTCAAAGTTAAGATTCAAACCTAGTTCTTTGGAACTCATCAAAGTAAGTTTTGCTATATCATTACACCTCACTCTAGCTCTTTCAGAATTGAATGGCCCAGGAAGATACATTAGAATATAACCAATTTCCATATCCTATCTACCATAGTTTTAGACTACCCAGAAATAAATGATCCCTTTGTTAGGATAATAAGAATTGGAAACATATAGGTGAGAAGACTGTAACTCACAATAATAATTAAAATTACATGGAAAGGAAATGGTAAAAGTTTTTACAATGTTGTATAATAAAGGAAATGATTACAAGATAATTACAGTTAGAAAAATTGGAGAAATACTGCTCCTAAATTAAGAACATTAGCACAGTCAATAAATAATTGAAATTGCAGTTTCTCTGTACTTCTACTGACCTTTCATTACAGGAAAATGAAAGTTCTTTAATTAAGCTCAAGATCTTCATCAGTTTGTTTTATTCTTTTGAAAGAAACTGTCAAGCTTTATGCTGATAGAATTCCCATTGTTCTCAGTGGGTGGAACGAATAAGGGCACCAGGAAAGGACATATAAAAGATGAGCTACTTTGGCTAATGTGCATTATTACCACCAATAGGTGAAATCACATTGCTAACATCAAACTTCTTGAGATTAGAGTTTGTTTTGAGTCGGGTGAATATTAGTACAAGAAGAGCTGAAAAAAGAGCTGCTAAAAGCAAGATAGTGACAAGGCCAGGATAGTCAATCAACAAATTTTGGCTAATAAGCAAGTTAATTTGTTGCTTTATTGAAGTCACCAAAGATTGACAACTAGTAATTCTGATCCTCCCACTCAGCATAAATACCAATACTCTGTGAGTCTGATAGAGGAATTACAATGAATGTGGAGAAGAATTACCAAGTTTCATTTAAAGAGGAGCTCTATAGTGTAATGTCAGAAAAGTACCAGACTGAAATTCATTGAAGATGCAAGTTCTTGGAATGGTTCTATCACTAACTTGCTGTCTAACATGGGCTAAATTACTAAAACTCTCTGAATCTATTTTCTTACCAACTTCAGTTTATTTTTAAAAATTCTATTTTATTTTCATTTTCTTATTCTCTCCCTCTCTTTTAAAAGAAACAAAAAGTTACAATAGTGATTTTAGTTTTCTCATCACTTTAGATTAAAAGAAAAAAATAATTATTAGAATAATGTATGTATTTGGGCAAGCCTGTTTTTATAGAGGCAGCTTGGCATGGAGTTGGACTTAAAATTAGGGTTCCTGGTTTTAAATCTTATTTTTGTCCTTATTTTGGTTAGATGACCCTGTGCAAATGACTTACCTAATATAAGCTTCAGGTAAATCCCCAGGATTTATGTGCTTAGTCAAACATATATTGTGTTCTCAATGTGTAAAAGGCATTCCCATGTTGATTAAATAGCATATATATGTGATATGTATATAAATATGTTGTACATATTTAACATAACCTATAGCAATTTCATTTCTTATTTTTGTTCATTAAAGTGTGAATTAATTTGGTGTGTGTGATCTTTAAAAATATTTTGATTCCTATATTTCACTAAAATTAGTTTTCTATATTGGAATATATTTTATTTTATGTATTTATAAAGGCATTATTCTGAGAAGAGGTCCATAGGCTTTATCAGACTTTGAAAGAGATCCACAACACATAAAAATGATGAAGACCTTCCTTTTTTAAAGAATTAATTTGCTAATTCCCAGGATACTTCAAGGAGATGAAATGTATAACAAAAGCAATAGACATTTATATAATGCTATAAAATTTTCAAAGCACTTTACATATCTGATCTTTTTTAATCCTTACAACAAATTTGTGCCATAGTTCCTAAAGGAATTATTATTCCCATTTTACAGATAAAGAGATGGACTCAGAGGTTAAATAACTTGCCCATGATAACACAACAGCACATGTTCAAGAGTGGATTGGAAACCAGAAGTACAAATTGAAGACTTTATCTACTATGCCATAGTGGTGACTTTAATATGGCATTTCAGTTTTACACATGGAGATAGCCACAAAGATCAAGTAATTTATCAAATTTCTGCCCACTCAAGATTCCGTGGCAGCCTTGTATTTCATTTCTTTGTCCATTAGCCCACACTGAGGCCTAAGTAATTGCTCTAAAACTATGAAGAGATATTGAGCTTTACCATGCTATGTTATACCCTGTCAACATTCATAAAGGTCAAAGCTACAGAGATAAATGCCTGTTGAAAATACCAAACAAAACATTGTATCAGTAAACTGTCATGGCTCATATATTTAGGCATTACTTAACTTTTAATAAATGCTTTCCTCGAAACCTTTTGTTCAGCTCTGATTGATCGTAAACTGCTTTGCCTCCATAGAGATTTCCCAGTGCAATATGTAAAATTATGTTTTCCCTTTTAATTCCCCTTCGCTGTTATTGTTTCAGGTAGAATTTTCCTAGAAGGAAAGTGCAATTAATCTTAACCACTTCCATTAAAACAAAATAATTCTGTGTTTTTCACCTTGAACAAGTCACTTAGGCTCTTGGGCTCTCGATTTCTTCATCAGTAAAATGAAGAGTTGGATCAGATGACCTTTTAAGGTCCTTTGTAAGCTCTAAATCTTGGTATTATATTGGTTCACTGAGCTGTCACAGAAAGTATAGATCTGAAGGATAATATAGTCAGCTATGGCTATTTGTGGAAAATAGTCACTGTGGCACACACTGGACCTTGGATTCATCAGTTCAACGGATAATCTAAAAAAAACCGAATACATATCTGATACCTCAGTTTTTAATTGAGTCTTGGGTCAGTCTGTTATATTCCAGTGGCATTAATCCTACACCTGACCCTGAGTGTGAAAATTAATGTGAGTAGCTTCTTTAGAACTTGAGAAAAATCTTCATTTCTTATAAATGCTATCTCAAGCAACAGGGATGGTACTACAGGCTTTGAGACAGATGGTAGCCAATCCAAATTCAGTATGGTAAGCAAGCACCACTCAATAAAACTTTAATTGCTGCATATGGTATCTGCTAACTTGTTTAGAAAATGGATATGCAGCATTAGCTCAAAGCATTTAAATGGCCTGATAGCACTGGACAACATGTTGGGCTGCCACCTGGAAGACCCAAATTTCATAGCAGATGTAACACTAGAAGAATAAAGCTGGTGGTTGATAGTCCTGGTATGGAGATGACATAGTCAGCACCCAGCTGTTTCCTCCTACCCTCTTTGACTCCCACTGCTTTCCTGTCGATTCCACCAAGTCCTGAAATCACTCATCTACTGTATTCTTCTCCCCAGGAGAAAAAACAAACAAGACCCCCCCCCAAAAAAAAAGAAAGAAAAAAGAAAAAATCCAACCCACCAAATACATAATACAAAAGACATGTTGGAATAGCTGTTCAGCAAAAAATAGTTGAAGATCTGGCCACAGAAAACTGGGCATATGTGATTTATTTATTTATTTATTCTCCTAATCAATGAAGATCATTGTAGAAAAGGATGTTACTTTTGAAAGGGGAGCAAAGATCTGTGTGATTTATTATTTGCATTTATCTTGGTCTGGCAAATAATAAATAACAATTTGCATAGGACAGAGGAGTTCAGCTTATCAACACTTGACTTGAGATACTGTAGTAAGGAAAACTGATTGACATATCTGGAGACTGGGATTCCTTCAACCACCCTAAATTGCATTCCCAACCCCCACCTCCCAGTTAGATAGCAAAATGAGTTAAACAAGAAATAGAGTCTCAAGATTTCAAGTCTAAGTAAGGATTGAGGGTATTAAAGGCTGGGATGAGACTAACCCCGTTTTTGAACTATCAACATCTGAAAACTACTTTTTCCTCCTCCACCCTTCCCCGTTCTCAGATAAGAAGACTTACAAACACTTCTCAGGTACACTATTGATTTCTGACCCACAAATTACTTTCCATCCAGGAAGTTCTGGTGCAGACTAGGGGTTTAGGAGTAGACTGGGTACTTCTCAGCTGCAATCTGCATAATGTTTAGTATTCAGTGAGTTAAAGCATGCAATGAAAGGGAACTGTCAACGCAATCTAGAAGATATAAAGAAATGAAGGGGGGAAAAAAAGCCGTATGCTAATAATCCACTCAGTAATTAAGTGAAGATCGCTGCCAAGCGCCACTGCCACTTTCAAAGGGTAATTTGTACAGGAAATCATAGAGTCATTGTCAAATCATTTCAGGATAAAAGGAAAGTCATCAACTGAGATAAGATAAATGCTGGGTGTCTGGCAGTATGTGCCCTAGGAAATGCCTTTGCTTTTAAAAATTTTTTTTCTTAAAAAAAAAAAAAACCTTGCAAAAGTGGGGCTACAAAAACTTGACAGGTTGAAATGCACATTTACTATTAATAATAGGGGCGATCTATGCATGGATGCATTTTTAAATAGGTTACTGGAACAAAAATGGTAAAATAAATCAGTTAAGAGGGACTTAACTTGTAACAACCATCCTGTACGTGGATTTTCTGCTTATCCTTAACCCCCACCTCATATCACAGAAATCTTTTCAATCATCATCTGTCCTGTCCAGTTCTCTATTTTAAGTAAATGATAATATTTTTTTAAAGTATTATCAATTATCCTAGTCTGTATAGAAAGAATGCTTACAACAATAGAAAATACATTTTAAAAAAAAGAAATTCATGCATTGAGGATTTATCATTCAAATTTACCTTCTCCCTTTTTTACTTATTTTGATGGAACTTATATTTGCCTAAAGACAAATAGCTATTTAAAAAAAAAAAAGAAAAAAAAAAAAGATTTCCTGGATAAAAGATTCCACCCAGTACACATCTCCTTAAAACTTGTTGTGTCTTGTCATATTGAAAGAAATGTTTACTCTTCTCTAAGGAGATGACCTGATTACCAAAATGTTACTTATCTACTCTACTACCTGATTAAACCATCCAAATGTGTATAGGAGGAGGAGTCAATATAACTATGTTAGAGAATATACCCAAGTGGCTTTGGAGGACCACAACACTAACAGGATGCAACCTAGGAACATCTTGTAGGCTAGGGGAATGTTATATTTTTTGGAGGCACAGTATTTCCTACTCTTTGGTTAGTTGAAAAATCCTTTAAGAAAGAAATAATGCAGCATGGTTGTAAATATTTTTTCTTGTAGACTACATATGTTACAAGGACTCCCACATCCACACTTAGAGAGAGAGAGACATGTAGTACAGTGCAATGGTCTCAGACTGAAATGGAAGATAGGACTACTAAACTGTCCACAAGGATCTCTGCAGACCACATATTAAATTAGTTTTAAGATGTAGTATTATACATTTATTTTTATTATATATTATCATTTTAAATATTTTATTATTTCAATATTATATATTGATAACATTTTTTATTTTATTGTATTTTTATTTATTTGGCACAATGTTTTCTAATTACATTGTAATCTTACAATTACAAGCAGATAATTACAAGAAATCTAGGATTTTGGGGCATCTAGGTGGTACAGTAGATAGAGCACCAGCCCTGAAGTCAGGATGACCTGAGTTCAAATATGATCTCAGACACTTAACATTCCCTAGCTGTGTGACCCTGGGCAAGTCACTTAACCCCAATTGCCTCAGCAAAAAAAAAAAAAAGAAAAGAAAAGAAATCCAGGATTTCTTCAGTTTGGCATTTCTGGTGTAATGGATCAACAGCTGGCCTCAGAATACAAAAAGAAATGTGTTCAAGACCTGCCTCTGACTTATCTTAGATCTATGATCCCTAAAATGTAGGGGAATGCCATATTTCTTCTAAAACCAAAATTCCTTCCTTTGCTATTCATCCTTCATTTTTGAAAAATATTAATAACCTCATGATGTTGGAGTAAAGTTAGTAATGTGTTTGGCTGTGGTTAATCAGTCTGAATTCAAAAGGCACTTACCATCCATTAGACACAAACATTCCATTAAAACATTTGGGACAGAGTTGTCTCTGGATTTGCACAACTCACATTTTCTTTGTTTTACTGCCATTCTGCTTTGCTCATGGAGTATATCACCTTTGATATAGGCTGCCATGCTAAGTGGTCCTTTGCCAGTGTCTCCCATGACTCATAATCTATCCTAAAGTTTTTCAGAGAGATCTTGAAAGTGTCCTTGTAGGACTTCTTCTGACCCCTGTGTGAGTGCTTGCCTTGTGTAAGTTCTCCATAAAATAGTCTCTTAGGTAGGTGTGCATTTGCATTTGGGTCTTGTAGCCAGCCCATTGGAGTTGAACTCTTTACAGCAGATGTTGAATGATTATGTCTGGTATTTTATCTCACCAAGTGATCAAGCAGTTCAGTTTTCTGGCATGACAACAGTAGTTGTTTCACAAACTTGAAATTGTAAAGTCAACACCAAGGAAATAGAGATCTTCCACCAGCCAGCATCTCACCATCTCTACATGGAAATTTTGAATGCTGAGAAAAATCCACTTATTTTGGCAATATACTTTCCAGATGATGAGGTTGGTGCACCAGAGCTAGCTCAGTATTCGGGAAGTTATGAAAAAAAGTATGAGAGAGAAGAGGTATCAGGCTACATTTCAAACTGAAGGTTTTGTAGACTTTTCAAGTTAAATAATTTACCATCAGTTTGGTAACTGATCTGGATGCTGTTATGATCTTCAAAGAGGGCATCCAACAATATCCTGAAAAACATCATCCTAAAAAATGGCAGCAAGTACATCCTGAAGTGTGGAGGAGTTGGGACCATCACTGGTGGAGGAAGCAACCACATTGATGAAAAATTTCAGATAACTTTTTAACTAGTAAAATAGACCTCTGTGTATTCAATGATAATACTTCTGGAGACCTTACTATGTGGAAGCCAACAGCAAACCTCAAAGTGAAATATCAGAGGAACAAAGAGATTTGCTGTAACAAAACTCATGCTCTTTATTCTTCAGTAGAGGGTTGAATCACCCTTAGACTGGAACCTATTGACTTTAGATTATGTGTAAAATTGGGTTATTGTCTTAATAAGTTTAGTTATCTGGATTTCCCTGAAAGCTTTCACTTTTTCTCTAAATTACAGCAGGGAGAAGGTTAAGATAGGGATGGGAAGCCCCTTCTGGAATGAGATGCACTGAGAGACTAAGGCTCACAGCATGGGAGAAGACAGAAGAATCAATTATAAAATACAGCTTTCTGGAGTCATTTAGCATGAGGAGGTAGCAAGAGTCCTACCAATTCAGTGGTCTCAGAGGGCAGTCACTGAAAGACAACACAATTTTTGTATTTGAGAGTGGCTAAGAATCATTGAGAAGAAAAACATTAAATTTTATTCAGTATAGTCTATTTAATAAATCAGGGAATTATGTCCTTAAATCTAGGGTTTTTTTCTAAGTTTCAAAACTTGAATTGATTAATTTCAATTATTTGAGGAATCTACTTCTTTAGAATCTCTTGAAAGGAGGTTTTATTGCAAATATCATTTTATAGTTTGATTACTCTGTCTAGCTGGCTTGAGAAGAATATGCTATTAACAGGAAGGCAGATTTGGATGGCATCTTCTGTGTTTGTAGGAAACTGGCTGAGCACTATAGGGGGATATGATGATACAATATTAGGACAACTATTTAATTAAATTATTTTAGTTAAATAGAGGTGTGCTAAATAATTTGGTACTGCATTGACAAGAGGAAATATGGCAAAGTGGAAGGAGTGTTGAATTTAAAGTTAGAGTTTGAATTCTACCTCTTTCTCTCTATTTTTTTTTTAAACTATGAGCATGAGAATGTCAGAGTACTTCCTTGAGTCCTTGAGTCTGTTTCCCCATCTGTCAAATAAGTGGGTTAGACTAGAAAATTTCTAGATTTATCAACCTGAAACTTTATTATTTCTTTTATGTCTCATAGACAGACTGAATCTAATGATGATAGATACAGACGCATTAGATGTGAATGCAGGTTAAGAATTTGTTGGACCATGGTATAAATTAATGATTCAATTAAATTCTACAAATGTTTAAGTATTTTCTATCTACAAGGCACTGTGAAAAATCATTAGAAAAAAACAAAAATAAAAATGAAGCAGTCCCTGGTCTAAATGAGTTTAGATTCTAATGGCCAGATAGAACATTTTAATTTAATCATGGCATCATAAATAATAAGATAAGGATACCTCAATCACATCTATTTTGCTTATTTTCTGCGGAATCGGATGGGTAATGAGTGGATCTCTAAATATACATCAATTAGTTGTCTATGTGGGTCTATATATAGTTGTCTATATGAGAAGTGCCATAAAACCCATTTCATCAACAGCATTGATGTGTCCATGGTGAGCTATATTCCTACTTGGAGTCAGTCTTTACAACTTAAGGTTCTTCTTCTCAAAGAACCCTGTTAAAATGTACATGTATTCCCTGAAAGACCTTGGCAAAGGATATGATCCTAAGGAATCAGGCCATGACCAGGTGAGTTTTGATGAAAGAAAGGGTAAGGAGAATGCCCAGAACATAAGGTGCTGCCCAGGGAATTTAAATTGGTTATAATGTGGGAGATCTGGAAAGTATTGAAAAGGTGTTTGGGGTCAGGGTTTGGAGGTACTCAAAAGGGAGAGTCCTAAAAGCTGAGTTAAGGAGTATTCATAATCAAATTCAATGCTTTCATTTATATCTATTTCTAAATTTTGATTATTTATATTTTCCCCCCATGTAATTAACCCTTAAAAAGAAAATTTAAAAATGAGCCCATCTTAAATAATGGCTCGATTGGTCTAATGAAATCTATTCCTTCTTGCCTCCCCAAACAAAGAAAAATGTTGTAAGCTCTAGATAATTATGTCCAGGAAAATTGAAATATTATTGTCATTAATACATAGATTTCAAAATAATCACTTTTCCCAGAATACATGATTTTGTTTCAAAGAATGAAAACAGAAAATCCCTAATTGTTTTGTAGGAGCATCCTATGAAAGGTTCTTATACTTGCCTCAACAATATTATTGAATTTAAAATATTTAAATGATATACTAGATTATACCAAACTTTATATTTATCGAAGGATGAGCACAGAGTAAGATTTTGTCAGTTTATGGAAACCAAATGAACTGCAATATGGCCAATTCATACATTGCTTTAGTGATTGCTGATTTAGCAATTGTTTTGGATTACCACATGGTCCATTTAGCCATGGTTAAACTAACACATTGAAAGTCAGAGTCAGGACACAAAAAGATCTTATAGATTAAGATATTGGTCTGACTTGAAAAAGATGAAATTTAATGGGGAAAAATGGTAAGTCCTAAATTTAGGCTCAAAATATCAACTCTTCTATATATAATGGAGGAAGTGTGGACAGACAAGAGTTCCTGTGGGAAAAGACTAGGCTATTTTAGTGGATTGCAATTTCAATGTGAATCAATGATGTGTGTCATATAGAAGGAAAAAAACCACAGCCTTAAACTGTATTAAAAGATCATAGCGTCCAAGACAATCGATAGTCCTACTGGACATTGCCCTGTTCAGAACAATGTATTCAATTCTGGGAACAGTATCAAACTACATAATCTGTAAGCTATACAATACTATTGTAGGATTTAAATTATGCCACTTCCAAGGCAGATTTCTTCATTATGTATTTGATCCGGTCCAGTTATTAATCTCAGTCTTCTTATGTATCATCTATAGTTTCTTACATGGAACACTGGGTATTGAATTGGTAGATTCATATGTTTTTATAGTCTTGATAATGAGACAAAATCTTTATAGAAATATTGGCATATCTGTGCTATTGAGCATCTATTTGTTATCCTTCTAGTTTCATCTACATATAGGATACAAATGATCTGGCTTAATGGGACCTCAATACACTCAATATTGTTTTGCAAATTATTGTATATTCTAAACAGGTATTATTTTTGGTTTACATATTTCTCTGCTTGATAAAGAGGTCAAATATTTGTTGAATGAGGAATTTGGGGGGCTTTTGGCTTTCTCAGGGTGGTAATTGCTTTATATTGGTTAAATTAGGTGAAATAGTAACATAGTCATTATCTTAATTTTTCAGAATTAGCAACTGTATTTAATAGGTTGGGTTGAAGCTGTTATAATTATTTATACTGTTTCCTCATTTTTACTCTTTGTTTTATTCAGTATTTGATCTGACCAGTCAATGATTCAACAACACACAGACAGCTGATTCTGAAATTATTTTCTATCCAATCTATTACAAAAAAGCATATAAATATGAACCAGTGTCTGTGCATAGGAAGTTAACATTTTATTTGGGGGACACAGTACACAAACATGTGTGCATATATAAATGTATATGTATATGTGCATATATATAAGGATGGGAGCATACCCTGCTCTAACTGAATATAGAAAGCCTGATTTCTCATTGAAGCATTGATTCATTTAATTAATTCATTCAATACACATTTATTAAGTGCCTTCTATATGCCAGTCATTGTGATAAGTACTAGGGATATATGAAGAGGCAAAAGATCATCCTTGTCTTCAAAGAGTTTACAATATAATGAAGACAACAACATGTAAGTGAATATTTAAAAAACAAACTACACACAGGATGAAAAAGAAATAATAAAACGATACACTGGAATTAAAAGTAGTTAGGGAAGGCTTCCTATTTTAGTTGTGTCTTAAAGAAAGCAAAGAAAGTCAGTTGTCAGAATGAAGGAAGAAGAGTGTTCCAGGAATAAGGAGCCAGAAAAAATTCTTTGGAATTGAGAAATGGAGTGTTTTGTTTGTGGAATAGCCAGGAGGCCAATGCCACTGTGTTGAAGAGTACGTGGTGGGAGTCAAGGAGTAAGAAAATTAGGAAGATAGGAGGCTAGGTCAGTCAAATGTGTAAACCAGATGTGAATAATTCTTACATGTCCCTGTTGAGTCCATCTATCAATCAAAGGCATAAACTAGGTGCTGAAAAAGTTTTTAATTTTAGCCACTGGATAAAATGAGACAAATCTATAATTATTGAATCAATCAAAAGCATAAACTGGGTGCCAAACCCCTGAAATGGAGTTATTTGGGGGGGGGAATAGAAATTCTCTGTTTTTTTCTTCAACTCTATTGACCAAAGGAAGATCTTCTGATCTTTGAAAGGTCAGATTTAGACTTTCAATCTGTGACTATATAAAAGGAACAAAAACAGTTTTGGAACTCTATAAGGGTACTGAAATTTAGAACTCAGCAAAGTGGTGCATTCTAAGGGGAATCACATGAGGAAGAAAATGAAGGCTTTCATCCAACCAACAGCAGTGAGTTACTATTTTCCACTTGTGTTCTTTAAGTTTGAGTCCACTTTCCCCTGGATTCTATATGTATTTATAGAACAGTATGTCTTGGACTTTGGAGGAAGATGTTTTTATATTTTGGTCCTTGATATACTTTGTTGTTAAATATATCTCTGTAAAAGTTGCTTGGTGATAATTGGTTAAATAATGGAAGAGACATTAACTATGTTAGACATATGCTAGAGGAAAGTCATATCAGATGGAGGCTCATTAACAATAGTACTAAAGAGGTAGCTAGGTGGTACAGTGGATAGAGCACTAGCCCCGAAGTCAGGAGAACCTGAGTTCAAATGTGGTCTCAGACACTTAACACTTCCTAACTGTGTGACCCTGGGTGAGTCACTTAATCTCGATTGTCTCAGCAAAAAAACAAAACAAAACTAAATAATAGTATTAAAAATATCCCAAACTCTTCTGAGTTCCCCATAAAATATTTAGAAGTATAATAGTTGTTTTTCAGGGATCTGGCCCTGCATTTTCAGAGGGAGTTAGGTAAGCAACTCAGAGGGGATGAGGGGATGCTATATGTATATGTGTATATACATATGTATGTGTGTTTATGTATAAATGTCTTATACAGTTAATGTGCATAATATTATTTTTGTATATACATGTGCCAGTATGAGCATGTATGTATATGAGTATGTATGTGTATAATTTGAGGAGGAGAAAGAGCTGATAATTGACTAGGCAGATAAGAAAAGGTTTCCTCTAGCCAATGGCACATGAACCAAACCTTGAGTGTTTTTTTTTTTTTTTTTCTCTTTGGTAAGTGGTACTTTTATTTTTCTGAAGTCCTTAGATATATTATCAATTCTCATCACCTGCTGAATAACCACAATTTAATCTTTAAAAACAAAATCACCTAATTAAAAAGTAACATTAGAGAGTTCTAATTTTAGTAGAGAAAAAAAATGATTCAGAAGGGAAGAGTTCAATTCTGCTTTTAAGTAAGGATTCAGTCTTTCTGTAGTGAATGTAATGTCAGGGGGTCCTGAGTCTAAGAATGATTCCTTAGCCTACAAAATGTCAGGATGATAGCAACAGGTAGCTCCTCAGTGCTTCATTATGTATCCTGAATTGTCATTTTATCTGCCAGGACCAGCCATCAGCATATGAGGATGTTTTAAACCATCACTGTCAAAGCATATCTGCTAGGAACAATATGTGAGCAGTCTTGTTTTGGGGCATTTTGTGTGATCTCTCAAAAGGCTACATCTCCAAGAACTTTATGATATAACCAATAGATTCCTAGAGCTTTGCTTGTTTGTTTTTGGAAAAAGTGAAAGTTTCTTTTCTCTCAAACACTTCCAAAAGGTGGAATGCGTTGTAGGAATGATATGCCCATAAATATTTCACAATTAGCTCTCAGAAAACTCATGTCACATATTTAATAATGCATCATTAAAATTTTCTCCATCACTTTCTTAAATTTAGCTGCATCAGAACAATAAAACAAGTTCTGATTCATGGTGGTTGCAATTCTGAGGTATAAATACTCACATTGAAAATTTAATGATTGAATTTCCCTTGCCTATTGGATCTGACTCCAGCATAAAACTGATTCCAAGAAGACTATGGAAAAGTATGGTGGCAACAGATGGAATGTAGAGTTTAGGGAACAGCAAATAAGACAGTTTGTCTGGAAAATAGATTTTATGAGGGCCTGGAAAGGTATGCTGAAGTCTGGTTGTGAATAACTCTATAAGCCAAGCTGAGAATTTTGTATTTTATCTCAGAAATACATGGGAATCCAAAAGGACAGTAACCTGTCCTTTATAGTCTAAGGTATGCTTGCCACAAGCATTATTTAGACAACTCATGTTGACAAAACATGTCAGCACCTTCTTACTCTTTTGTAGAAATGAACAGTCATGTTCTATGAGCACAAGGCTTTGAAGTAATATAAAAGCTCTTGATAGGTTCTCATTGCTTTATCTTAAATGATATTTTCCTACATATATATATATATATACATATATAAATTTTTTTTACTGTTTTTTCTTGTGCTTGCTTAAAATCACATCAGAAAAAATTGATCACCAAATGCAAAATGCTGAAAGTAAAGTTATGCCGTAATACCGGAACCCTACTATATATTCCTTATCCACTATAGAAAGAAAACAGTTTCTAAAGCTTCAGTAATTTGAATGTCTTTAATCAGCCTTGAATTACATTAACATTTTTATAATATGGTTTTTATTAGAAGTAAAGAGCAAGCCATTCCAGTATCTTTGCCAAGAAAACCCCACACAGGATCACGAAGAGTCAGACACGACTGAAGGACTGAACAACAACAACATATTAGGAAGACAGAATGGTCTAGTTGATAGAGCTCTAGGTTTCTTTCTCTGTGGGTGACTTTTTCCCTCTTCATCCATCTGTCATTATCTCTGCTATTTCCATTCCTTCTATAGCTAGTAGCAAGGTGCACTTTTATAGGAAGGTAGAAACAATGCCAAAAACCTTCTGAGATCTCTTATTCCCCCCAAGAAATACTCAATCAGAAGATGGCCTCATCCCAGAAACAGGCTTATCTAGGAACCAGGATCTCATGGCTTGCCTCACAATGGGAAAAGGATATCACCCTTCTGAACCCCCAGACTTTAGAAAGCCATTCTTTTAATTCCCAACCAGCAAAAAGAAAGCCTAAAAGGCCTGGATATTCCCTTTAGAATATCAGTAGTTGATTAAATTAGTCCTCTTAGATATCAGACAGCAATGAGAGAATATCTACATTTGCTCTGAAGTGGGGGAGGGAGGAATGTTTCCATCATCCAAGAAGAAAGTGACTATAAAGTCCACATTCTTTTCCAAGAATTTCCACTGCTAGAGGGATATACACCACGAAGTCAATGATAAAAGAAAGGTCCCAAATACATCAGAATATTTATAGTAATATTTTTCTTTTCAGTAGCAAAGGAATAGAGTCAAAATAAATGCCATTAATTTAAATATAGCTAAACAAAGTTGTGAGTATATGAAAGGAATATTACTACACTATAAGAAATAAAAATGTTGAATACAGAAAAACATGAAAAGCCTTTAATGAAGTAATTCAAAACAAACCAAATAAAACCAGGAAAACAATAATATCCATTGACTTCTATGATATAGATGGTAAGAACAACAATAATAAAACTATCAAAACTCAATGCTATGAAATTATAATGGCCAAGCTTGGCCCCCCCAAAAGGAACTTCATCCTTTTTACTTGCAGAAGTTGTGGAATTATGGGTATGAAATACTATAAATAAGGTCAAGCTTTCTTCCCCACACAAGTGAGGTATAAAAAATCTGCTGAGATGAATGAATGAATGAATGAATGAATGAATGAATTTGTGCATGAATTCAGTGGGTTCTGAAAACAACTGAAGTAAGCCCATTCAGAACCTCTGGGTCTCACGAACTGAACAAGCCTCTCTGGATCAGAAGATGCTCTACTCTCCCTGGACCAGTTCTCTAGAGAATTCAAAATCAGCTTTCTGGCCTGAAAAGACTATTGAAAAATCCCTAGTTCACTGCTAAAGAGACCAAATCTTTCATTTCTCTGTTTAACTAGATTTCCCAGTTATCAAGAAAGGCTCTCCCTAAATTCCCAGGGCAGAATCAGTGCCTCCACACTGACAATTGCTATAGTTCTCTCATTGGATTGTAAAGAAGAGAGTATCCTTTTTGCTGATAAATCATCCCATGCTGGAATTCCTAGGAATTCCTATCCAGAGCCCTTTGTCATGTTACCCAAAATTGGTTTGTCCAACATGGGTTAAAAAAAGTGGGGAGAATACTTTAGCTTATTGCTAATTAATATTGAGTAGCAATAGTTTTAAAATAGCACCTTTCATACCCAAGGTATCTTGGAGCACTTTTACAAGGTAATGAGTTAAAATGCTGTGAGCAGAATGGAACTGCCATTATGTGTTCAACAAAAGCTCACACACATAGAAGTAATTAATGTCCTTCAGATGTACTTTACTGCACTTACTTTTCACACTGTTAAATTATTACCCTAATTTTTATTCCTAACAACTTTCCTATTTATCTAGTATTGAATTATTTTATTGAATATATTACCATTTGCAAAAAATAAAAATAAAAAAAAGGAACCACTATCCTCTCAATTATCATTGAAGGAGGTTTTGACTTCACTGCTCTGCATATCAGCTAATATATATCCTTTCTTAGAATAGTTCTCCAAAAAAATGAAATTAAAATTTCAGTTCTCTTTCTAATTCTGTGCAGGGCTGAGAAACACAGTAAATGGGTGCCCACATCATTTTTAAAGGACCTGTATAGTTCAAACCCATTTCAGGCAAATAGATCATTCACTTATATTTTTAGGTAATCCATTTAGAAAATTTTTAAAAAATCCATTATCTTAGATGATAGTAGATAATTTATACCCTTATATGTAATTTATGTATCTAAGATTTCACAATCTGATATATGAATTAATGGTGTGAAATTGTGTTTTGATGAATGAAATGTCTGAGTTTTTCAGAGAAAATCTACCAATATAAATTATTTAACTATTCTCAAATAAACGTAATTGTTTTAAACAATCTATAAAAGTCCACGATTTCAAAAAGGGTGATCAAGGATCACTCACAGCAGAAAACAAACCCAAATGTGCAGAATGATAAATGCTGTTGAGAAGAATAATTACCACTCAAACGAAAATGAAGAGCCATTTTTTCCGTTTATCTTAATGGTTGTTAAATATATTCTTTCGTCCATTGATCTGTAACAATATTTAGATTTTTTTTCTTCCACGTGTCTATTGTTGCTATTTTCTAGATGAAGCCTGGGACAAGAATATGCAAAGACTATTCAATGTAAAGCAATCTATAAAATTAAAAAGAGCTTTTTTTTTTTTTCTTTCTTTCTTCCTGCTCCCCTTCCCACATCAAATGTATACCATATGCCAGGGCTATTCCTTAACCATAACTGACTGTTGTTACGGTAGTAATCAGTCTATGTCAGAGCAATTACTTAAAATCATCCGTCCTGGTTGTTTTTCACAATCCCCATCACACTGAGCAGAACAATGCAGCTGACAATCTGAACAGCACAGATGGAATTATCCTACCTCACACACTGTCTGACTGACAGTTACCTGCGGGAAGGGGGAAGGCCCCTATCATCTGAAGGTGCAGCTTACTTATTTCCAATGAGACTTCTTTGTAGGAATAGTCAGAAGATGGGGGTGGGTGGAGAAACAAGTGTTTGAGAGAACCTCTGAGACCTGAGCACTTGAGAAAGACTTCCCAATGGCCCTGAACAAACAAACAAAACAAATGGCATCACGCTCCAGGACTGAGGAGATGAGTGGGCAATACCTCCCTTTCTGTGCTGGATCAGGGATATCAAGCAGTTCGATCAATAGGTGTTCCAACCTTTGCAAACACCTCATTATGGAAACATATGGAATGAAATTCATTACCCTCTGTTGCCTTCTTCTCTATCAATATTTCGAGAAGATGAATATAATCAAACAGCATATGAAAAGTTCTATTTCTTATATTTCCCACCTGCTTTTTGTTTCATTAGTTATTATTTTTTTAATGGACAGAATGGGCTTGGTTCACATGATCAGGATTGTGGTCACTTAATGAGTATGAAAATGGCACTGAGTTTGAGATGAGAGAATATTTTTAACTAAGAAAATATTATATTTCCCTCCCTCTCCACGCTCCCCTTCCCAACACTATATTTAAAATTCTTCAAGGAGAAACTTTTACTCAGATTCAAAACCAAATCAAACAAAACAGCATTTTTCTTCGACCTGCTGATGTTTCCGAAAAGAAAGACCTACTCTTCCCCGCCAAGTGGTGCCGGCTTCAATCAGTCAGCTCGGTGCCTGCAGAGTTGAGCAGCTCGGGTGAAAGCATCTGTTTTAATGAAGGCCACTGCAGGCTTCAGAGTCCAACATAATCCTAAAAGCTGAAAGTGTATTCATATTCATTGTCACTGAGTTCAATGCAAAATAATTAGGAGAAAAATGGTGACTTCTGTTTTTCTATCTTTTGTCCAATAATTTTCCATGCCAAATTAAATGTCTTTACATATGAGATGCTGGAGATAAGTCCATGACATAGGTGCATATGTGCATGCATACATATATACACTTATGTTCCTTTTAGAAATGCTTTTGACTGGCAACATTCAAAACACTAGCAGAGAGGAATATATTTGCTTCAGTGGGGGGAAAAGCCAATTACAAGAACTGAATTCTTATGGCATGCTAATGATTAAATCTACATTAATCATAAACATTTATGGGCCACCAACAGGGTCTGTTTAATCATTTTGAACCAATTGTGCATCTCTCTGGCTATTCTTCTGTTAGACTTCTCAAGAGTGCTTCCATATTTGGTGTTGGAATATTAAAGTAACAGGATACTCTTGGGTAATCAGAATTTAATGCAGTATTATTTAGAAACTGCATAAGACAGAGCTCTCTAAAAGGGCATTCCCATCTACTGACCGTCTGATGACCTTGTGGTATCCACAAGGTGGTCTGTTTTACTCAACTTACTATATGATGGGTCAGTGTTAGCATGAGGTTATTTTAATTATTCAATTACACTTGGACAATGAAATCTGGAGGTTGTCCTAAGGGGATTTATCTTAATCAAACTTCTTCCTCTCTGGTATCTTAATGGTATAAGAATACAAAGTGGTTGAGAAACTTACCTCTTAAGAATCTCCAGTTCTACAAAGGTGGGTATAATGGAGGCTTTAGGAAATGGGACTGTCTGGAGTCTCTGTGAGTATTTTCTATTAGATGGGCTTTAACTCTGTCTGGTATATGCTAGATACAACAGAAAGTGGAAAAACAATTGTGAATAATAACATCTAGCATTTCATAGCACTTTTAAGACAGTATTTGAGTTACATTAACACACGTGAGCTTCACAACACTGTGTGATAGTTAAACACTTATGTTAATATTAAAGATGAGGAAACTGAAGTTTGATAAAGGTTAGTTGACTTTCCTTTGGTCATATGACTAATAAGTTTAAGAGGAAAAATTTAACCCAGATCTTACTAATTTCAAATCAAACACGATACCACAAGTAGTACCAGTGGGACAGGGCTAAGAAACAATTGACTATAAATGCCTGTTCAGCCATCTTGCTCATTTCAACCTCCCTTTAGTCTTCTTGATGTCATTTCCTTTTGGTCTTACGCTTGCTTTCTTTATTATTATCATTTCCTTCCATTACTCCTGCTTTTTTTGGTCCCATTCTTAGGATTAAAAAAATCTTCTCAAATCAACTTTGAACTTAGATTTTCTTAATTCTTTTCCTCCCCTCATCTCTCTGTTTTTCTTATTTGTTTTATTCATTTATTATTACCCTTTCAGCCATCTTGCTTGCTCTGATCTCTTCATGATTATTCTGCCAATGTAATGCATTATTAGTAAGACTTTTTTTTTTTTTTTCCTGTAACAGAGGGCAATGATTACCATTACCAGGGATCTGGTGAGAATGGTCAACAGAGTCGGTTGTTAAGGCCAAGACAAGAACATTAAATTGAATTTGTAGTTGACCAGATGCCTGGAAAGCAAAGGGAAAAAAAAGTGTCATGTTGTTTCATCGCTTGAAGCAAGTAAATAACCCTGCAAAACAAGAGTTCAGCATTAATTGGAGTTGAAATAATTATGGAAGATGATAAGCTGGCCACCAGAGAAATATAATACTCAAGCTGTGGGCTAACAAATATGTTGACTAACATATGTCAGGACAACATAGAAAATAGCCTAAGAACATGGAACTATGGCACGGAAAATAGCATAGGCGTTAGTAATTGTCCTTAGACCTTTCTTTTTGAGAGTTCTGTTTTAAGTAAGTAGTCTGTAAAAAAGAGCAAATAATATTGAGTGATAAAATAATGTTTTGATTATACAAACATCTGATTCATTTCCTGCCTCAGTTTACTTACCACTGAGTATAAGAAGGTACCCCTGTGAGAGAATAAGCACTTCTCCACTAGTCTTATAAAGTCTGAGAAACTTTACATTTGGGAGACTTCAGGAAAACCATAGCATGTAAAAGAGAACATGCTTTTGTTCTGAGAAAACAATAGGAGTAATTAATATATGAAATGTAAAATTGAGGATTTAAAACTAGAAGGGAAATCTAAAACTAAAAGGGACCTAGAGATTGCTTTTTTCAACCCCTTTATTTTAGAGATGAGGAAAATGAGATTGTATAAATAAGAGCAGAGTTAGAATTTGAATCCAGTTCCCTGGAATCCAACCTTTCATTTATGGATTAAGAAACCAGCCCCAGAAAGGTTAAATGAATCTGGCCTAGGATCACAGAAATAGAAAGCTGTAGAGCCAGAATATTAACTCAGGAAATATAACACTTTTCTTTCTTTTACTACTTTGACTCCATTTGTTACATGGGTTTATAAAGGGATCATATGAAATTAGTCAGGCAGTTATTAAAGCATTTATTAAGTACCTACTCTGGGCACTTAAGTGGCCCAATGCATGAGACTTAAAGTCAGGAAGACAAATCTTCCTGAATTCACATATGGCTTCAGAGACTTATTAGCTATGTGACCCTGAGTAAATCTCTTAATCCTGCTTGCCTTAGTTTCCTCATCCATAAAATAAATTGGAGAAGTAAAAATGGCTGTCCCCTGTAGGATCTTAGCCAAGAAATCTCCAAATGGGGTCACAAGGAGTCAAAGGTGACTGAAATGATTGAAGGTCAACAAAAATGTGCCAGGTATTGTATTAAGTGCTGGGGATTCAAAGAAAAAAAATTAGGCACTCTCTGCTTTTGAGGAACTCACAATCTAATAGGGTAAACAACATGCCAATAACTATATACAAATAAGTTATATATAATAAAAATTAGAAATAATAAACAGAGGGAAAGCAATTAAATATGAAATAATCCAGGCAGTTAACTTGAGAGGTAACAGAACCACTCTTCACAGACATAAAAGGACCAATAATAGATACATATTTATTATATATAGAATATATGTACATATATATGTATATGCATACATATACATATATATATATATATATACACACACACAGAGTTGAGGACATGACTCAGTTTCTTAACACTTTAGGATATAATATCGACAAAGAATGGAAGAATATGTGAAAATGAAGAAACAGAGGGAGCAGAAGGAAGACAATATGGTAACATACAGTTAACTTTCCAAGACTTGAGAATATCTCTCTTGTAAAATATCCCTGTTAATGTTAAAGTGCATTGTTTATTCTAGCTTAATTCCTCAGCTGGTCACATAATATGTTACCAAATGGTACATTGCAATTGTAGAGTGATATTGGACTGTATCAGAGACTAGGCCTTCCCCATAGTAATTCTGGTCCTCCTGCATTTAAAATGCTGCCCAGTGAGTATCTGAAAATACCTATAGAACAGAGGTAAATGAAAAATTAAGAGAAAAAAAAATGCCTTCTGGTTAATGGAAGGCTGAGAATCAAAAGATTTCATAGGTCTTTCTATCATAATATAGGTATAAATATATTACAATCTAATTGGAACTCTTTGTTATCCAAAGCCTATTGTATATTAGCATATTGGAAACATTCATTGAGATTTCAGGTAATTCTAGTTGTAGGGAAAGTGATGTTTAATATATTGTACATTTAGGTGAAAGCATGTCATTTGACTCTGTCTACCTCTAAGGATCTCAAAGGGAGATGATTTTAAAATGAATTCTAGAGAGGGTATGATGATTAATCAATCAATAAACATAAAGTAAATCTTTCAACAAGCCAGATACTAGAGAAACCAAAACCAAAGATAAAATAATCTCTGTTCTTAAGAAGCTTTTATACATATATATATATATAAATACCCACAAAAATCAATATATCAAGAATAAATGCAAAATGACTATGCAATATTTAGAGAGGGAAGGAAGATACCAGATCTAGAAGACATAAGAAAGGCTTCTAATTTTTGCTAGAGACTTTGGAAGCATTTAATGCTATAAGCCCCCATCACACTATTGATAAAGCAATTTCTTGGTAGAATCCTAATATCAGAAATCATAAAGGCAATATGAATCAAAACTCCTAATACTTTTTACTTTTAATTATACTTACGACTATTCTGTTAGGCCTGAAAAATTGACACTGATCTTGCTATCTTCCCTCTATCCATATTTGTTACAGAGTTAAAACATCTATAGACAGCAAATATGCTTTGAATTACTCACTAAGAAAGCCCCATATAAACAATACTTTGTTCTCAAGGAACAAAGGAAGCATCAAATATTAAATATATATTAGTCTCATTTCACTAACCCACTGCCTTTCTTTGTATCTCTCTTGGTTTCTTTGGGTTTATCAGTTATTACTTATTTTCATGGCTGCCTTAAAATGTCATGAAGACTGATTCTTGATTCCTATGTTAGGTAAAAATGAAGAGTAGTAAATTACATATTTAAAATCCCAAGGGAGGGAGATACTAAAACAACCCTCCCAAGGGGGTCTAAATTCTCTGTTGTAAATTTATCACTATAATTTGGTGATTTTTAAATAAGAGATATTTCATTACATTTTTTTTTTTTTTTTGCTAGTCACCTTACGTGATATTCAACATTTAAGTTGCTATCAGTCTAGAGAATTACATGTTGCCTTCTGACCTAATGACTAGCTTTCTGTGCAATCAAGGCATAGGAAAAAGTATTAATTAGTACAAGGCCAGGACTAATCCCTTGAGGGCTTGATTCCCATTATCTGTACAGGTGACTACTGAACCATTGATAACTATGCATCAATAATGACCCCAAATTGGAGATCTGCCTCAGACTTTTAGTTCCCTGCAAGGCCCCTCGGGCTGTATTGGCTTTCTAGGTTGAATGAAGATTGCAAGTTTGAACTGAGAGGCTTAGCTGCTTTCTCTTGGAGTTAAATCTTTCCCTGAGGAAGGAAATTGCAAAACACTCTTAGCCACACCTAGCAAAGATGTTTCTAAGTTATAATTCAAGGAGGAAAAAAAAGCACAACCAAGGAAAAACAATGACCAGATCTCTATCAGAGAGACAGCAAAGATATGATTACCTGGACTAGTCACAACAGCTTCCTAACTGGTCTCCCTGACTCCAGTCTTTCCTCCCTACACTGTATTTATACATTGTTGCCAGGTTAATCTTTCTAAAACACTTTGTTAGGCAGAACTCTGCTTTGTTCAAAACCCTTAAGGTTTCCTATTGCTAATATTGGATAAAGGAATTAGGACAAAACACAAGCTCTTTAGCTTGCCTTTCAAGGTCTTCCACTATCTTGCCCTTAATTCTTTGACTTTATTGACCTCTAGGTCTTTATACAAATGCTTTGTGATAATTAAACTGGTTTAATCATGGTTCCCTGAATGGGCCACATGCATCCTTTACACATGAGCCTTTCTTTGGATGTTTTATTTTTCTCTGGCTGAAATGTCTCTACCTTCTTACCTCCACCTCCCATTCTTCTACTTACTATTTTCTCTAGTTACTCAATTGCTCTAGTGCCTAACTCAAATATCACTTGTTCCAGACCTTCTCTCAAGACCTTCTCCCTCTACCCTGAATACTATTATTTAATAATTTCCATTGAATTAAATAGAATTCAAGCTTCTTAAAGGCAGGGATCACATAACTGGTCCTCAATAAATGTTTTTTAATTGATTAATGAGTTGAGCTGATGGTATTGAGATTTAGAGCTTGGTAACAATCTTGATTGATTCATATGTGATTTTTTGCATTGTTACTTATATTTTTGTGTATTTATTCTATCTCTTGAACTGGATCATAAGCACTCTGAGATCAGGACTCTTCTTATAACCTTATATAATATCTAACACTATACTAACTATATAAACTCTATTCCAGCTATATATTATGGATGATATGTGATGGTGACATAAAACATGAAATATATTTGACATTTTGATTCTTAGGTTATACTTTTTAAACTGCAATAGAAGATGAATAAATCCCCAAAGACAAACATTTGCAGGATAAAATTCAAATTCTGAGACTGAAGAGTCAGTGGCATAAGCAGCAATCATGTCTACTCACTGATTTCTCAGTAATGGTAATAATAAAGAATACTTTAGCAGAGTTTTAAGGATTACCAAATACTATTTTTTTCCCTCCAAATAACCCTGCAGCAAAAGTAGTATAAGAATTATTCACCCCATTTTACCATTAGGAAACTGGAAGTGACTTGTCTAAGATCTCATAGATATTGAGAGAGCTAAGATTAGTGATCTATGATTCTATCTATATAAAATAAAATGGAGAACTGAAGTAAGAACCAGATGATTCAATTTCACAAGAACATTTATCTCCCTTCTCTCTTATTTCAAGCACAGCTTTGTATCTTAACTTTGTAGAACTGCCTCATTTCTTCATTTTTTCTCTTAATATTTTGTTCTAACAAGGGCAAAACTAACCCAATATCAAACTAATGAAAACTAATGAAACCAAAATAATTGATTCATCATGAATTATAGGAGGATACCATATGTAAGTTTACCTGGCCAATGTCATTTTGCACACACACACATATATATATATATTCTTATTCATATATATATACATATACACATATATGTAGTTAGTATATTATAACCAAAGCTCTGAAATTCTGCTCCATTTGTGACATTATTATGATGAAACTAATTATCCCTTTGTAAGATTATTTCATTTAAAATGATGCTTTCAAAGTTCCAAATGATAATGTTAGAAAAAATGAGGTTGATAGGATAAGTGCTGGTAAATATTTAACAACAGGCTGGGGGGGGAAGGAGTATACGAGATGCTTTAAAATTTAATTTATGTTATTAACATTTTTTCTATCACTTTCTTAAATCTAGACAATCAACAAAACAATAAACCAGATACTAATTTATAATACCTGTTGATTTCTAAGGTATAAAATCTCACACTGAAAAATTTAACAACTTACTCTCCGAAGCTGATATAAACCAGTTCTGGAACAGCATTGCAATATCCCAGTGTTATCTTCTTGGAGAATAAAAAAGAAAATAAAACGAAATTTCCTTTAAAAAATAAAATAAAACAAGCCTTCCACTGTAATGTGTTAAACATAGTCCAAATCTAATTAGACTTAGGGGAAAGAATTGCAATTTTAAAGTGGGTAGCATGAAGAAAGACATGATTTAAGGTAATTTGAGGGTCATAAAGGGATAATATAAAATTCATAAAAGAAGGGCTAAAGAATGTTTCTTCGAAGACAGAAAATGATTTTCTTTTTCTTTATGTCCCCAGCCTTTAGCATAATTTCTAGCACATTATAAGTTCTGAATAAATAATTTATTAATTGAGCATGTATTCTGAAATTTAAGATAACATTCTTCATGCATAGGGTACAAGAGACATTGACTTAGTCATGCTGAAAGTCATACAATGCTGAAGGGACAGTTTTATTAGGAAAGGGGTAGATGGGGTGACTTGATCAGTCTCAGGATTATACAATTAGAGGTAAATGGTGCTGTAAAGATCATGAAGCTAAGGCTTTCATTTTGTAGGTGAAGAAAACGGGGCCCTCAGAGGAAATATAATTCACCACAAGTTAGAATTTGAGCACACTTCCTCTGACTTAAATCTGCAAGATGGCGCAATGGATAGATTATCCAACCTGAAATCAGGCTTATCCTTCTGAATTCAAATATGATTCCAGACACTTACTAGTATGTGACCCTGGGCAAGTCATTTTGCACTGTTTGCCTCAGTTTCCTCATCTGTAAATTGAGCTGTTGAAAGAAATGGCAAAACCCTCCAGTACCTTTGCCAAGAAAACCTCAAATGAGGTCATGAAGAATTGGACATGATGAACAACCACACTCTTACTTGAAATCTAGCACCTTTTCTGCTATGCCGCAAAAGCCTTTGTTCTCCTCTGCTTATAGTACCGTAATTCAGATTTATTTTTTGTGACTTGGCTCACAAACAATAGACATATTTATAAAAATTTGATTAACTTCAAAATCTCATCATTAGCTGCTTTTTGCCATTGTTTTGTGAGTGAATATCATGAAATTGCTATTAAAAATTATATCTACAAATAAGGCATGGCATAATGATCATGATGGAATATTACCATATTATAAGAAATAAGCTCAATGAATTTTAGAAAAACATGGAAAGACACACTTAAAATAATGAAGAGTGAAAAGAGCATTACCAAGAGAACTTTGTATACAGTAACATCAATATTGTTTTAAGTACAACTTTGAGCAATTATTATTTTGTCTATTATAAATACTCTAACTTCAAAGGACATATGAAGAAAGACACTATCTGCATCCAGAGAAAGAAGTAATCAATAGACATATGTATAGAATAATTTTACACACACACACACACACACACACACACACATACACACACTTGTGTCCAATGATAGGATGGAGGTGAGAAGGAAAAAAAATAATTTACATGAAAATTTTGTTGTATATTTTAATGGAATAGCAAGTTGTGCATATCAGACTTGCAGTTTCATATACAATCATCTTTTTTATTGTGCTATATTATGGAGCTGCTTATGTTATTCCATAAATTTAAAAAATTAATTACATTCAGAAAAGAGCCAGCCATACCTAGCTACATCCAATAAATTTTTGCATTTAGTAATAGTCTCTATATTTGCTTTCATCCAAGGATGACAGTTTATTCAGACATATACTTATACATTATTCCAAAAATATTTTCCCGCAGCTGCAGGATTCCAGGACATTTTTGTAAACAATCTTTCCCAGAACAGAAATCACATAAAAACATTGTTGTTTTGAATGAAGACTTGTTTTCCTTGTGCCCTGAAGTAGAACTTAGCACAAAATGGCATTTGTTTGATTTCCTCTCCTAAGCACAGCTAATCAACAGAGGTAATATGAACAGAATGTCACTATCATGTATAAAGTATTGGTCTGAGAAGTTCAGTGATCAACCTCAGGAGCTTCTAGGATGAAGAGACTTAATTTGGGGTTTTAACTCAACATCCCTATGGAGCACACTGAATTATTATAATCCTTTCTGCCAGATCACAATTTTCTTCACTGTGATTTCACTATATCATGGTTTTGACATATTATGGGTTGGTATAAAAAATTAAATTATAATTTTTGGGGAGTTTTGTGGAAGCTACAGATGACATGCATACCAACAGATAATACAGAAAGAAGTTTAGAAATTCACAAATGCATAAAACATATGTAGAGTATTGTATATGAACATATTTTATTTTTAGTACTATAATAATTCATACTTCTTCTCTGGTATGAAGGGAGGGCCAAAAACTTTATGCAGATTATGGGGGGTATGTGCCTCTAACCCCTGCAGTGTAAAAGAAATAATTGTATTATGCACAAAGCACTATCCTAAACTGAAGATAGATACAGAATTCTTGCTCTTAGAATGCTTACATTTTAATAAGGAGAAATAATACATATAAAATGTTTTGGCTGTAATTCTAATGGAATGACCTAGTAGGCTTTAGGGTGCAGGGAGAAAACAGATGGGAATACTTTTATTTTAGTGTTGTTTTAGTGTCATTTTCATTGATTAAGCCATATCTTCTTGAACTATTTGAAAGTGTAAAGGACTTTGGTAGCCAGAACTTTCTTTTTCCTGTTTTCAGTAGTTATGGCTGCTGAGGAGGTGGGGGATACAGCATCTGAAGTTGCAAGGTAGAATCTATAAAGAGGTCATTCCCTTCAATGAAGGCTCATGAAGGATGAAATCATGGCTAAAGGGGAAGTTGTGTGTTACTCATATCAAAAATTAAAGTTGAATTGATTGGTTCAGTTTTTTGTGGGGAGAAACCATCTTTCTGTGGTGATCTTATTTTTAAAAAAAGAGGTTGGGGGAGATATGGGTTGGAAAAGCACAAAATGGCCCTTTATCTTCAAGGTCTTGAGAGAACAGAGGAGAGGAAGAGAAGACATTAATCCAGAGGGTCTAAATAACATTTATATGGCTAAAGTTTGCAAAGCTTTTTACAAGTATTAGCTCATTTGATCCTTCCAACACCTCTAGTAGGTAGGTGTTATTATTACCATAATTTCTACAGATAAGGAAAGGAGGTATATAGAGGTTATGTAATTCATTAAATATCTGAGGCTGGATTTGAACTCATGTTTCCTTGACTTTAGGAAAAGCTTTATCCTTTGCTTTGCTTGGAGAAGAGGCAAATGGCAATCCCATACTCTCTCACTCACATGGTACAAGAGAATTCTAAGTTTTAGGTCTTTGACCCTAAACTCTGAAGAGTCAAGACCAGACAAATCAAATGGTCTGAGTGAAGAGCACTCTTTATCTCCAGGTTCAGAAATAGAAGAGAAAAAAGTATAGGGACAGATGGATTCTACAACATAGTATTCCAGAGAGAGAAAGGCATTTCTTGGCAAAAAGTCTTGGGGTTATCTTACCTGAAACCCCAATTTTGAGGACTTTGGGAACCAACTTTCTAGATTTTATTGTAGATTGGTTGCTTGATCTAGAGTTAGGAAGAACAGGGTTCAAATTTCGCTTCTATAACTTACTAGCTAGTCACATGAACACAGATTTAATGGTTCTGGGTCTCAGTTTCCTAATCTCTAAAATGGAGATAATAATACATCATTTTGTTTGTTATGGTGCTCAAATGAAATATTTCATGTAAAGGGCTTTGCATATATTAATCACTATATAAATTTAAACTATAATGATAATAATTGTTTTATTATTTATCTTTCCCTATTGATTTTTTTTTGATGGAGTTTACATAGAAACAATCTTGGTACAAGCTGCTCTTTTGCTGTTGTTATTTTCTATTTAATGTTCTCTGGATGAATATTCAGATATGAGCATTAGGATATAAATGCATTTTTCTAATAATAAAACAGCATTTATATAGTGTTTCAAAGTTTGTAAAACACTTTTAAGTATTAGTTCATTGACCCGTTACCTCACAACAACCTTATGAGTTAGGTGATATTATTATCACCATATTACAGATGAGGAAGGACCACCATCCTTCCACTGGGCCACTTAGCTCACTGAAAGCATATTTAGTATAACTGTAGTATCACAAAAGAGAAAGCAGGATTGATATATCACTATTCCTGTTTTCACATGATTTGATTTCTTCAGCTAAGTATGTATATTTTAAAACTTTTCATTTCATTTAAATTAGAGATTATGAGTATATGGTATGGTTCTATCTATAAAAATATGATTATTAATTTTTTACATATCAATGTTATATTGGACAATAGTTCTCTCTGTAATAAAGGTCTAGTTCAGGTACAATTTATTTGTTGACTTAATGATATTCTGAAGTCTGTATTCATAATAAAGGAACAGCTAGGTGTCTATATTTTAGGAAACTAAGGCATAGAATTAATTGTTGAATGATTTTTCAGGGGTCACAGCAAGAAGATGTTTTAGTCAGGATTTGAACTCGTTTTCCTGAATACCAAATTCTAATCTCTGTCCATTGTACCTCCTAGGTCCCAGTTGTTAATCAGCCATTTCAGTATGCTTGACTCTTCATGACCCCATTTGGAGTTTTCTTGGCAAAGATACTTAGAGGAGAATGACATTTCTTTCTCCAGCTCATTTACAGATAAGGAAACTGAAACAAACAGCATTAAATAACTGGCCCAGAGTCACACAACTAATAAGTGTCTGTTTGAATTTAGGAAGATGAGTCTTTTTGACTCCAGACTGGACACTCTCTCCACTGTACAACCTAGCAGGTCACTCTGCACCCCTCACTCCAGTTCCTTGCTACTCCTTTTTTTTCTCATTCTACCATTATATAATTCTGTACCATTATGCCTTTCTATGGTCCTTGTCTACTACAAAATTTTATGCTGTTATTATTACAACTATCATTCTTCCTACTACTACTGCAAATCATAAATCTCAAACCAGATGAAAGATATGTTTATGTTACAACTAACAACAGGTCAACAAAGAATCATGAAAGAAATAATCATCTCCTGTGGATTTGTTCATTAAAAAGGAGGGTTTTAGGAAGAAGTTAGTTTAGAACTAACACAAACAGAAATCACAGATGCTTCATTTTTGAGAAGTCAACAAATTGGTCAATTCAGATTGTATAAGAATAGAAACTGTGCAAAACACCATTGCAAGATGAACAACATTAGCAACTGCCAAATACCTAGCAAGGCACAGCCTGGTGGTTAGCATTTTATAACAGATGTTCACTATTTTAAATAAATTAAGAGAATACACATTCCTATATTATGAATGTTGTTGGTTTTGAGTAATTTTTCAGTTATGTCCAACTTTCCATGATCCTGTTTGGGATTTTAGCTTACTTCACTAAGCTATTAGGAGGATGAAATAACACTGTGTACAGTGCTTTTCAAAACCTCATGCTCTATATAATTGCTACCTATTCATAATAAAAGATAATATTTTATAGTAGTTAAGGACTTTGTCTAATATATTCTGGTATAGAGAACCAGGAAGATATGGATTCAAGTCCTAACTGACACACATTAGTTTTGTGACCCTGAGTAAGACATTTAATCTGTCCATCCTTTTAGGCAACTCTCTAAGATTATTAATGAGGGTTGTTGTTTGTCCTTCATTCTCAAAGAAGGTCATGACAATAGGGAGGTGATATATGACATGCAAGTGAATTGGATTTAAGTGAGGGAGAGCTGTGCAAAGTCACCTGCCTCAGTTTCTCCTGCAGAGCCATTTGGATCCAGTGGCAAGATATAGATTAGGATGACTAGAGATGGCCCCAGATGCAGTGGGAGACCTTGGCCTTTTTAAGCTAAAGTCTTTATAATAGTAATTTATATATAATAAGTTATAATAATAAATAATAAAAATAACTTTATAACAAGTCTAATTATATATAAACTATAATAAGTTTGATTGAGGCCACGTCCATTTGGTGATTAAGGCTAGATAATTGGTTAGCAAAACTTCAAATGAGCATGAATTTTATTGGAGAACAATATAAAATCATTAAAATTCAAATTTTGCATCTGACTCAAGAATTTTATTTATAGGGAAAAATTTCTTCTATCAACATAAACCAGCATCTGCTGTCAACTTACCAAGCAAGTTGCTCCAGGAGCACTGAGAACAGGCCTGTTCAAATTGCCAGTGTATGTCAGAGAAAGGACTTGAACCCAGTCTTTCTTGAGTCTATGGCTAATTATCCTTGGAATAACATGAAAAAGAAAAAAGGACCTATTTTTCACTAATATCAGTATCTGTAATAGCTAACCTCCAATTGCTAGACATATTATTTCCATTAATGTGGGAGAAAGTGATGAACTACATGTCAGGCATTTTGCCTTCAATTAGTTTACATTATAATGGGAGAAGATAGCACATAAAAGGGATAGGGAGTGAGGGGAAGAAGTTATTGAGGGGAAGAAGAATTTGGGGGAGAGATGATGGGGAAAGTCTGGAAAGACAAAAGCACAATCAGGAGGGGAATCAAATACCACCAGGGCCTATCCCCAAAATGGAGGATCTAGAAAGAACTGACCCATGGGAGAAAGGGGCTGACATTGCAGAAAGGTGAGAATGCTTCAGGAGAGGTGAGAAGATCCAAAGTCAAAAGTTTCCTCATCCAGAAATTCCTTGTAAAAAGAAAATCATAGGTCCTTTCCTTATACCCATCTTAAAATACCTTAAAGACCATCTATTCCAGGGGATCTTAATTGAAGTCCGTTAAATGGTTCTAAAAACACTCTGAGGACTGCATTCAGTTTTTAAACTGAATTTTAATTCATTGGTTTCCCTGGCATTTATTTATTTATTCATTATTATTTATTTATTTTAGGTTATACATGTACATTTTTTTCATATTTCTTTTTATAGGTCATGTTGGGAGAGAAAAATCAGAACAAAAGGGAAAAAACCATAAAAAAGGAAAAAAATAGGAGAAAAATGTGAAAATATTATGTTTCATTCCATATTCAGTTTACATACTTCTCTCTGTGGATATGGATAGCATTTTCTATCCAGTTTATTGAAATTGCCTTGGATAACTGAATTATTAAGAAGAGCTAAGTTTATCATAGTTGATCATCATACAATCTTGCCATTGCTGTGTACAATGTCCTGATTCTGCTAACTTCACTCAACATCAGTTCATATAAGTCTTTGTAGGTTTTTTTTTTCTGAAATCAGACTGTTCATCATTTCTTATAGAACAATGATATTCTATTTCTTTCATATACCATAATTTATTCAGTCATTCTCCAGTGGATGGGCATTCATTTATTCTTGAATTCTTTGCCACCAAAAATAGAGCTTTTTTTTTTTTTTCTACATGTAGATCCTTTTCCCTTTTTTGTGATCTCTTTGGGATGCAGATCCAGCAGAAAGACGGCGAGATTAGAGGGTATGCACACTTTTATAGCCCTTTGGATATAGTCTTAAATTGCTCTCCAGAATGGTTGGATCAGTTCACAACACCGCCAACAATGCATTAGTATCCCAGTTTTCCTGCATTCCCTCCAACATTTATCATTATCTTTTTTTTATCTTTGCCAATCTGATAGGTGTGAAGTATACCTCAGAGTTGTTTTAATTTTCATTTCTCTAATCAATAGTGATTTAAAACATTTTTTCTTATGACTATAGATAGCTTTAATTTCTTCATTTGAAAATTGCCTGTTCATATCTTTTGACCATTTATCAGTTGGGGAATGACTTGTATTCTTATAAATTTAACTCAACTCTTTATATATATTTGTAAAATAAGTTCTTTATCTCAAGCACTAGCTATAAAAATTGTTTCCCAGCTTCCTGCTTCCCTTCTAATCTTGGCTGCTTTGGCTTTGTTTTTGCAAAACTTTTAAAATTTAATGTAAATTCTTGCTTGATCATAAATTCTTCCCTTCTCCAAAGATGACAGGCAAATTATCCCTTGCTCTTCTATTTTGCTTATAGTATCACCTCTATGCTTAAATCATGTACCCATTTCAACCTTATTTTGGTACAGAATGTGAGATGTTGGTTTTTGCCTAGTTTCTGGCATACTATTTTCCAGCGTTCCCAGCAATTTTTGTCAAATAGTAAGTTCTCATCCCAGAAGTTCCAGAAGCTGGGGTCTTTGGTTTTATCAAACAGTAGATTTCTATAGTAATTGATTATTTTGTCTTGGCTAGTTAATCTATTCCACTAACGCATGTATTCTATTTCTTAGCCATTACCAAATGGTTTTGATAAGTGCTACTTTATGATACAGTTTTAGTCTGGTACTGCTAGGCCGTGTCCCTTTGTGTTTTTTCTCCATCAATTCCTTTGATATTCTTGACCTTTTCTTTTTCCAGGAGAAATTTGTCATTATTTTTTCTAACTCTACACAATAATTTTTTGGCTGTTTGATTGAATGGCAGTGTTGGCATTTTATTTTATACATAATGCTTATATCATTTAACTTGGAAGCTTGTGAAAAAGACTCCATTCTTTGAGAGAATCCATTTTTCTAAAGAAAGATGCTTAGGTTTCATTGGATAGCCAAAGGGATCCATTACACAAAGTAGCTTAAGAACTCCTGCTTTAGCCTAACGTGCCCATTTTATAGATGAAAAAGTTTTACCTCAGAAAGATGAACTAATTTAGACAAAATTACTCAATTGTGAATCTTTTTGAGCTATAGTAATCACCTGAAGAATTCGTCAGATCAGAAAAGCCTTTCTTAACTTATCAAATAATTATAAAAATTTATAGAGAAATATATAAATAAAATGTGGATAATATTACATGCCTCCCTACAGTGTTAGCAGGATTAAATGACATTGTGTGTAGAGTACTTTTCAAAACTCTGTGTTCTATTCAAGTGCTGTAACTATTAGTAGAAAAGAATACTACTCCTACTAATTATTGTGATAATTTAAAAATTAATAATTAGTAAAAAGTAGTATTAAAAATGACTGGTTCTTGGAATGGACACCAGATTGAAACATTCTTAGTTCTGTTAGCTTGCTTTGAACTTTTGTGGGCATAGCTTTCAAGAACCCAATGTCCAGGCTCTCCTGGACTAGGACATTAGAGTAAGACTAAATTTAGTCTAAGATACTTCTTCACATCCAGTAATTGTTCAGAGAGAGCCACAATCACTGAGAAGAATGCAATGATGAAGAAAAAGTACAAGCAAACCATTATGGTGACATTTTAAAATTCTTTGGCTAGAATCATAAAATGTGCAATCTTATTGGGTCACGAGATTATGTAGTCAAATATTCTCAATTTAGAGATGAGATGTGAAGACTTCTCTTGGTGAAATGGGAGGATGAGAACAATTTGTTCCAATAGTCAGGAAGACAGCTGAAGCAGGAATTGTAGTGTACTTACAACTTGGTCAGACATTGAAGATGCCAAGATTATCACTGCATCTTAGTTCATCACTAATCATCTTGACTTTTTGATGCCTCTAGAAAAGAGAGCAAGGCTGATGAAGTATGTGGAGCTCTGCCTCATTTAAATCCAGTTAATATATGAGTCAAGACATCATCTCTGTTGTCATTGATCTTCAACAACAAAGGACAAATAATGATAGAGATGAAGAAATGGAAACCTAAATATGTTAAATGACTTATGTGCTGTTATGACCTGGCAGCAGAGTTTAGAACCCTAATTCCAAGATGACTAATGTCTTCTGCTATCCAGAGAAGTTGGTGTAGTAAAACTTCCCTATTTGCATTCTTCAAGGTTGATCTAAAAAAAATTGAACCAAAAAAACCCCATCTTACAGAGTAAAATCAAAAATATAGCATTGTTTTGATTTATTTTTAATTATTCTTTGTTGCTTTTGTCTTAATTAGACAAAACATTGTAAACTTATTTCATACAATTAAGAATAATCATATGCACAAAAAAATGGAGACCTATTTGAAGTCTGGTTTGAACTAAGTCAAAGTTCAGTTTGTTACATGAAACTTAGAAAACTGTTTCAAAAGCTGATGATCATTAGTTTTTAAAATAGTAATAAATCCTAAAATGAAGAGCTGAGAAATTTTATATTTTGAGCTAATTCCTTTAAATTTTTTTCATATATACAAGACAGTCATTAAATAAAGATGAATTTAATAAATTTCTTGTTTTCACATCATAAAGATGTATAAGAGAAAATTAATTGTAGTTCTGTTTGGTTTTTCTTTCTTTTTTTTTCTTTTAGAAAGAATTCAAACTATCTGAAGAGTTTCTGTTTAAGGACTTTTTCCAGGGATTAAAAGAAATCAGATCATGCCATGTGAAATCAGGCAGCAGGCCCAATGAAAATTAGGCAAAGAGCCTAAAAGAAATAGGATATGTTCTGGCTCTTGCTTTTGATTTGGTTTTCCCAGCAATCGGGTTGGTAGGGGGTCCCTGAATGTATTTGCCACATGCTTCTGGTTTCCCATCCTCCAGGTAATGCAGGCAGTAGAAATGATAGGTGGAAGTGGCTCCCTGGGGCATACATCACCATGGGTGAGTGGGGGTAAGGCCAGTGCAAATTGATGGGCCAAATAGAATTTTGGCAGCTGACTGACTTTTCAAAACTACTTACTGAGCAGCATTAGAAACAACTCATTCATTCTCATCTTCTACCTGCCAGGTAGATAAAGACATGCATTGAAAGAGAAGGGGAGAGTTTTATTTATGTATCCATTGCCTGTCTGAATATGTATGTTGACTATTTTTTAATCATAAGACCAATAAATTTAGAGCTGGAAGAGATCTGAGAGGTCACGGCGTCTAACTTCTTATTTACATGAGGAAATTGAGGTAATAGTTTAAATAAAGCTGATTTCTAAAAATGTGAATAAATTCTGAGATATGGATATGAATATGAACATATCTCTACATATGTATATGAAATACACATATATGACTAATGCATGCATATTGACCAAAATATATAGATATATATGTTATAGATATGCATGTCTAGATTTATATCTGAGGAACCAGCTTTATTTAAACCACAATGTCTGTCTCTCTATCTTTCTTCCTTTATCTTTCTTTCCTCTCCCTATTAATCTTTCTATTTGTATATCATCTCTTTCTATTTATGACCTTTCTTTTTTCTTTCTTTCTCTTTCTTTCTTTTTCTCTTTGTTTCCTCTATCTACTTATCTTTCTATTTATTTAATCATCTCTTTCTATTTATCTATGTACCTATCATCTATCCATCCATCTTTCCTTCTTCCTTCCTTCCTTCTTTCCATCCTTCCTTCTTTCCATCCTTCCTTTTATATCTATCTTTCTTTCCTCTATCTACTTATCTTTCTATTCATCATCTCTCTTTCTATTTATCTTATCATCTCTCTATCTAGCTACCTAAACATGAACATTTTACTTAATAACTTCTGTTGACTTCCAGTTGATTTCAGTACCAAATACAAAATGCTTTTTGGCACTCAAAACTCTGAGTTCCTTCTACCTTTTCAGTTTTCTCCTATTTTGCCCTCTGCCCCATATTCTTTGATCTAGTAACACTGTGACTCCTTGTTGTCCATACAGAAAACACTCCATCTCTAGGCTCTGGGAATTCTTTCCTGCTGTCTTCCAAAACTGAAATGTTCTTCCTTCACTCTTGACTACTGACCTCCCTGGCTTCCTTTTAACCTCACCTAAAATCACATCTCTTACAAGTAGTCTTTTTCAACTTCTTAATTTCAGTGCCTTCCCTCTTTAATTATTTCCTATTTATATTATATGCAGCTATTTTTTGTATACATGTACTTGTTTGCCTATTGTTTCCCTCATTAGATTGCAAGCTTTTTAAAGGTAGGGACTGTCTTTTTTTGTTTGTTTCTTTTTGTGCTCAGCACTTAACATAGTGTCAGACACATAGTAGGTGTTTAATAAATGTTTCCTGAATTGAATGAATGAAATTAAATTAAATTTGTAGAGATAACGTGATTTTTTCCCTGCAAAACATTTAATTGGAATGATATTTTTGCAATGGATTAAATCTGATCAATTTTTCTTAAAAGACAATAGCTAAATCAATTTTAGTGAAAAACTTTTTAATTTGCTCAAATCAGCATGTTATCTTGGAGATTTAAAGGATGAAAAAAATGTCTACCCTTGATTAATACTGGTAATTTGTTTCCCTCTTTTTTTTTTCTTCAAATCTTCAAGCTTCCTGAAGAAATCTTAAGTCAAAATCTGAATAACAATTTGAAGGAATTGAATATTTTTGGGAGTAAGGTGAGACTTCTTCTATAACAACAGGAAAATACTGGGACAATGTGGGTTTTAAAAATAATTCAGTAAAGTAATTAATGAAGAGAAAACATGCTTATCACTCCTCATCTGAAATTTTTAGCAAGTACAGCTTCTCTGATAAATACTTAAACAAAGATCTCTTTCCTGGCTAGCTGATTTGTTTGTTTGTTTTTAAAATTGTTGTTTTTTTTAGAAAGCATACTTGTCCTAGAATATCGTCTTTTTGCCAAAGTCCCACACTGAGTCCTGGTACTCAGAATGGCCTTGTTCAGAATGTGTGAATTTCCATCATGTCAGCTGAAATGTGAACCTGAACAATAGAAGTCTGGCTTCCCTCCAGTCCTAAATAAAGCTGTGTAAGAGCTTTGTGGAATTTTCTAAACATTCATTTATGAAAAAAAAGCAAGTCAAAAGAAGAAAAAAAGACAAATCCTGTGATTCTCTTCAGATTCTCTCCTTAAAGGGATCACTCCCTTAATGATTCAGAATGACTCCAGAAAGACAAGAGCGATTTACTATAAAGTGACTTTTTCTCATTTTGACCTTGGAGCATCTGTGTGATTTGTAACAATTATATTCTTCTTTTATGCCCTCAATTATTTTTGGCTTTTGATTTTAAATGGATTTTTCTGTCCATTGAGCTATTTCATTTTTTTTCCTTCTCAATAGTATTTTTATTTTTCCAAATACATGTATAGATAGTTTTTAACATTCATTTTTGTACAACTTTAAGTTCCAAAATTTTCTCCCTTCTTCCTTTAGCTCCTGCCTTCCCAAGACAGCAAGCAATATAGATTAAATATATACATTCCTTGTAAACATATTTCTATATCTGTCATGTTGTGCAAGAAAAATCAGAGAAAAAGGAAGAAAATCAAAAGAAAGAAAAAGCAAACAAAGAAGTTTAAAGTGAGACAACTAGTGAAGTGAAGTGAAAAGACTATACTTTGGTCCACCTTCAGTCTCCATAGTTCTAGCTCTGGATGTGGATGGCATTTTCCATCCCAAGTCTATGGGCATTGTCTTGAATCACTGCATTGCTGCGAAGAGCCAAATCCCTCACAGCTGATCATCATATAATCTTGTTGGTAATTGTGTAAACTATCTAGTTCTGCTCACTTCACCATTGAGCTATTTCCTTAACATATTCAATAATGCCATGTTTTTGCTCCATGTACTTTCAGCATACTTTAAATGAAAAATAATAATACTGAGTGATTATCACTTCTTGGAATCATGGATATATCCATTCCTTTATAAAATACATTAATATTAATATCAAAAACACTATAATCATCAGTGACAACTTTACATCAGTCATCATTATAGGCATTTTGTATACCAATTATGTACACCTGTTATCTTTCTTCTTAAAAGAACAGTTTTGGGGGCAAGGATACTGCTCTACCTCCTAATTCTTTGCCTTTACACTAATTATTCCAAGTGCCCAGAATGTTCTCCTTCAACTCTGCCTTCTTAGATTTCAGGTTTTCTTTAAGACTCATTTCTAATGCAACCTTTTGCAAGAAGCCTTTCCTATTGGTCCTCACTCCCATGTTCCATCTGCTAGGATCTTTCCTTTGAATTGACCCTTCATTTACACTGCATATATTTTGTATATATACAGATTTGTTTCCCTCATTAAAATCATTGCAAGAAGGGACCCTATTTTTGTCTTTGCATTCCAGGTGTTAGCACAATGTTGGGCACATAGTAGATGCTTAACAAATGCTTGTTGATTGAGTGACATTCATCTACACAATACTTAAACCCTCCAACATATATGTGCACACACATGTGCATACATACATGTATACATGTAATGCATACATTATATTTTATGTGCACACAATGCAAACATACACAATGAACAATATAATATACACCTATGTGTATATATATATGTTTGTATATACACACACAATAGTGTTCAGGAAGGATTAGCCCTCTGGTGTGAGGGCTGCTCATCCATCTTGGTTGTCCATCTTCACTCAACCACTCAACTCTTACATGTGGTTCCAAGAAGCAATAGCATTCATAGTGACCACACTCTGGTGAACATTTTCAGCAGATGGACTAAACCAGGTTGAGAGTAGTCAAAGGGTCTCCGACCCTTCAGTGAATTAGGGGAGGTGTCTTCCTCAAGCATGTAAAAACTTCCCTTGGTAGAATGAGTGAATAAGAACAGTTTGTTCCAATGACCATGAAGGCAGTTAATACAGATGCTGTGGAACACTTAGAGCTTAGATATAGAGATGTCAGTGTCATCCACTGTATCCTAAGCCATCACTAATCATCTTGTCTGTCTTGCCATTAGACTGTAAGGACTCTGGAAGAGAGAGTGAGGGTGATGACTTTGTGCAACTCTTAAATCCAATTTATGCAGAAATCAAAACAGACAAAAAAGCTTTCTTGGCCATTACATCATATTAATGCCTTTATGGAGCTTCCTGTCCACTAAAATCCCAGATATTGATCAAACTATGTTCTCTAGCCATGATTATCCTATCTTAAACTTGCAATTCTTCCTTCTACAGTGGTTTGACATTTCTTTCTGCAGTTCATTTTGTAGATGAAGAACTTGAGGCGAACAAGATTAAGTGACTTGCCCAGAGTTATATAGCTAATAAAATAAGTGTCTGAAGTCATATTTAAACACAGAAAGATGTCTTCCTGACTTTAGGCCCAATGCTCTATCCATCGTACTACCTAACTGCCTTATTATTATTTTTATTATTATATCACCTTATTAAATTCAGTTTCGTATTCTAGCCTGCTGAGATTTTTAACCATCTCTTTATCATATTGGACTCTATTGATCACTCCTTCCTCGTGAGCACCTTTTATACTTTTTGGCTGTCAGACTCATTGTCAGTTAGTCTTTGTCCCTTGTTATAGACAACTTTCTATTTAGTTTCTCATCCCCCAATTAGATTGTAGACAGTTGGAACAGTGACCATCACAGGATCATTGAATCTTTGAATTAGAAGAGAGCTCAGTGGTTATCTGGTCTAGCGTTTCCTCCCAAAGGAATCCATCTTGCAACATATGTGACAAGTGGCTACCCAGCCTCTGCTTGAAGACCTTAAGGAAGAAAAATCCACTATCTTCCCTAGAAGTCCATTCCTCTACTGAATAGCTGTAATTGGTAGGTAATTTTTCCTGACATCAAATCTAAATTTGCCTCTTATTAGCTTTTTCTCATTAGTCCTAGGTATAGACTGATCTAGTTTTTCTTCCCACATGACTGCTCTTCAAAATTCATCATGAGTTTTCCATCAAGCTAACCATCCATCTATTCAGTTTAGTGAAAAGAATCCTGACTGTAGACACAAAAACAGGGTTCAAATCTTACCTCTAAGATGAATTAGCTGTGTGATATTAGGTAAATCACTAAATATTGCTGGGGCTTGTTTTCCTCATTCATAAAATGGTTGAACCAGTTTTTTCAGCTCTAGAGCTATGATTCTGTTATCTTTAGTTCCACTGGCTGATTCTCACATTACATGAACTTTACCATCCTGAATATTTTCCTTTGGACACTCAAATATCTCTGGATGGCATTTCTTGCATTTAAATTTCTTTCATATTAGTCTAAGACATTCATACCTTTTGTCTTTATCTCCTTCTTGAAAAATGTGACACATGAAATCTTCTGAAAAATCATGTATATACAAAGTCATTCATTAAAGATAGAAAAAAACAAGAAAATTAATTTAAATTAATTAATTAATGGTTTTCAGGAGAACACATTTTTTATACTATTTAAATGCATCATAAGTTAATATTCTATTTTGAATGGGTTGTTTCATTTACTCTATTATGAGCTTCTTTAGAGCAGGAGTTACATATTATTTATCTGAATAACCCACCCAATACCTTCCCCATATTAGGCGCATATTAAATTTTTGACAAACAAATGATGAATGGATGATGTGTAAATAAGCTACTTGTCTCTTTTATCCTGTATTATGAGAACATTGAAGTGAGTACAAAAAAAGTTACCACTTGGCTTCAAGGGACAATTCTACTGAAAAGTTATAGAGCTATGTTTTATTTCACAAAACCCTCTGTATTCAGAGCATCTCATGAAGGTTTTACACAGTGGCAAGTAGTGACTCACAGACAGATGCTGGCCATGTATTTTCTGGGATCGATGAAGGATTCCAACTGATGGGAGACTAAGCCCAGTAGTTTCCAGAGTAATATTCCTTAGAGTTAGAAAGTCCACAACTCTCAGTGAATTCTTTGCAGACTTACCTATGAAGTATGCCAAGCCACTGGGTGAGGGTCTGCCAATTGATTGCAGCATAACTCAGTTAGGGAGTAAATGTGGCTGGGCATCTGTGGTCTGAAATGGTTGTTTATGTTTCCCAGATGGCCATGATCTCCAGAAAGGATAAATTTAAAAGGAAGGCACAGAGAGACAAAAGAGTAGGAGAAGTAACAAAGATTCTGTTGTCTTTTCTTTATTGCAATATGCTTTTTGAAAAGGTGAGAACACAACTGTTCCATTGGAGAAAAAATATCATTTACACATTTAAAGACCCCAAAGTACCATGAATTGTGCAGTTGAGAGCTTCTGCAATTTATTAAAATACAGAAACAGGAGCAGCAACAGCAGCAAAATAACATTTCTTGCATGAGCTCTTAGAATCCTTTGAGAAAAAACAGAGGGACCCCTTTTAGGTTCTTAAAATGTTTGAGTTGAAAATTAATTTCTTGTACAAGTGAATGTGAATCTCAGATTAGCTCTGACCACTTCAAGACTCGATTGGATCTATTAATCTTCTGGATATGTGTATTCTCTCCAATGATGCAGATTTCAAACATTACAAGACTTCCTTTTCTGATTTACTTTTTGTTTTCTCTTTAATTATGTGAACTTGAAGCTGAGATTAGCTTCAAGAAAGAAATTCTTGTCAGTTCAAGTTGTTTTTTTTTTAATGAAATGTAATACTAAGGGAAGATGGAAAATCTTCTTTCTTGAAGATACATAAATATAGCATCTTGTCCCCTGTCTGATATTTTGTATGGATGGTTCTTTTTGAAGTCAGGACCTCTTGATTAGATCAGATCTTGATGATTACCAGAAATTTTTTGGATGGACTAAACTTTGTTCCTAAGAACAAAGAAGAAATTCATAATCTGAAAATGCAAGTTATTTTCTTAAAATTAGCTAATAAAAGTTAGAGCTGACATTTTACATTACAAAGTCCAAGTCCTTGACTCATTGCTAAGATCAGATCTTGAAAATATGTAACCAAAATTAAAATCAAAACTACTATTCAGCTTTTTTGCCCTTCAGATGACTAGATCATGAAGAAGAAAGGATAGACAGACAGTAGTGTTAAGGAAGTAGTAATCTACAAATCACTATCACTATTTTGTCTTACCTGAGATGAGAGACATATAATTATCCATCCATGATTATACAAAAATGCTTCAAATGTTCTTGGACATCCTCCTCTGATTTTATTCCAACTTATTGTTTCTTTTCTCTCTGCTTCGTGCTCCATGCTCTCTACCATGCCTAGAAGAAAGAAGCCCACCACTTTGTTTTGAAAACACCTAAGCGCAAAACCCATGTCATTTATTTAGTGCTAAAAGTCTGAGTTCATAAATTACAAAACACTTTCCACACAAATCAAATCAGACCTAGTCAATTGGAAAAACTTAAAATGCTCATGGGTAGGACGAGCGAATATAATAAAAATGACAATACTACCCAAACTAATTTACTTATTTAGTGCCATACCAATCAAACTCCCAAGAAATTATCTTACAGATCTAGAAAAAATAGTAGCAAAGTTCATTTGGAAAAACAAAAGGTCAAGAATTTCAGGGGGATTAATGAAAAAAAAGGCTGAAGATGGTGGACTTGCTGTACCAGATCTAAAACTATATTATAAAGCAGCAGTCATCAAAACCATTTGGTACTGGCTAAGAAATAGAGTAGTCGATCAGTGGAATAGGATAGAATCACAAGACAAACTAGGCAATAACTATAGCAATTTGGTTTTTGATAAACCCAAAGACCCCAGCTTTTGGGATAAGTATTCACTATTTGACAAAAACTGCTGGGAAAACTGGAAACTAGTGTGGAAGAAATTAGGGCTTGACCCACATCTAACACCACATACCAAGATAAGATCTAAATGGGTTCATGATCTGGATATAAAGAGTGATTTTGTAAACAAGTTAGAGGAACATAATATAGTTTACCTCTCAGACCTGTGGAGATGGAATAAATTTATGTCCAAAGAAGAACTGGAACTTTTAATTGAAAACCAGATAGATAACTTTGACTATATTAAGTTAAAAAGTTTTTGTACAAACAAAATCAATGCAGACAAGATTAGGAGGGAAGCAATAAATTGGGAAATCATCTTTACATTTAAGGGTTCTGATAAAGGTCTCATCTCTAAAATATATAGAGAATTGTCTCATATTTATAAAAATTCAAGCCATTCTCCAATCAATAAATGGTCAAAGGATATGAACAGATAATTTTCAGAGGATGAAATTAAAACTATTTATAGTCATATGAAAAGGTGCTCCAAATCACTATTGATCAGAGAAATGCAAATCAAGACAACCCTGAGATACCACTTCACACCTATCAGATTGGCTAAAATGACAGGAAAAGTTAATGATGAATGTTGGAGGGGTTGTGGGAGGGCTGGGACACTGATGCATTGTTGGTGGAGCTGTGAACGGATACAGCCATTCTGGAGAACAATTTGGAGCTATGCTCAAAAAGTTATCAAACTGTGCATACCCTTTGACCCAGCAGCATTTCTATTGGGCTTATATCCCAAAGAAATCATAAAGGAAGGAAAAGGCCCCACATGTGCAAGAATGTTTGTGGCAGCCCTTTTTGTAGTGGCTAGAAACTGGAAATTGAATAGATGCCTTTCAATTGGAGAATGGCTGAATAAATTATGGTATATGAATGTTATGGAATATTATTGTTCTGTAAGAAATGACCAGCAAGATGATTTCAGAGAGGCCTGGAGAGACTTACATGAACTGATGCTGAGTGAAATGAGCAGAACCAGGAGATCATTATACACGGCAACAACAGTACTATATGACGATCAATTCTGATGGACATGGCTCTCTTCAACAATGAAATGTTTCAAACCACCTCCAATTGTTCACTGAAGAAAGCCATATACACCCAGAGAGAGGGATGCGAAATGTGGACCACAACATAACATTCTCATACTCCTTGATTGATGTTTGCTTACATTGTGTTTCCTTTATCTGATATATCGTTTGTGTAGATAAGATTTTTCTTGCACACCAATGATAAGTTTGGAAATATGTATACATATATTCGATTTGCCAATATTTTAACATAATTAACATGTAGTGGATATCCTGCCATCTAGGGGAGGGGTGGGGAGTTGGGGGGAAAAATTTGTAACGGAAAGCTATGTAAGGGTTATTGTTGAAGAATTACCCACACATATGTTATGCAAATAAAATAAAGATTTAAAAAAAAATAAAAAAATAAAAAAAAATAAAAGTCTGAGTTCAAATCCAACCTCAAACTCTTACTAGCTGTGTAACCCTTGGCAATTCACTTAACCCTCTTTGCTTCGGTTTTCCTCATGTATAAATGAGTTGAAGAAGAAAATGGCAAGCCATCTCAATATCTTTGTCAAGAAAAACCCAAAAGGGGTCACAGAGAGCAATGACTGAACAATGGCAATTAAATATACATATATATGCATCATATATAGATATAAATACATATACACATATATGTGTGGGTATATCTATACATATGTATATATGTGTCTGTCTGTCTATATATCTCAATGTACTTGAACCTGAGAAGCCTTTAGCAATTCAATGATCTTATTAATCCCTCTAACAATTTAGTTTTCAATTAATTGTAGCTACCCCCTTTCTGCCCAAGTTCTCTTGTAAATCTGTTTCAGTTTCTGTCAACATGCCTTTAGCTCCCTTAACAATAGTTGGATAACAATGGAGCTAAGGGTCTTTCTTTTCATCATCATTCATTCTTGCCAGGTGACCCAGGAAAAATCACTTGTACTTCATATTCTAATGGAGATAAAAATGTTTCTCATAATGTTCATCTTTTTTGCTGAACATAAACTTCTCTAGTGATAGCCTTTATACTATTTCTCCTGAGTAATTTCACATTCACTATACATTACAGCCTGTTCATATTCAACCTGTGACTCTCCATTGCCCTTAGAGTGATCTTCGATTTTTTATTCTTTGGGGTCATGATTCTCTGTGCCACAAATATACAACAAATGCCACTGGAAGAAAATTGATGTTTAAAAATTTTGTCTTAATATTAGAATTTGCTTTGTTTGATGCATATATGTTAAAGGGATTTTTTTTTCTTTTTAATGGGGAGAAGGGCAGGTTGTAAAGAAAAGTTTGTTCATTGAAAAATAAAAAGTACAAAAAGAAGATACATCTCTCATAAGCAGCCATGAACTGATGAAATAAACAAATAAATAAATCCTGCGAATTACCTTTGCAGGTATTAATGGATAGGGCCTAACTCACTCTAATTTACAATATTATCTACATGATTTACTTTAAAATAATAACAGGACTCAAGAAACATTCATCACACCTTGAGCCGGGGCTGAAACTCCTCAATAATCAAGGCTTTTTTCAGGAGAGTTAACAAACCCTGGACTATGAATAAAAACAAATCAGTTCTTGTTTGGGCCAACTACACACATTATTTGATTCCATTTCTATTTATGAAATAAAGTTAGTCTGCAAATAAAATTTGGTGCTACTCTACGTGGGTGTGCATAAGGCCCCCAGGCAGATGAAATAAAAATAAGGAGAGCATGAGTTCATGAACTCCTTTACTATAAAATGAATGTACATATGCTCCCATATGGAGCAACTGTGGGACATATTCATCACCATACAAACGCATGCCACTTTCCTTATGTTTTCAAGCAATGTTGAAAATAATGGGAATAAACAGGACCAGATTCTGGTTATCAAAGAAGAAGAAAAAGTCTTGGGCATTCCTGCAATCTCCTTTCTATTGGTGCAGCCCTATTAGCATGCATTTCTCTGGCTCCCAGGTGAAAAATGTCACCATAATGTGTGTGTGTAAAACTATCTAAAGCAGAGTAAGATATGCACAGTAGAAATACGAAAGAAGAAATGGACAGTTCTCAGAAATCAGTGTCTCTGTTTCCCAGTGATAACAGAGGGTCTCTATTTCCATCAGAGGGTCTTTTATTCTTACCATCAGAGGAGGAGAGAGGTTAGAATTTAGTGGAAAATATTTGCTGCTGAGAATGGGGTTTGGGAAGGGGTCATGTTCTTGCTGTAATAGGCCACCTTCTACCCAAGGAGATCAAGAAGGTGCTGCCTGACTTAAAACATTTTTAGATTACTCTTGCTACCATCTAAGCTGAGAGAGAGAGAGAGACAGAGAGACAGAGACAGAGACAGAGAGAGAGAGAGACAGAGAGAGAGAGAGAGAGAGAGAGAGAGAGAGACAGAGAGAGAGAGAGAGACAGAGACAGAGACAGAGGGAGACAGAGGGAGACAGAGGGAATAAATTATGGTATATGAATATTATGGAATATTATTGTTCTGTAAGAAATGACCAGCAAGATGATTTCAGAGAGGCCTGGAGAGACTTACATGAACTGATGCTGAGTGAAACGAGCAGAACCAGGAGATCATTATACACAGCAACAACAATATTACATGATGATCAATTCTGATGGACATGGCTCTCTGCAACAAAGAAATGTCTCAAACTAGTTCCAGTTGTTCTGTGAAGAGAGCCATATACACCCAGAGAGAGGGATGTGAAATGTGGACCACAACATAACATTTTCATGCTCTCTATTGATGTTTGCTTGCATTGTGTTTCCTTTCTCTGATTTTTTTTCTTTTTAGACAGGATTTTTCTTGCACGGTAAGATAACTGTAAAAATATGTATACACATATTTGATTTGTCAAGTATTTTAACATAATTAACATGTAATAGATTTCCTGCCATCTAGGGGAGGGGTGGGGATTAGGGGAGAAAATTTTGAAATGGAAAGCTTCCTATGGGTCAATATTGAAGAATTACCCATACATATGTTTTGCAAATGAAAAGCTTTAACAAAAAAAATGTTAAGGAGGCCACCCAGACCAACCAAGTCTCACTGCTCTCCAGGCTGCCCTCCAGACTTCATCTCTACCCTTTTCAGTTTCTTTCCTTTTATGTATTATCTTCCCCCATTGGAATGTAAGTTCCTTGAGGGTAAGGACTACCTTTTTTTCTGCTTGTATTTGTATTTCTAGAGTTTAGCATTGTACCTGGCACATAGTAAGTGCTCAACGAATGCTTGTTAACTAATTGAAATGATCTCTTCTCTTAAAGAATTTATATTCTATTATTCTATTTATGGAGACAAGAACCTATGGAAGCAGCTACAGAATACATACAAAAAGAATAAATACAAAATAATTAAATATAGGGTAGTTTGGGGAGGATAAAAGCAATTTTCCTTTCATGCCTCAGGTGACTGTAGATAACACTGGGTTCTTTCTTTCTTTTTTTTTTTTTTAAAGAATCTTTATTTTCTTTGATTTTATTAGCATTTTTTCCCTTCTCATTTCTCAGATGCAAAATTTGGATCTAACTTACAAGAGTATTTTGAGGCTCAAATGAAGTAGTAATAGATTAAGAAGCAATATGGAATAGTAGAAAATATGCTAGATTTAAAATCTGAAAGTTGTAGATTTGAATCTTGCCTTATATACTTAATAATTATTTGACCGGTAAGCCATTTAATTAATTTCTTTCATTTTCAGTTTCCTTATTTACAAAATATGGACAATAATAATACTTTCCAAAGATCAAAATGAGACAGAACTTCTGATTTTATTGACATAGGGAACCTTCCAAGTGAAGTACTACCAGATCTACAATACAAATTTAGAGTTGCCTAAGCTCAATTAAACTGAGAGTTTAATTAATTTGTCTGAGGTCAGACAGCCACTATCTGTCAGAAGGTAATCCCTGAAGCTTCACTGAGTTCTTGAGGGCTGGAATCTAGCATCTGCCACCAAGCTTCCAGTAAAGAACTCAGTGTCAGCCTTGAAGTATGCTTGAGTGTGTGTGTGTGTGTGTGTGTGTGTGTGTGTAGGTGTTTATGTTTGTGGTCTGAAAACCATCCTCCATAGTTTTTAGAAGCTACCCATCAATAAGGGGCAAAATTAGGAACTTTTCAACTACAATAACCTCCTAGGACTAGAGAAAAAGTTTTGTTTTGTTTGGGTTAACCTCTGTCTCTGCTGGGAGTATCTACATAAATGAAATCCCTTGTAAATAACAGCAGAAATAATAAAATAAGTCCTACTTTTCTCTAAGAGTTTGAAGAACTTAAATATGGAATTTTGACTATCTCTACCAGTTTCTATTGACTTCATTTTTGTCAAGATCATAAAACTAAGTATGATGTCTATTTTAGAAGGAAAACTTCCTTGATTAGCTAGAGGTTACAGTCAGGGGCAGAAGAGTAGAACTGTCCTGCAAGCCTTAATGGGACAGGTCAAAGACTTGTCAATAATTTAGCTTTTGACTCTGTCTCAGAAATTGCCTGCTCAGCAGGGATTTTCTCAGGGATGTTTGGAGCATGGTGCTAACAAGGCTGAGGTCACTGTGTCATTCTCTGTTCCATGAACTCTGAGACTTAGACAACCAATGTCTGCCATTGGTTACAAAGGGGAATGGGTTTGTGGATGAATCAGAGAAAATCTGTCACTCCTGTTGGCAAACTAATTCAGTGTTAATAGTACTTTCCTTGTTAAAAAAAAGACACCTCATTATGGCTAGGGAGATGTCAAGAATAGAGGTCCTCTTCATCTTTACCTGCATTACTGTAATAGCCTGCTAACTGGTATCCCTGACTCCTGTCTCGTTAGTTCTAATTTATTCTATGTGCAATTATTCAATTGCTCTTCCAAAAATAAATTCATCATACTATCTTTTTGGTCAAGAATTTCCTCTGCCTCTAACCCTAATCCAGAAATGTCCAAACAATCCTAATTCAATTAGACAATGAAGGAAAGAAGGAAAACCTATTTTAATTTAGAGATATTAAAATTGTTTATTGCTATTAATAAAGCTAGCATGTATATAGAAGCTTAAGGTTTGAAAAGTACTTTACATATGTTGACTAATTTCATTCTCACAAAAGTCCTTGAGCTGGGAGCTATTATTATCCCCATATTAGTCTTTTCTTTTGCTGAAAACATTCACAGAACAATCTTACATGCAATAGATTAAAGGTAAATTTGAGCAGTAAGCTCAGAGTTGTTTTTTTTTTTGCTTGTTTGTTTTTAAGCATAAAGGATAATAAGCATTATTTTGAAATTAACAGTCATACAGAACACAATTATGACTAAGTAGTAAACATAAAACCTCCTTTCTGATTTTCTCTTAAGGACCCAATATTTTGCCTCCCTACTTCACTCTGTAGAATTGGTCAAATAAAAAGTTCAGGAATTTCTGCACATAGTTAAAGCAAAACATTTAAATAAATAATAAATGAAAAACATCAGAGGACATTCTTTTTTTTTTTTAAGTATACACCAGAAGAGCATATATAGAAATTCTAAGATAATCAGAAAAAAACAATTTTTATTTCAGATGTTTGTTTTGTTTTCTTCATTTTTTTGCTGTTTCAAAAAAATTCATTTAAATGATTTTCTTTTATCTTACTATATTCATATGAAGTTTGAGTTATTTTATTTCATGATTACCTCTGGCCTATTCCTCTTTTCTGGATCTGCTTCTGATTTTTCTCGACTTCTCACTGCATATGTTCCTTCAGTCTCTGTTCCTTCAACTTTCTTAACCTGGAAGAGACCTCTCTCTCTATTATTTTCTCCCTCTGTAAAACTCTCTGCCTCTGGAGCCCCCTTCTTTTCTAGGTTTTCTTGAAACATCCATTTTGAGTAAGGCCACATTTCCCAGGCCAAACATCCATTATTTCTTTCCTTTCCCTTTCCTTTTGCCCCAATTGGAATGTAAACTGGAGGGCAAGCATTGTCTTTTTTTGTGCTTATATTTGAATCTTTAGGGTTTAGTACAGTTCCTGGCACATGCTTATTGATATGTTCAATAAAGTGCAGCTTGAAAAAAATTTATGGGCTTTTTTCCTTGCCCATAAATATTTAACTCTGTTTATTTCTCTCCTTTTTTTCCCATCCTTCCACTTTCTTATTTCTAAGCGTTTAAGAAATTAGGAGAGAGAAGGAGGAAATGAGGTAAAATTAAAGATATGTGTTGGGTGGAGAGTTGAGATGAGGTATTATTTTGGTAATATTCTATCCCAAGGGACACCAAAATTATTATGATAACAACATAACACCGGATCAAGGCAAGTAGAGATTCTTTCTTAGAGACTTCCTGGGAAGTTGGTGAACTCTTCCATAATCATAGAAATTGGTAAATTTCCATTGTCTCTAATATTCTCTGAAGGGAAGGAATATAATATGTTAAGATAATGTTTAGATGATAATCTGTTGAAATAATGGTCTTGATGTGGATATTAGAGGAGACACACCTGGTTGCCCACAGGATTCCCAAAGAAAAGTTACTTCAGAGTATTCAACTAGGAAGAACTCTGGAATTGAAATGATATTGATTTAGAAGATTCCATATCAAATGCATATAAACCCTGAATTCTAATACTATGTATGACTGGATATAAATGGATGTTAAAAATCTTGTATTAATGTAGTAAATAGTGTTACTTTCTAGTTTAGTCATTCCATTGACTTCTTACCTAAGTTTTAATACTGTATTCTGGGTATCAATAAGTGGATCTTCCAACCAATACAAATAATTCTGATAAAAAAGAAAACCGCTATTTTAATTGATTAATGTATTTTCACAGAAAACTCAATAACCAACTTAAATGTTGAAAAAAAAATTGGGTATAGAAAATGTAAACAATAGCAGGAAATGGAAGCTGATAATTAAAGAGTAGCTTAGTCTTATAAGTTCAGTATTAATATTGCAAAAGATTAGAACAAATCAAGACTGGGGTTGAATGATAAGAGCAGCAAAAAAGACTATGCAAGATCAAAGGTGGAAGATGGGAAATGCTTGAGGTAGGTCTTTGATGATAATGAAGAAAGAATGCTTTGACTCTTATTTGGCTTCCATTTTCTCTTCTAAGTAACGTGGACTTTGAAATGGGAAAGAATGATAGGAAAAAAAAAAGAAGTATGGAGCTGAAATCCAGGTGAAAGAGGCGATGGCAAGAGCCCATTTTGCTCTCCTCAGTTCAGTTCATTAGGATGAGGTTTAAATTATATTCAAAGGAGCTAAAAATAACTGGAAGAGAGGATTATTGAATCACTCTTTGGTGGCTTTGAAAAATTACAGAAAGAAAGCCATAAGTGACATATTAGAAAGAGTACTTGGTATGATGTCAGAAGACCCAGGTTTAAATCTTATTTCTGCCACTAAATAATTATGACCTGGGCAAGTCACTTCACCTTTTTGGGGATGTTTTCTCATCTATAAAATTAGGAAATTGGAAAAGATGTAGCATTAAGTTTCCTTCTAGTTCTAAAATTCTATTATCCTATATAACAAGAAATGGGGATACATTGTACCAATCCAAAAGAAAGAAAGAAAGAAAAAGAAAGAAAGTGTACCATTGAAACAGTTCCTTAGAAAAATTCTAGAATATAGGATAAAAGGGAAAGGAAAAACTGAGATAATAGGATCATAGATTTATACATGAAAGGGACGTTAGAGGTAGGCTAGTTCTGTCTCATTTTAAAAATGAAGAACCTGAGTTTTACAGGCAGTGAATAATTTGCACATCTTCACAGAACTGGTATAGATTAATGTGGTAGTTGTGATAAACAGTAATATTTGCTTTAACCCTACTTCTGGATGATAATTGTAGTTTGTGGGGGTAGATGAATGAGATAATGCCTGCAAAGTACTTTGCAAGCATTAAATGCTATATGCTTATTATTTATTATTATCATTACCTTTTCATGTAGTGAAAACAGTAATGAAGTAAGTAATGACTAGAACTTTAGGATCAGAGAGCTAGCAAGAACCCTAAACTTGGCATTAGGTGACTCCTGAGTTAGAATCCTAGCTCTTTAAATTAGCTATATGTCCATAAACAAATTATTTAACCTATGAGAGCCTATTGCCTTATTTGTAAAAGGAAAATAGTATTATACTTATCTGCCTAAAATTATTATGAGGCTCAAATAAGATTGCATGGGTAAAGAGATTTGTGAAAAATGTAAAACCCTATATGGGGCAGTTAGGTGGCACAGGGGATACAATGGCAGGTCTGAACTCAAAAAGACTCATCTTTCATGATTTCAAATCCAGCCTCAGATACTCAGTGACACATCACTTAACCTAATTTGCCTCAATTTCCTCATCTGTAAAATGATCTAGAGAAGCAATTAGCAAATCACTCCAGTATCTTTGCCAAGAAATTCCCAACTAGGATCAAAAAGAATTAGAAAGGCTTGAAAAATCAACAGCAACAAAATTTTATGTCATAATTCCTAACTTACCATGTTACCATGTAGGGTATTTTCAATAGATTATAAACACTTTGAGGGCAAGGGTTTTTTTGTTTTTATTTTTGTGCCTTCAGGTAGCTTGAATAGTTGTTTAGCTTTTCCTGGAATCATAAAACATGATCAAATATACATTTTGGCTTTATTTTAGTTGTTTGAACACATATTTTATTCTCCTACTAGACTAAAAGTTCTCTTACAGCAAGAAATGCAATTTTAAAATCTTTTATTACTGAAACTTAATATGATCCTTGAACATAATAAACATTTATTGAATTTAACCAACATCCAATTTCAATGTTGGTTTAAAGAAGAAACAAGTTAAGTTAAATTTATTTTATTCTTTTTACACTCATAATTTTTATCTTAGCATTTAGTAAGATGCAAATGTTTCCTGACTTGATTAAAACAGGGGTTCTTAGTCTTTCTTTGTGTCATAGATCCTTTGGCAATCTTGTGAATACTATGGGTCCTCTATCAGGATAATATTTTTAAACATACAGAATAAAAAAACAATTATATTGAAGTAAAATTATCAAAAATAAAATTTTAAAATAGTTTATAGATCCTAGATTAATGATGTCTGGTTTTGAATATTGTAGACAGATAGTATGGCATACTGGATATAAGGCCAAGATGAAAGGTAGAAAAGATCTGGTTAAAGTCTTATCTCAGATATATACTTGCTTTGAGACTCTGGACAAATCACTCTCCCTAAATAACTTTCTAAGCCTATAAATTGTAAAGCAGTTTCTGCATTGCTAGGAAACACCTCACTTGGGAGTACTTGCACTAATGAAATTAACATAGGTCCAGGAAAAATTTTAATAGAACAAACCCAGTTAGAGACAGTATGCCTGTCACCCACAGATCAGTCTCATTAAATTCCAAGAGGTTGATAGCTATATTAGCTAAAAAATGAAATATAAATTTGTTTGCTGCAATTTAAAAAATATTTTTTTTCCTCCAATAACATGTTAAAATAATTTTTAAAACATTTAAAATATTTTTGAGTTCTATATTCTATTTCTCCCTCCTTCCCTTCCCTCCCCCCTCCCTGAATAAGCAATCTAATATGGGTTATTCATATCCAATCATATAAAATATTTCCATATTAGTCATTTTGTACAAGAAAACTTGATTTAAAAAAAGAATGAAAGAAAGGGAATGAAAAATAGCATACTTTGGTATGTGTTTAAATAGTATCAGTTCTTTCTCTGCTTGTGAATAGCATGCTTCATTAAAGACCTTCTACTAAGTAATAAAGGTAATTGTTCTGTTAGAATGTAAGCTTCCTGAGAGCAGAGGCTGTTTTGCTTTTATTCATATATCCTCGAAGCTTAGCATAATCATTGCTCTTAATAAATGCTTGATGATTAATTAGTCAAGGCCCTAAAAAATTACAGTGTTGAATGTCTAAAAATTGGCAGGATAGAGAAAAATAGTTATAACTCTCCCACCTCTTTTTGGGCTGAAATGGCAACAAATAAGCTACAAAAAAATGCATTTTAAAATTGATGAAATGATGAATTCAGATGTTTAGAAACAAGACATTAATTGGTAATATAGACCATCACTCAGTCCTTTTCTGATAGGAATGATAGAAAAGTAAGACTCCTTGATCTCCAAATATCATCTAGAAATCTATTTTCTTGTCAATATTGTCAGAACTTAGTCAAATTGCAAATTGTACATAATTTGCAGTTTCATGTGCATTTTTCCCCTTTTCTATCATATCATGAAAATACTTGTTTGTTTCTTAAATTAAGAATAAAATAAAATTTTAAAAAAATTGATTCTGAATATGACCAAATTCTTGTTCTCCTCATCCTTCTCCTTCTTTTTCTCTTCCTCCTTCTCCTCTTTTTTTCCTCCTACTTTCTTCTCCTCATCTTCCTTCTTTCCCTCCTCCTACTCTTCCCTTTTTTAATCTGTTCTCTCTTCTCTTTTTCCATCTTCCTTTTCTCCTCTTTTCCTTCTCCTCTTTGTCTTTCTTCTTCCCTCCTTCTTCCTCCCTTTTCATTTCTGACTATTGTTATTTCAAAAGGTATCTATTGATTTGTCAGTGTAAATGTTATGCTTTTTTTTTTTTTCCTGAAGGCTTCCAGTTCAAGGACAACAGATAACTTATTTTGGAATTACAAGAGCTGAAAAGATAATTAATTCATGAAAACGTGAATTTTCATGACTTCTCTTCCTTTCCATTTTGGAATTTTTTTCCCTCTTTTCCTTTTGGACACAATAGCCCTAGTGCTTGTTCCTCATTGGGGTTCTTATTCCTTTTTAATTTCCTCCATTCTCCCATTAGTTAGACTATCTCTTTCCTCTAAACCCCAATTATCCCTCCACTCAATGTATGAATAACCCTCCTGTTTATCACAGAGAAAGAGGCTGAGATGAACTAAAACTATATGACATGAAAGTTATAGAGTAACAGACTGAATGACACCTAAGTAAAGATCTAAGTTAGTTCAACTTTCTTCCTTTGCAGATGAGAAAATTGAGGTCAAGAAAGGTTAAAAGATCTGGTCACGACTAATTAGTGGCAAAGCCTAACATGAAGTTTCAGACCCCTTGATTCCCAGGTTAGTGTTGTTTCTTCTACAAAAAATACAAAACTAACTTTTATTTTTCCTCCTACTACTGTAAGAGTCTTAAGCACTTTATATAAATAAAAATTGCCAAAAGATGGTACGGTTAAGCATCACAATTGACTTTTGGAGACAAAATTATTTTGTTTTAGGCTGTAGAATCATCATTTGTTTGATGATTTTTGGTTCTCCATTTTATTCTATATAGCATAGTAGTACCAAAATTCTATTTTCCTAATCAGTTAGTAAATAAACATTTATGAAGTGCCTACTATGTGTCAGACTGTGTCTTAAGCCCAATGTTTGAATAAATGATCAATGTAGATACAGAATATTTATTTGAAGTTCAATAAAAGAGATGGAAAAAAATGCTAACAAGAGGAGCAAATAATGTGGACCCTATAGCTGGGATAATGTATAGCCTTTCATTTAGAGGCCTAAACTTGTGTTTTGCAATGAAAGACAAATTAATTCCAAGCCAAATTCAATTCAAGAAGTATTTTATTAAGCACCCATCATGGACATAGCACTAAGCCATGTGGCAGTTTCAATGGGAATCTAAATAGTATTATCTCTTGTCTCTACTCCTCTTCACCCTTTGTTATTCCCATTCATAGGTCCTTCATCCTCCACCAATTTAAATTGATTTATCATTTTTCAGTTCTTATGTTTTTTTATATTGGTTCAGACCTGTGATTACATTGGTGCAGGAAACTCTTTGGAAGCAAACTTTCTCCACCAGTGCAAAACAACAATTTTTCTGAAATTTATATCATAAGCAAATTTGCTGGGGTGTTGAGAGGTTAATTGTTGCTGTTGCTCAATTGTTTTGGATTTTTTTGTGACCCTCATTTAGGATTTTCTTGGCAAAGATACTGAAATGGTTTTCCATTTTCTTCTTTAGCTCATTTTACAGATGAAGAAACTGAGGCAAACAGGATGAAGTGATTTGTCCAAGGTTACACAGTATGGATCTGAAAATAGATTTGAATTCAGGAAGATGAGTCCTTCTGACTCCAGACCTGGCATTGCACCACTTAGTTAAGTGTCCAGGATTAAACTCTCAATAGATATCAGAAGCAGGATCTGAATCAGATTTTAGGCCTCTGAGGTAGACCTTTTTTCTAATATGCCTTTTTAGGTTTGTTTGTTTTGTTTTTTACAAAAAATATTAAATATTGGGTTTGTTTTTTTAATAACTATATTAAAATCTCATTTAGATTATGTTCTCAGAGTCCATGATTTGGGTTAGCCCTTTAGATAAATTCCAAAATCCTACCTAGGGAAAGGGGAATGAGGTCTTGCTCCAGAAAGCCAAAATCTGGGGGATGTTTCTTCTCTCAGAAACATAATTCCTCCCCACACAAACGCACAGATCATGATCTTACGTCTTGCCTCATTCATTGATCTGTAGTGATTATACTGCTTGCCTAGCCTTAGACTGCTACTTTCAGGATTATGTGGGTATGGTATGTATCTTATGAGACTACCTTCTCTCCTATTTTCTATGGGAGTATATGTCAAACATGTATAAGTGGGGAGTCTCAGAAGTAAGACCTCTATGACCACATTGTTCTTTCTGCTTTTGCTGTGTTATACCTCTTCTCCCCCCAGCCTGTCTTTTGAGCTGCTATTCTTTTCTCCCTCCCTCACCTGTATTCTATTCTGAAATGCCATCTTTCTACCTTTCTTGCTCAACCATTTTTCCCAAGTGAAAGAATTCTTAGTTAAAGTTTTGGATGGCATTGCTTATAATAATATTCTTTTGGCATTCCAGATATTTTTTCACCAGGAGCTTGAAGCGATTTTTCTCCATTACTAATGGTATGACTTACAGCCTATGAAAATAGGGTGTATTATTTGAAATAAAAGATATTGGTTATTTTCCAAAAAAATGGGTATCAACTATTTAGTTCACATACTAGCTATAATACAGCATTGTTCATGTTTTGACTGCTGTTTTGACTTAAACAGAATCGTTCCCTATTTAATGGCCAACAAATGTTGAATTTGGAGATAGAATTACATACATTGGATAAAACACAGTATACAAATAAATACAGTATGCTGCTGTTTAAGTACTGCTGGTGCAATCTGTTGCCAATTCTTGAAAACATTAAATCCTACTTCTCTTCTACTAAATAATAACATAGGCTTGAGGTACACTGGAGAATGGGGGGCAATGCAGCTATTGAAATCAACAGAAATCAGGCATCTAGTCACCAATTTGGGTTGGCAACTTGCCAAGAGAGATTTTATTTTTTTCTAAACTACTGTTAAAATTGGCAGATTAAAACACACACACACACACATTCACACACAAGCATACCCACTACTATAGGAGACAACAATGAACAGCAGTCAGGGAGTCTTCTATTTCAATTTCTATCCTTATAATACATCCATTTAAAAGGTCTTCTTAGGTTATTTTATTGTCTCGCAGACTGATTAGTTTGTCATATTCTTACTACTAAATGTGTTATATACTATCATGTTTTTCAGTCTGAAGCTGATATAGATATTTAAGTGGACATAACAGTTTTCAGGAGGGAGAGTCCATTTTTGAATAAAAAAATAAAAAGAAGATAGACATTTAAGTTAATATTAAAGTTGTTGCTGAAAATATAGGCTTGCCAGATTTTTTTTTCTTTTTTAAAGAGGAAGAAGGCCCAGTATACCAGAATTGCTTATCAGCTTGGTGCTTTGAGGCTCCTGAGTGGGATTTTGCAAAGGCGTGCTATTCTTTGCTTTACACTGTTTCCATTGTTATTATCACCAATACATTCAGATTTCATAGAATAATCTTATTGTTAATTGCCAGATTTTGACTTTTATGAAAACTCCATGCCACATGTATTGATTTTATACTCAGTGACATGGAGGAATTTGAACTGTGGGTTTATCATAATAACCTCACCCACTGGTATGTGGAAAAGCACTTGTGAAGTGAAAAGATCTTAATTTAAAAAACAAATGCAATTTGCACTTTTTCTTTTTCTTTTTAAAGAAAAAGCTTGTCTGTGACTTGATGAAAAATGTTTTTTACTCAAGTAGTGGTGTTTCTCTGAAAAGCAACTCTCACCTGAGCCAAATGGTTTATAGAAGTGTCATCCTTCAAAACTCATGGGTTCTCTGGTATTTTTGTTCTATTGAATTTGTTTAGAAAAAAGATTTATTTTTTTCTTCTGACATCTAAGTTTTCAACTGACTATTTCTTAGTTGTTTGATGTAGAGGAAAAGTTCATGGTTTGGTGGAAGAAAGTGATGTGCAAGAAACAATAAGCTTTCAATCAGCCAGCATGGTACAGTGGAAAATGCATTGTACTGAGAATTGAGGGTTGACGTTCTGGCTCTGATATTTTTTCCTATATGACACCAGGCAAGTTTTTTAACTTTTTTGGGATGCACTTTCATAATTTGTAAGATTAAGGAATTGAACTTGATAATTTCTGACATCTCATCAGATTCTTTATTCTTTTTTCAAGTCTAAAAGCCAAATTTTAATATTTTTTTATTAAAGCTTTTTATTTGTATAACATATGTATGGGTAGTTCCTCAGCATTGATCTTTACAAAGCTTTCCATTACAAATTTTATCCCTAGTCCCCTTCCCTCCCCTAGATGGCAGGAAGTTCACTACATGTTAATTATGTTGAACTACTTGACAAGTTGTGCAAGAAAAAATCCTATCTACAAGAAAAAAAAATCAGAGAAAGGAAACACAATGCAAGCAAACATCAATAGAGAGCATGAAAGTGTTATGTTGTGGTTCATATTTCATATCCCTCTCTCTGGGTGTATATGGCTTTCTTCACTGAACAATTGGAACTGGTTTGAGACAATTCTTTGTTGCAGAGCCATGTCCATCAGAATTGATCATCATGTAATACTGTTGTTGCTGTGTATAATGATCTCCTGGTTCTGCTTGTTTCATTCAGCATCAGTTCATGCAAGTCTTTCCAGGCCTCTCTGAAATTGTCCTGCTGGTCATTTCTTACAGAGCAATAATATTCCATAACATTCATATACCATAATTTATTCATCCACTCTCCAATTGATGGGCATCCATTCAGTTTCCAGTTTCTAGCCACTGCAAAAAGGGCTGCCACAAACATTCTTGCACATATGGGTCCCTTTCCGTCCTCTAAGATCTCTTTGGGATATAGGCCCAATAGAAACACTGCTGGGTCAAAGGGTATGCACAGTTTGATAACTTTTTGAGCATAGCTCCAAAAAAGCCAAATTTTAAACAAATATTTCTCCAAATGGATAGGTCTAAGTACCAATTGAAATTTTATGCTAATAGTGGCACAGTAGGACCAAGAGTTTCTACAAAAATATTTTTTAAAATTTTAAAATATTTTTAAAAAATTAAAAAATATTAAGAGAATTAGAGAAAGGCCAATGGTGTGTGCAATAGATATTAGGTGAGAAAAAGGGCCTAGGAAAAGCAAAGCACGAACATGCTATAGATAAGCTACAATCTATACCAGAAGAGAAAGCATGTCTACCAATAAGAAGATGAATTTCTTCAAGTATTTCAATACGGATGTTATTGCATGCCAATGTAAAAAAAAAAAAAAGCCTCAAACAGCATGAGATCCAATAATGACTAACAAATATTTATTATGCACTTACTGTGTACCAGGCACTAGGGTAAGTTCTATGTATACAAAGAAAAGCAAAGGAATATTACCAGCTTTCCAAGAATTCACATTGTACTGGGGGAGGGTAAATAACTAACAAATATGTTTGAACAAGATATACAAATGAGAAAAGTATTATCAGGGGGAAGGGGCTATGAGTGGAGGATGAGGAAGGAAGGATAAAAAATGAGAAAAACTCTACAGAAAGGGATATTTGAGCTGAGGCTTGGGGGAAAAACAGGGAAGGTAGGTGTCAGATGTGTGGAGGGAGTCTATTTCAGGCATAAAGACTTGGGAAGTAGAGCATCTCATGCAAAGACCAACCACAAAACCAGAGCTAAATAATCATAGAAAATGGGCAGGTGAGTAAAGTATAAGAACACTGAAAAGGCAGGAAGAGGAGAGATGGACAAAAATTTTAATCCCTATCTCTAAATTTTCCTTTTCTCTACTTTATCATAATGCTTGTAGAACATCTCCTTTGAGGAGAGGGAGAGACAGAGAGACAGAGAGACAGAGAGAGAGACAGAGACAGAGAGACAGAGAGAGACAGAGATGGAGACAGACACAGAGAAAGATAAAGAGAGAGACAGAGAGACGAGAGACAGAGAAAGCAACAGAGACAGACAGAGAGAAAGAGAGGGAGAGAGAAGGAAACACACATACACACACACAGGGAGAGACAGAGACAGAAACAGACAGAGATGGACAGAGAAAAAAGAGTGAGAATGACAGATAAAAGAGACACAGAGACAGAGAGGGAGAGAGAAGAAAACACACATAAACACACACACACACACACAAACACAGACAGGGAGAGACAGAGACAGCCAGAAACAGAAACAGACAGAGATGGA
>JAJPUD010000949.1:402270-418339 GCA_023553655.1 Myrmecobius fasciatus
GAAGAGAAGGAGAGAGAAAGGAAGGGAGAGAGAAGGAGAGGGGGAAGAAGAGAAAGAATGAGATAGAGAGGGAGATACACAGAGAGAAACAGAAAGACAGAGAAATATAAATTAAAAAGGAAGAAAGAAAGGAAGGAAAGAAGAAAGGAAAAAAGGAAGGAAGGAAGGGAGAGAGGAAGAAAAAAAGTTATTTATAAAAATAAAGTCATAGTCCATTAGGGAGAAGACTAACAGAAAGCCTGGAGAAAGCAAAAGTATTCGTTGATGACCTATAGGGATATGAAGGCTCAATAAGAAGTCATAGGTGATTGCCTATCATGTTGCACAGAAGCCTTCCCTTACAGAAATCTATTTGTACTTCCAGAAGATACACATAAAGAAACAGACATTCAATAAGTCTTTTGAAAGCTGCTGCTACTATCAAACATCTCTATCATTCTGCCCTAAGGATTATTCTGGAGTGCTCATTAACAACACAGAAAGTCAACTCAACACTGTTATCCCAAGAGAGATTACAGAGCCTTTTCTTGTTGAATGACTGGTCCATGCAAATGGTCACTCCCTCCTCCCTCTGCCCCCAGTCTCTTTAGTGCTTCTGTGCTGGAAGTTCTGCAGAAATGTCAGCAATGCTGTGGATGTATCTCCAGGCCTTTGGGCTGCCTCAAGAGAGGCAGACCTTTTTATGGGTCTGTTGTTAAACTCTTTAACATTATGAGATTCATCAAAGTGAGTAACACAGCTAATCCTGTAAGAGTCTCTTACCCAATGAATGATTTATAACAAAGAGGAGCTGACTTTATTAAAAGGTTCTTGTGCTCTAGAGGCCCTCCTGCTCAAAGAGCTCAGAGTTGCCACTGTTGTATTATTATTATTTTCTTAAAAAGTGTGTTTTTATAAGGGTGGAAAGGGGAAGATCCAGGAAAATTGATTAGTGGTTGGGTGTCCTTTTCATTTTCTTGAAGAAACTACTGTATCAAGAACTGAATGAAACAGCACTTACAGTCTCAATTGAAATGATAAATAGAATCCTTTTTCCACTGAGAATGGAAGAGAGAGAAATTAAAATGATATTTTTTAGGAGCTCATGTTTTCCACTATATATGCTCTCATTTTAATTTTTTATTTTTACTAGATGAACTCTCTTCACATTTACTTGGCACATACCAAGCATTTAATCAGTGTTTGTTGGATGGCATTTATATCCCAGAGTCCTGACAAGACCACTCTAAGTTGTCTTCAGGGATTTTTTTTTCTAAATATTTGAAGTTATAGCTCCCAAAGAATATACTTCCAAAGATCACATATCACTAATAATAATAATTGCTAGCATTTACATAGCACTTTAAAGTTTACAAAATGCTTTATCAATATTACCTTATTTGATTCTCATCACAGCTATGGGTAGTAGATATTATTATTATTCCCCATTTTATAGATGAGAAAACTGAGGCTGAGAGAGTTTAAATGACTTTTTCAGGGTGCTGGTATTACAACCTATAGTACTTTCTTCATTGGGCTATCATAGGCTTTTTATATTAAATATAGTTATTTTACATAACCTTATGTTCCATAATCTATGAAAAGTCTCATTCTTTAAAAAGTAATATAAATGCCATATCTAACTCCAAAGTAACTTTTCACTTTTTACTGATATTTTTTTCTATATTTATTGCATTTGATTGTGTATTATGTTTTTACACAGAACTAGTCATACTAACATGTAAACTTCTCAAGAGGCAGGGATTATATCTCATTCATCAATGGGTATCCATGGCTACCAGTGCATGACTCTCTTGCACAGCAGTGGCTGGTCATTGAGTGACCAAATTTATCTGAATCTATTTGATAATTTCTCATCATGGCCACAAATGTTGTCATTTAGTTCCATCAGTGATGGGTTGACATAATCAGGCAACATCTAAAAATAGACCAATAGTGGAATTTATGGAAATCATTAGCATTGGTTTTGTATGGCTACTTCCTGAACATTTTTCCCCCCAGTCTATCTGAGTAAAGCTTTTGACTTGTGATACCTTCAATCTGGAATCATGCTGTGGCTCTGGCTTCATTTGATTGCATGTTTAGGGCCATGGATGATTTCATGAACAAGGTACCTAATGGTCTATTAGATCATTGATCTGTTGAATTCATTAATATGTAATGAAATGTATATTGTAAGGAACTATTGAAATATAGCTCCTTGGCTGAAATTCAGGAATGCTTATGTGATTGTAAAGCATTTTTTTCCCCAGGAAAAAAAAGCAACAACAACACACAACAATTTAATAGTGATCAGATGTTCATTCTGGGAAGCAGGAAGGGGGATGGTGGTAGCTTGTTTGTTGGAATTGGTACTCAAAATAAATGCACCATAAAATCCACTTTCTCCTGGGTATGGAACTGACATCATTTCTGGTTATGGAAAATTGGCTAGAGTACACAATAAGAGAAATATCTCCTGTCCAATGACTTCTTTTTTTATACTAATACATTACTCTTCAAAGGAGCTAGCTTAATGTCTATCCTAAGAGGAAGTATGGAATAGTTGATAGAACTCTAGACTTGGAGCCAGAAAGACCTGGTTTAAAATCTCCCCTTAGACACTCACTAGTTTTGTGACCCTGAATCAATCACTTAAACTCTTACTGAGTATTTTCTCATCCATAAAATGGGTAATATAATAATATCTATCTCACAGGATTGTTGTATTTAATAAGGTAGCAAGTATATAGCACACATTCTGTACATCTTTAAGTCCTCTAGCATATATAAACATATGTAGTTTAGCCTGGGCAAATGCAGAGATTTCTCTTACACACCATCCTGGCAATGTGCCTCAACCTTAACCTAGGTGAGAGAGTCTGGTCTCCATGGCCCTTTCAATCCCAGGCTGTCAGGAAAGGTATTGGGATGCATTTTCCATTAAGATGCATCAGATCTGACAAGAAACTGTCAGATAAATCCATGAAGCAATTTTTTGCACAGACATTTCTGCTCCCAGAAGAAGACTACAGGTGGGAAGACAGAGACTCATCTGAGAACAGAAAGGGCCAGAAATATATATGTATATATTTTAAGAAATACATAAAGGGGAAGAAATCTTAGGAAAAAGGGAAGCAGTTCTGGAATCTGACACAAAAAGGGAAAAAAAATAAAAAGAAAGAGAGTGGAGAGGAAGACATTCTGGAAAGCAGAAGAGAAAGTATCTGATGCAATTAGTTTCTTAAGAATAATTTGCCTATATTTCATTCTTGTCTGGTCAATAGCATTCACTTCAGCTCAAGCTGGGAAAGTGCTTCTAGCTTATGATAATGATTATTATTACCTGAGCCTCATTCTGGGGTCACGATCATGGACATCATACAGAATTTACTGCTCCCTGCTGACAACAGATGAGCTGCTCTCTTCCACATTAGACGATTATTCTTTGGCCTAAGTCTCTGCTTCCACTATTACCCAGATTAATGATGGATATCATTAGCCTACTCACTCTGGCCAAATGGCTGCAAAGCACCCAACCCAGGACCTCTTTCTTGGTTTGTTACCCCCTTGGCTGAATGGTGGCTACTGAGAGTTCCAGGATGAATTTAGGAGGATACTGATGGGATAGGAAAGGTCAGCATCCCTTGCCTTGATCTAGTTACTCTACATTTCCTCTACCCTAGTGCCTCCTACAACTAAACAGGCTCTTTGAAGAGCCAAGCATAATCTAGTGTAAAGCTTCTTTAATTGTGGGTCCTGATCCCAAATGGGGTCACATAACTAAATGAGGGGGCCACAAAATTATGATTTATTTCCAATAAATGTTTGATTTGTATCCCTATTTTATATGCCTATGTAATCAGGGTAGCACAAAAATTTCTCAGGAGAAAAGGAGTCTCAAGTGAAAAAAGTTTAAGAAGCCCTGGTCTAGCGGCTCAATAAATTTTCACTGATGATATCAGTGAGGATTGATCATTCTCAATGAGGGATGGGAATGATTCAGAAAAGATTAGATAGATTATTTATAAGAAAGGGGGACAGCTAGCAGGCATAGTGGATACATTGCCATGTCAACAAGACCTGGGTTCAAATTTACTAGCTGTGTGACCTCAGGCAAGTCATTTAACTCTGTCTTGGTTTGCTCATAAAATGAACTAGAGAAGGAAATGGCCAGTCCAGTATTTTTGACAAGAAAACCCCAAATGGGATCACAAAGAGTCCAATATGACTGAAATGACTGAACAACAATAAGACAATGGAAAAGTGATTTAAAGTTAGGAGAACTAGAGTTCAAATCTTGCCTCTAGCACTATGTATCTTTATAATGCTGGCAAATCACACTCAGCTTATCTTTAAAATGAAGATAAAGAGTGTAGGTACTTCAAAGATTGTTGGAGAGAACCAAATTAGATAGGTAAAGGGATGTATAAAAGCACTATATAAAAATAATAACTGATATTATCTGATCATTTGCTATATCTGAGGTTGGAAAAGAGAAAGCCATAGGGATATTTATAATCAACCAATCAGAGAATATGAACATGGGTCACATCCTACCATACCCACAATAGTCAGTCAGACTTGTTTTCACAACACAAATTCTCTTCAAAATTCCCCAATTCTGTAGTGTCCTGCTATTGGCTTACTTGTGGCGAATTTTCTTGTAAAGTTATTAAACAGTCATCTAATATAGCTTCACAGACAAAATCTCCTCCCACAATGTCCCTCTATCCAGCTACAAGATTATTTTATGGCTATCAGCCTGCACTCCAGTATAGGCTTTACATTTTGGAGCAAATGCCAATAAGTAAGACCTTTCTACTTTTCATTATTATTTTTTTTTCAATGGTAAAGAGTGAATAGAATAAGATAACTGGCATGAATGACAATGATATCTGCATAGCAGATCTCATTACATTCTCATTTCCCCAAATCTACCACTCTTCTAAACTTTCCTATTTCCTTCAAAGTCACTAATATCCTTCTAATCTTTCCAGTTTTCAATATTTTATTTATATTTGATTCCTCATTCAAGTGAAATTTCTTTCTTAATTGAGAAATCTAATGACTTTTTCTCTATTGTCATTATTGAATTCTCTGTAGAATTTGACACTATTGATACATCACTTTCCCCAAACTTCCCAGTCCCCCTTCAGTCTCTTCACCCATCTTTCAATATCCCAGAGAGACTGGTCTAAATGGCCACGTGGGAATAGAAATAGTGAATTGTTCAGACCATGTGAATGAATTGGGAGTCACCAGCTACAAGTTTTCCAGTGAGATTAAGGATCACCTGATCTTATTGTCTGTCTTACCACTAGATTCTAAAATCCTTCATTTTTCTCTCTTTTGAAAAAAAATAGATTTTTATTTTCAAAATACATGCAAAGATAGTTTTCTGTCATTCACTCTTGCAAAACTGTGTTCCAAATTTTCTTCCTCCTTTCCTCCTTCCCTCCCCTAGACAGCAAGTAATCCAATATATGTTAAACTTGCAATTCTATACAAATTTCCACATTTTTCATGCTGCACAAGAAAAATCAGAAAAAAAGGAAAACTGAGAAAGAAAAAAAAGTAGGCAAACAACAACAAAAGAGATGAAAATACTTGTTGTGATTCACATTCAGTTCCCATAGTCCTCTCTCTGGATGCAGATGGCTATCTCCATCACAAGTCTATTAGAATTGGCCTGAATTGCCTCACTGTTGAAAAGAGTCACGCCCATCAGAATTGATCATCACATAATCTTGTTGTTGCCATATATAATGATCTCCTGGTTCTGCTCATTTCACTCAGCATCAGTTCATGCAAGTCTCTCCAGGACTCTCTAAAATCACCCTGTTGGTCATTTCTTACAGAACAATAATATTGCATAACATTCATATACCATAATTTATTCAGCCATTCTCCAATTGATGGGCATCCACTCAGTTTCCAGTTTCTAGCCACTACAAAAAGGGCTGCCACAAACATTTTTGCACATGTGGGTCCCTTTCCCTCCTTTAAGATCTCTTTGGGATATAAACCCAGTAGAAACACTGTTGGACTGAAGGGTATGCACAGTTTGATAGTCCTTTGGGCATAGTTCTAAATTGTTGGTGAAGTTGTAAACTGATCCAACCATTCTGGAGAGCAATGTATTAGTGTCTCAGTTTTCCCACATCTCTTCCAACATTCGTCATTATCTTTTCCTGTCATCTTAGCCAATCTGAAAGGTGTGTAGTGGTACTTCAGAACTGTCTTAATTTGCATTTTTCTAATCAATAGTAAATCCTTCATTTCTTGTTATTTATTTAACTGCTATAATCTCTGGATAACTTGGCATTGTCTTCTGTTTTACTAATGTAATCTAAGGACTCTTGAGCTTTGCTATCCAATCTGTTGTTAGAAGAATCTTAGTACTTTTGGGTCTTTACATCCCCTTCTATAACTGAATTCTTTTATACATGTGATCTCTTCAAATTAAAATGTGAACTATGACAGACTTAGCTCTTCTTAGTAATAAGGTGGTCCAAGACAATATCAAAAGCCTTGGAATAGAAAAACATCATTCAGAGGGAGAACTATGGAGAATGAAAGCAATCAAAGCATACCTTCCATCTAAGTGTACTTTTTACCTTTTTAAAAATTTGTTTGCTTTTTCTTTCTCATGGTTTTTCCCCTTGTGCTCTGATTATTTTTGAAAAATAAAATATGACTTTTTAAAAAAGTAGAATATGAACTCTTTGAGAGCAGAGATCATCTTAGTTTTCTTTTACTAAGTACTTAAGTTATTTTTCTTCCTTTCTTTCATTTATTTCTCCTCTTTAGGTTTCTGAAAACAATACAAATTTGTTACCTATAAAATTGCCCCAACTATACATTTAAATTTAGAAGCTGAATTTTCTAAGCTATTTTAAAGTCTTATAAAGGAAGAATTTAGGTGGGTTTTGCACCCTTTGTTAAAATGTTTTCTATTAGTTTACAAGAACATTAGGGAAGATGGAAATTTACCAGCCAAATTTCAAGCAGAAACCTTTTTATAATTGGTAGAAAAATTAAAAATTAATAAAATAACTTAGTGAACATAGCTTATGATATATTTTATTCCTTTGTATCTATATAGCTTTGTGAGTTATCTTTTTCAGCTATGATGCACATTAATATAAAGTACCAAAACAAAATGAAGTTAGTGCCAGACTTTTAAATCCCTATATTTTGATGTTAAACTGAAATTTTCATAAGGGAAGAAGCATTGCTGTTATTAAAGGGAGGAGTAATATTGCTTTTATTAAAAATATAATGATTAAGTATATTTTAATTAGCATAAAATTTTTGTATGATTAATAAGATGTTGATTAAAATATTTTCACCTTTATCGCATCATTTAAAAATTTGTATTTAAAAATCTAAAACTGTAAGCTTTATGATATGCAGAATTATATATACTTGTATAATTGCACACAGGCATAATTTGGTGGTTGTTGTCCTTTGTTTTTGAAAGGACCAAAATTTCATCACTGTGTTAGTGTTGAGTTACAGTGTTGGGAATATATACTATATTTATTTATTTATTGTTGATCAGGGTTTATTCTCAAAAAAGTTTAAGGACTACCCAGTCAGCAAAGTAGAATTCAAAAGACTACAGTGATCTTTTGCAGAAGTAGAATACTATATTAGGACACAAATCTTGTAGTCCAAAATGAATTAGCAAAATCTATGTCAATTGGAGGAAACTTTATACTTGCTCTGCCAAGCTGAGAAGTCTTTGAGAATAATCCTAGAAACAGACTATCTGTTGCCTGAGGACTAGCCTGCCTAAGTATGGAGAGGTTTCTCACCAATCATTTTACCACTAGGCTATCTATTCTCTCTCTCTCTCTCTCTCTCTCTCTCTCTCTCTCTCTCTCTCTCTATATATATATATATATATATATATATAAATATATACATATACATATATATAATATATATTCTATAGCCATTGTAATCCTGAAACTAAGTCAAGCCTTTGGTTATAGGTGAGGAAATGAAGACAAATTATGATCAACTCCTTAAGAAAAATGCCCACTATTAGAGCATGGTATACATCTGTTATTAAGAAATGGTTGTTCTAGGTTGTTAAGATGAATATGTTCTATAATATTTATGCTTTGTTAGGAAAAGATTTACTTAACTGGTTAGAGCCTAATTCACATGTATCAGGGACATGGCTTCTATCCAGGATGGGTCTGTGCAGTATAACCAGTCAATCAATCAATAATCAATAAGCATTAAGTCACTAAAGATGATATTGCTATGTTTTGTGGGTAAATAGAAATTATGAAATGATCCCTATTTACAAAGAACTAATGTTATAAAAGGGGAGATAAGAGCATATGTAAATATATATATATAATAAATAGAAAGTGAATGAATATAAATATGCATAAAGTATATAAATGCAAGATCAATTAGAAGGGAGGACACTAGTGATTGGGAGAATGAGGAAAGGCTTCATACAAAAAGTGGTACTGGAGTTGTTTATTAATGGTAGATATCTTTGCACAACTTTACCTCACTTAAATCCAATTCACATTCAAGTTAAGACTCCTGTTTGAAAATGAAGGAATTTGTAGGGATACCCATGAATTATAGAATGGCTGAACAAGTTGTGGTATATGATCATGATGGAGTACTACTTTGTTATAAGAAATGATGAGCTCAATGATCTTAGAAAGGCATGGATTGATTTGCATGAAATAATGAAGAGTGAAATGAACAGAACAAGAAAGCATTATAAATAGGAACAACAGGATTGTTTTGAGAACAACTTTGAACAATAAAGTCATTTTGACTAATATAAATACTGAAATTAACTACAAAGGAACTATGAAGGAAGACACTGTATCCTGAGAAATAACTGGTAAATAGAAGTCTGTATAGAATGATTTTACATATAAGTGTATGTATATATTTGGCTCTATGATAGTCATCTCTAGAATGGGGGGGGAGGAAAGAAAAAAAAGAAGTGAGTTACCTGTTCACTTCATTATATATTTAAAAGGAATAGAAAGTTGTGCACAATAGATTTACAGTATCATTAGCAATCATCTTTTTTTCCTATTCAACTATATTACAGAAATTCTTTTTATTTTTAAGTTTAGAATAAAAGAAAGAAAGGAAGGAAGGATAGAAGGAAGGAAAGGAAGGAAAGAAGCAAAGAAGGAAGGAAGGGGAAAGAAGGAAAAGAAAATGAAGGATGAATAACAATAGGAAAGGAGACAGTACATGTAGGAATGTGGGATGACCAATGCAAAGACACAGAGAAATGAAAGTATGTGTGAGGACCAGAGAGTTCTATTTGACTGGATTATAGAGAATTGAAAATGATCCTTAGTAATGGATTTAGAGCTGGGATGCCTAGGATTCCTGCTTTTGACAGGTGGATAATTACATGATTTTAGATAATTTTCTCTCTGAATTTAACTTTCCCCTTCTGAAAATGTCTATAGTAATTACTTTTTAGAGTTATGGGGAAGCTCAAATGTTGTAATATGGACAAAATCTTTTGCATACTTTATAGCCCTATATAAATGTCAGTTATTACTATTTCAGACCCAGACTACCTGTCCAATTGTGTCACAAATTCATATCATTTATCATATGATGTTGGACTGAGAGATAGTATAGATATTGGACTCAGAAGATATCCCTCATCACTTTTAGAAACCCAAGCCAAGTTAACACTTTCTTAGAGTGGGTAGCAGGGGTTAACCCCTATCCAAGGGCAAATACTTAGAAATATCAGAGAAGAACTCAAAACCCACTTTATTTCCACTTCTTATAAGTCTTGGCAGTTGTCTGCTGTTTCCTAGCTGCTTTCACCCACATAGGCACATTCATGCATCTACTTCCCAAATGAACATCTCTGACACATTTCATTGTCATCCTTTCTTTCTGCAGTCTGCCTTTCTTCCAGGTTCAATGTTCCTGTATCTCATATGACTTCTGACGGGGCTGGCAGCAAGGCCGGCAGCACCAGGCTGAACAGCCGGGCAAGCTCCAGTGTTCAGAAATCTCGAGTTATCGCATTCTGTGAAAGTCAGAGATTATCAGAGTCATCTGAACAATCCACCAGTGCATCTGTCTCATATGCTGCATACAATTTGTGTGAAGTATCCCTCTAGTTTCCCTATAAAACGAACATCAGTGTTTACCTATAAACAGACACAGAAGTCACTGCTGACTGGATTCTGCTTTGTATACAATCCTATTATATGAAGGACTCAAGCAGCATGTCTGTCTGCCTAGATGTGTGTGTTCTCCTCCTCCAGCTGCCAACAACCTAAATTATTCAGCAAGCCCTGATCATGCCAAGTTTTTAGTCAACAATGGAGATCCTGCCAAAGAGCTAATAATGTTTAAAAAAAAGGCAATGTTTGTGACAATTAACAGAGCCTGCAGCCTGCAAAGAGAGTTGGTTGGAATCATTTGTAAAGGAAAATTTAAATGATATGCTTCATTATAAACGGTCCCATGTAACACAGTGCTAATCAACCAAAGCAACTTCTATCCCCTCCCCCTTTTCCTTTCTATCAGATACACCAAAATGTCACAGAAGCCAAAGTTTTTGGCTCCTGTGAGCCTCGGTTCTGCCTACCAAAGCATGCCAGGTGGTTATCTATCAGTATTATAATCAGCTTAGATCAAACTGAATAATTAGCCCTTAAAGTGGATGGATAGAGCCCCAGCCTCTTATCTTGTCTATTAATAATCACAAGTATAACTTCACAGCCAAATCAAGAGGCATGGTACTGTTCCCTTGAGAGCCTGTTTGGGGAAAACCCCTCTGGGACTTCACCAATGGAAATAGTGCAGATGGGACACTGTGTCTCGAATGATGGGCTGACAGCTGCCAAACTCTGCAATTCTGCTTTCTCTCTGCCACTCCAAGATGGGGGTGGGGAGAGAGGATAGAGAATAAGGCAGGAATGAGGTAGAAAGCAGGGATGATTCATGGCACTAAGTAGTTATTACCCCAGAAAGAGAGTTTTAAGATAAAGAAAGGGAGAGCAGAAGAACAAGACAAAAGATTTGTCTCTTAACCTCTAAAACACCATTATTATTCAGTCATTTTTCAGTCTCATCCAACAATTCGTGATCCCATTTGATATTTTTTTGGGGGGCAGAAATACAAGAGTAGTTTGCCATTTCCTTTTCCAGCTCAATTTTACAGATGAGGAAACTGAGGCAAACAAGATTAAGTGACTTTTTCAGGATCACACAGCTAATCAGTGTCTGAGATCAGATTTGAATTTATGAAAATGAGTCTACCTGACTCCAGACCTAGTACTCTTTCTGTCTAGCTAGAATCTAAAATACTAACCTTGGTTAAAAGAAGGCATATAGGCTAATATAGTCCTCATTCTTATTCATTAAAAAATAAACATGTCATAGTTTGTTCCTCCAAGTCCTCAATCACAAAATTAGACTGTTCAGGTTAAAAAAACAAACAAATTAAAACTATAATCATTTGGCTTTCCTTTGGTTTTAAACTTGCATTTCATTGTAAAAGCTAAAACATGACTATTGGGAAGAACACACCAAAGTTTTTAAGTGTCTTACTCTCTTTAAAATCAGATTACATGCCTATTATAGCATCTCCATTTAATCATGGAAAGGTAAGACATAGAGAAACTTACACTCCTAAATCTGAAACCTCTATGAATTTAAGCATAAATTGAGAGAGTAGGTAATGTTCAGGGTGAGAGTTCATTGGGTCAAACTTCTGAGTATTGGTGATATCATACACAATGTCATGGGGACAGAGCTGGGGACTAGAAAAATTTTATGCTTGGAAGTGCTGCTGTTCTTTTACCTTTTAGATCCCCCACCCTGGAAAAGTGTAGCCAATGCCACAGGCACAGAAACCATGGTACTTGAGGAGAGAAGGGAGCAGTACTATCTTATTTATTTACCTCTCAAGGCTCCTTTCTTCACTTGCTCTCTTAAATGATAACCTTCATATGTCACTATAAAAATCCAAAGCATTTACCAGAAGACCCTCTTTTACCTTCTTCATTATTTTACTCACTCAGAAGTTTTCTTCCATTATGGCCATCTTCATATCTGTATTAAATTTTCTTGAGTTCAAATCTGCACTCAGATACTTACTAGTTATGTGATCCTGGGCAAGTCACTTAACCCAGTTTGCCTCAGTTTCTTCATCTATAAAATGAGCTGGGGAAGGAAATGGCAAACTACTCCTGTATCTTTGCCAAGAAAACCCCAAATGGGATCAGACAGGACTGAAAAAAATACCGAATATCCAATGAAAAGATGCCCTTGCCAGGGCAAATCTCAGTATTCACTAATTATTTCATTCCATCCTGTTTTCTCCAACAGATTGCCCCTTCTATCATCCCTACTCTTTCACTAATTTTCAATTGTTACATCTACTGACTGCTTCCCAGTGTCATTGGATCAAAGAGATGGAGGTAGTTATAGGTGGAAAGTAAGATAAAAGGGCTAGAAAGATAAGAGAGGGTCCTCATATAAAGGGCTTTGAACATCAATAAGATTTTATATTTGATTCAGGAAGTGATAGAGAGAGACTGGAATTTATTGGATGGAAGAATGAAATGGGAAGAACAAATCAATAGCTGAATGGAGAATGGAATGAAGTAGGAGAGATTTGAGGAAGAGAGACCAACTAACAGGAGGTTATTGCAATAGTTCAGGTGTGAGATGATGAAACCTGCACCAGAATGGTGGTATCAGTGTTAGAGATGAAGAGGAATAATATACAGGAGGTAATAGTAAAGGAGAGTTCATATGACTTGACTACAGATTGAATACAAGGAGTAAGAGAAGGAGTATTTGAAAATGACACTTAAGCTGCAATTCTCAGTTACTGAGAGCTGTTAAACAAATGGGAGAGAACCGGAGAGAACAGTATCAAGACTGGCATTTTCTGCATATTTGGTCTTGTAATATTAATAATAATAGCTAATATTCATATAATGTCTAAAGATTTATGAAGAATTTTACATGTTACCTCATTTGAAACTTGTTTAAAGCATTGAGAAGTTAAAACATGTCTGGCCAAGGATCACATAATCAGGATGAATGAAGAAAGGTTTTCCTGACTTGCAGGCTTTCTTTTTGTTCACTATGTCATGGTAACAACAAAATAGTTTTATTTTTTGTGTCCCATTCTACATTTCTCTTTTTGTTTTCTTATGTATATTTAAAAATTGTTTATTGTTTTTTTTAAAATTTCAATCATCACCCACAACCCCACATTCCAAAAGCATCCCTTCTTTTCTACCTGACCAATTCCAGAATCAATGTATAGTTAAGAATAACATATCAACCCATTAACTTTGGTTGAAAATGTATGTCTCATTTTGTACCTCTAACATATTACCTCCCTACTAGGAGATGGGGAAAAATGCTTCATCTTTCTTTTGAAGTATGATTGCTACAATCAGAATTCTTTGGTCTTTCAAAGTTTTTTTTTCCTTTTACAATATTATTGTGGTCACAACATAAATAATATGAGTGGCTAGGTGGTACAATGTATACAGCATCAGATCTGGAGTCAGAAACATTTATTTTCTTGAGTTCAAATCTGGTTTCACATACTTACTAGTTCTGTGGTCCTGAGCAAGTCACTTAATCCAGTTTGGCTCAGCTGTTAAATGAGCTGGAGAAGGAACTGGCAAGCCACTCCAGTATCTTTGCTAAGAATACCCCAAATGAGGTTACAAAGAATAGATACAACTGAAAAAACTACTATGACAAATATAAATAGTGCTTTTTTGATCATTTCATTCTATATCACTTTAAAAGGACATTTTCCTGTTTCTCTGAATCCATCAAATTTATCAATTCTTATATTAACTATATACACAAATGGGATATTTATCGTAACCAAATATTAATTTAGCTATTCCTAAGTGGGTGGGCACTTTCTTATTTTTCATTTCTTTGCTACAATAAAAAAAGTGCTGCTATAAATATTTTTGTACATATTTATTCATTCTCTCTGATCCTTGGTCTTCTTGGGAATATCTGCTTAATAATAGTATCTTTGGGTCACAGTGTACACAGCTCAGTGACTTTTTGGCTACAGTTTCATATTGTTTCTCAGAATGAAATCCAGACAATCTTCAAAGAATTCAGAACTTAGTCAACTGAAAGCTGTAATAAACAAAATGGATATTGTAGTCATGAAACTATTCCTGTAGTATTATAGACCACTGTTGGGCCTCCACATGAATTACTCAATTGCTGCAGTGCTAATAAAAGCCTGAAAGGCAGAGGGAAATTCCACATGTTGTTAAATGGCCTTGTTGACTGATAGATTCCACCTGGTGGAGGGTATTAGCTGCAGTAGACTTGACTTAATGATAGGGAACCCAGTGGGAAACTTTGAGGAGAGAGATGATAGAAATTAAAGTAGAGACATAAGATCTTTTTAATGTACTTTCAGATCTGAGTAGAGGGAAACAAGTCAATCAAGCATTCATTAGATAGGTGCTAGCAGTTTTAGATGCTGTGCTAAGAGATGGGGGATATAAAGAATGACAAAAGTCTAGTCCCTGTCCTCAAGGAGCTAACATTTTAATGGAGAGACAATTTGATATACAAGATGTGTGTGTGTGTATATGTGAAGAGAGGCAGAGACAGAGACAGAGAGAGAGAGACAGAGATAGAGAGAGAAACAGAGAGAGAGACAGAGACAGAAAGAAAGAGACAGACAGAGAGACAGAGACACAGAGAGAGACAGAGATAGAGAGAGAAACAGAGAGAGAGACAGAGACAGAAAGAAAGAGACAGACAGAGAGACAGAGACACAGAGAGAGACAGAGATAGAGAGAGAAACAGAGAGAGAGACAGAGACAGAAAGAAAGAGACAGACAGAGAGACAGAGACACAGAGAGAGACAGAGATAGAGAGAGAAACAGAGAGAGAGACAGAGACAGAAAGAAAGAGACAGACAGAGAGACAGAGACACAGAGAGAGACAGAGATAGAGAGAGAAACAGAGAGAGAGACAGAGACAGAAAGAAAGAGACAGACAGAGAGACAGAGACACAGAGAGAGACAGAGATAGAGAGAGAAACAGAGAGAGAGACAGAGACAGAAAGAAAGAGACAGACAGAGAGACAGAGACACAGAGAGAGACAGAGACAGAAACAGAGACAGATACAGAGAGACAGAGAGACAGAGACAGAGACAGAAACAGAGACAGAGACAGAGAGACAGAGAGACAGAGAATAGATAGTAGAGAAGAGAGTAGATTCCCTTCTGAGAGGGAAGGTATTAACAATAAGGGGAGGGGACCTGGAAAAGCTTTCTGTAGAAGTAGTATTTGAACCAACTATTGAGAGAATCCAGGAGCTGGAGGTGAGAAGGAATAACTTTCTAGATATTGGGGACAGTCAGTGAGAAGATGCAGTCAGGAGATGGATTATTTTGTGTGAGGAATAGCAATTAGACTAGTATCATTGAATTGATTGGTTGATTGATGTCCTTTGTTCTCAAAAAGGAGCAAAGTGACATAATCATGTTAGCAAGTTACAATATGTCCTACTATCTGATCAGACCAATATGCACAATATACTTGGAATGCTCTACTACAGATTGGGCACAAATAGTCCATGTGAAAATTTGGGGTGAATTTTCTAAATTTGTACATCTTGTATTTCTTTTGAGCTATTTCAATTCTGCTTTGCTCATAGAACACCTTTTCTGATGAAGGCACACCACACTGAGTGCTTGTACCAATGTCTCCCATATCACACAATAAATTCAAAAGTTCTTAAGAGAGAATTTGAGAGTGCCTTTATATCACTTCCCCCCCCCCCAATCATGCTTGGACTGTGTGAATTCTCCAGAAAAAAGTCTTTTTTGGTAAGCATGGGTTTGGCATTTGAACACTGTGACCAGCCCAACAGAGTTGTGCTCTCTGCAGTAGAGTTTGAATGCTTAACAATTTAGTTTGAGAAAGAACTTCAGTGTGTGCTATTTTATCCTATTAGATGATCTTCAGAATCTTCTTAAGATAATTCAAATGAAAGCGATTCAGTTTCTTGGAATGATACTGGTATACTGTCCAC
>JAJPUD010000949.1:418349-443769 GCA_023553655.1 Myrmecobius fasciatus
TATAGAGTGTGTGAAGGGGAGGGAAGAAATCTCCAAGGAGAACAATGGAAAGAGATGTTTAAAACTGGGCTTCTTAAACTTTTTCCTTTCACTATCCCCTTTTCCTTGAGAAATTTTTACATGATGCTGAGTGTAGAGCTATATAAAATAGGTATACAAATTAAATGTTTACTTGTAATAACTCACAATTGCATGACCTCAAATTCATGACCCCCAGATTAAGTTCTATGCCCTATATGGGGTCCCAACCCATAATTTAAGAAGCTTTGATTTAAAACACAGGTAATTTACTAGAGGGTAGAGTGTGTCTTTAAAAAATCATGAAGTCTTTGAGATTAAGGGGCTATCTGTTTCAACCTATACCTGTATAGTAATAATATTTCAAAGCTAACATTTGTATAATACTTTTAAGGTCTGCAAAGAGATAGACATTTGTTAGTTCACTTTATCCTCTTAACAATCTTGAGGGTTAAGTGATATTGTTATTCCTATTTTTATAGAGAAGGAAACGGACTGAGAGAGATTAAGTGTATGGCCCAGCTACTGATGTGTCTGAGGCTGTTTTTGAACTTAGAACTTTCTGACTCCAGGTCCAACACTCTATTCACTGCATCACCTAGATGCCTTTATAATATCTTCAAGTCTTCATCTAATCTACACTTGCATGTCCTTAATGATATAGATCTTACTGCCTCTTGAAAGAACATATTCTGCTTTTTTGACTTCTCTAATAGGAAGATTCTTACATTTAATCACTCTTCTCTATCACTTCCATTAAACTGGTCCTAGTTCTACCCTTTGGAGTCAAACAACACAATTAGGGATAGGATATAGTGAGAAGTAATTTACTGAAGTTTAAAATGGTTAAAGATGAGGCCTTTGTTCTATAATTGAAATTATTTCCCTACATAAGATATAGCTATCCTCATGAACTTCACTTTTGATACTTGCTCTGGTATTGATTATGTCTTCTTGTTAAGGTGTATACTACTATCTGCTCCTAATTGGCCCATTGACACCACATTATCTGGTATTGATTGAGTAATGATTAGTTATGCACCTCAGCTACACCTTTGGACTTGGCCTTTATAAAAAAGAGCAGAATGGGAGAAGAGAAAATCAGAATTACAACTAGATGAATGTTGGTTGGACATATGCTGACTAGAGTTGCATGGAAGGAAGCCTGAGCATCTTATGACCCTTGGAGGGAACTATGGAGCAATAGGGATTTTAGCAGAGGTTGGTAAATGCCAATAACAAAGTCATTGATTAAATGAGCAGAAAAATTCTGAGAGCAAGACTCTGACTCAAAGAGGAATTCCTGGACTAAACAGAAGCTACAGATGAGATCCAGCAATAAAAAGATCTGCAGTGTGGAGGAATAGGCCTATATTTTGCTCTGAATTAGTAGTGTGAGCTACATAAACTTTATAGGTAGACTGAGGGGGAGGATTAATTATCAATCAATTTTAAGTGTTATCTATTTGAAATTTCAGGGAATGTCAAATCTAAGATAATTCTTTAAGTCTGGAGAAGTTTATCAATTGCCAAGGAAAATGGAGTTTCAAAGGAGAAAGACATATGCCTTGACTGCAGATGGACTTTGTTGAAATTCATTGTCTTTTGTCTTTCTGTTAGATGAAATTAAATCTATCCTTTGTTTGAGCTATTGTTAGCTTGATGCTTGCCTGGGACTTGACTCATTTCCCCTTTTTGTGGAGATTTAAAAATCTGTCAAATTCTCACTTCCCAGAGGAAACCATGGAATCAAGCATACCCAGATAGAGATTTTTGTAAAGACCTCTGTTCTCACATGATTGAATGTAATTGCTATAAACCCAAAACTCTGGGGTCCTGGACTACAAGGTTTATATCTTTTCCTTATGAAATTCCACTTTAAAAAAAGAAAGTATTCTTTAATTTGTTGAGAGTGGTTTTCATGCAGAGTGTTACCTAAACTGATGAAGTCACAGGTCCAAACCAAACCTACACATGTTTTTGAGGTAGACCTGTAATTTCAACGTTGGAAGTCCCTGGTGAAGAAACTGTCACAATATAAGCCGAGGAGATATTTTTCAATTATGTGAGCCACTGATAAAAGTTAAGATAAGGTCATATGTGTCATGTCAAAACTTGAAACCAAGTCTTTTCCAATGCCAGGTCTTGATCAACTATGTAGCATTATCTCTCATTTCTCTCTCTCTCTCTCTCTTTCTCTGTGTATGTGTCTCTGTCTGTCTCATTTCTTTTTTTTTCTCTCTTGCTCTCTTTCTTTCCTTCTCTCTTCTTTTCCTTCTTTTTCTTTCTTTTCCCTTTCCTTCTTTCTCCTTCCTTCCTTTGTTTCTTTCCTTCTTTCTTTCTTTTCAGGAAATTCTTCTATGTGACAATTAGAATTCCTCAATCATAATATTTTTCTTCTAGTAAATATATTTCCACATATTTCAATTGGAAATAGTCAGATATGAAGATGAATAACAAATGAAACAGAAAAAAGAAGAAAAAATAATCATGCTCTCTTTTAAATTTAAGGAATATGTTAACATGTTCTTTTTTAGTTTGAAATTGAAGCTCAGCTTCTTCCCAATAAGTCATGAAGTAGTTTTATTCTACTTATCAGAATGATAGTAGTCTGGAAATTTCTTCTTTAAGTGAAAAACAGCTGGAAAGAAATAAAGTGAGCAATGTTTCCTTGTTCTTTTGTGGATTTTATATAGACAGCAACTTGGCACAGAACCCATATTTCCAACATCCTACCCCTAAGGAGCTAGTTAGTGTAAAAAAAAAAAAAGAAAGAAAGAAAAAACCCACTTGGGCAGTTGCAAGCACCAATTCCCTGTTACAAAAACAAGAGAAGGGGAAAATAATCCATTTTTTATGGTATATTACCTACAAGCACAGACTCGGCTTTGGTAATCATGCTTTTGTTGCACACAAACAGTAAAATATTTATGGAGACAATGTGATTTGGGTCAAGACATTAAATAAAGTAAAAGTTGCTTTATTCAATATGTGATGAACAGTATCCATATTAAAAACCATTGGGAAAAGTGTTCAAATGAAAAAATATGCTTAAAACAAATTCATCTGTTCAATGCTCATAAATGTTTTAAGAAATGCAGACAAACAAGTCCTGAAATCCATATTTGCTGTACACAGTTGAAAAACTAATAGTATTTATTTAATCCAGAGGGGAAAGTGACAAGGAATTTAGCTTTTAATGATCAACAGGAAAGGCTTTTCCTGGGAAATTACCTTACTGTTTGTTGTCAGGCAAGTTACAATAGGGTTATCACTCTTCTCTTTGCAAATTGCTAATGTTGTTAGTTTGGCATTGATCTACAAAGAAAGGGTTTCTTCCCTGGCCAGCAGCAAGTCTTCAGTTCTGATACAAAAATTTTATTGCCTGCATTAGAGAAATGTATATATGTGTCAAGAATGCCAATGAAATGGTGTTTACTGATAGAAATGGTTATTATTCAGTGGTGAGCCGGCAATAGGTTAAGATGTTTTCACACAGGTACATCTGCCAGGATTGGCCCGGGTTAGTACATGGGATCTTGTACTTCTGAGATATTCACTGGGGTATAATGTAAGGAAGTGCAAGTGTTGTCTCATTTAGAGAAATGAAACATAGGCCTTCAGTGTGTCTTTAGGCAAAGTACTTTAATCTCTCTGCCTCAGTTTTCTTATATACCAGTAATCTGTGGAACCTTACATAGAATGTGAGAAGTTTGTAATGATTAGAGACTAAGAAATGTCTTGATTTTCAGGAAAGTTGTATTTTTCAAGCTTCAAGTTCAACTTTGATTTTTTTTTTTTTTTGCTTTTTGCTGAGGCAATTGGGGTTAAGTGACTTGCCCAGGGTCACACAGCTAGGGAATGTTAAGTGTCTGAGGCTAGATTTCACCTCAGGTCCTCCTGACTTCAGGGCTGGTGCTCTATCCACTGCGCCACCTAGCTGCCCCTCAACTTTGATTTTTAACAAAATTCTTGAATACATTATTACAGGTATGAATTACTAGACAATGGGGAAGGAGAGATCACTGAGAAGTAATATGCATTAATCAAAAACAAGTCATGCCAGACTATACTCATTTTTTTGGATAGAATTACCAGATAGATAGACCAAGGGAATGCCACAGTAAACTAAAATTTTAGAATCTCTCATAAAAAGCATATGGAAGTGAGACATAATAGTGGTTTCAGAACAGGTTGAGTGACCTCACCCAGATTCATGAATTGATCTCACTTTGGAAAGAGGTCTCAGATAGAATGCCTTAAGGATTTTTTCCTCTGCCCTACTCTGTTTAACATATATTTGAAAGAGTTGAATGATATCATAGATAGTTTTGATTATAGATGTTTGACTGATTGGTTGTCAAAATTAAAGATGACCTGTAACTGAGAGGAAACACTAATAGCCTGGATCACAGAATTAGGATCCCCCCAAATCTTAACCATCTAGAACAATGAAGCAAATTTAATAAAATCAAATGTAACAGGGATACATATAAAGTCCTACACTTGATTTTTTTTAAAAAAGTAAATTGCAGAAGTAAAGAATCAAAGAGCCATAGTAATAAAAGCATTTCTGATTATGAAGAGGAACTTTGATATTTAGTAGAATATAAGCTTGATGTAGTAGCCAACAGACTAATACAATATTAAACTGTATTAACTGAAACACAGTGCCCAGAATGAAAAAGTCCTGATTAGAATATATTTGCAGTATTGTATGACCATTCTCTTTCCCATTTTAGCAAGGATATTAACAAATTAGAGTGTATTGCAGGGCAACGATGGAAGTGGTGAGAGAATTAAAACAAGCATAAGCTGAATAAAGTAGAGATATTTAGGAGGAAAAATGAAGGCTTAAGGGAACATGGTAGCTATCTTCAGGTATTTGGAGGGTTGTAACATGGAAAAAGAGAGAAGGGGAAAGGAAATTAAGAGAGGAGAAATTAGAAAGGGAAGAAGGAAAGGTGAGAATGGAAAGAAAGGGTGAGGGGGAGGAAGATGGAAAGTGGAAGAAGTAGGAGGAGGGAGAAAAGAAGATGAAGAAGAGGAAAGGGAGGAAAAGGAGAAAAGGAAGAGGAAAAGGAGAAGGAGAATAAAAAGAAGGGAGGAAAGGAGGAAGAGGAGGAAGAGGAAAAAATGATGATGACAATAATAATGATGAGAATTTTCCTAGGTCACATACTTCAAGTATTTCTACTTCTTTTAGTTTCAAGTCTTGGAATATCAACAAGCAAAACAAGACGAAGACTTTTTGTCATAAAATATTTCTACCTTAATTTAAGAATTATTCCATGGCTAAATTGCGCCAAGGCTAGCCATGTCTCCAGGATTAAAACTTCAATGAATAACTTGATTGTTGTGGTTATTAAAATAATAAAAACAATGGTGATAATGCTTACAGTTCTTATTTAGAATACACAGTATTTTAGGGTTTGCAACTATGTATATATTATTTGATTCTCCTTAGTGGTAAAATTATATTGCTTTAAGTTATCGTAACAATTGGTACACAACTGATGGTGAAGATGCCTAAAAATACAATCAAACTGTATTGGGGAGGGTATCACCAAGTGTGGGATTCAGGTTTTTATTTCCCCATAAAAATTTGAAGTTTTTTTTTCACCTACCCAAATTATGTTACAGAACTGAGGTGATTATTCCACCAAGCAGAGAAGACTAAGTAAAAGCACAGAAGTCTCACTTTTTCTTGTGTTTCATTCTTTCTGAGAAAACTGCCTAAATCCTCCCCTTCCTTGAACTTGTGTAGACAAAACCAGTGAGTTACTAGCCCCCAAAGTGGTTTCTGTGTTGTTGCTTGTAATTAGCTGTCAATCACTTGTTCAGCACAATATACTTCTGTGCTCAGTCGCTAGTAAAAGTAAATAAAAGAATTGTTCAGCCAAATTAAATGCACTCATGAGTATTGTTACACCATTAGTGCTGTCCTCACAAAAAAGTTAGGTTTGCTTCATTTTCACTGCAGTATGTTTGAAGACATTCTGGTGAGAGGTATATTACAAGCTGAAGTGAAACTGCCTCTAGTCAGAATACTTGTGATGCAAACCTGTCCCTATCATTCTTGTGGGAGACAACTCAAAATCTGGAACACTTTGAATCACACAACCCTTCAGAATACACTGAGGCCTTTGGATCACCTTGGCGACAGTGGCCTAAACTGAATTTGAGTCTATCAGTCTCAAGAAAGTTAGTAGAGAGAAATGATTTTCCTGGATCATTGGTGGGTGAGGGCAGGGGCTAGTGACTTAAAGCCAGAAAGATCTATTTGGGGGCAAAGTTTTTTTTTTTTAATTATACCTCTCCCTCTTGCTCCAGCCATTGAGGTATGCAATTTACATGAATCACCTGCCCTTTTACAAGTGTGTCAGTGATGATTTGTGATGGGTATTCTTCTATTAAATCTATTGCCCCTCTCCTTCCCTATCCACACAGCTTGCTGCTTTTTGACTGACAGGTAGAGAAAGTTGGATGACTAATAACTTGAAGCACATCACCATTAGAAAGACAGAGGCTATTCTAATTGGAGCTTCCTGTCAGACCTGGCAACTTTCTTTTCACTCATGTTTTATTGGAAGGATGTCAATTTGAACTTAGTGACTTTGTGAAGAGGCTCTGGCATCTTTTTGATTCAGAACTCAGTTTTGACTCTCCTCTTAGCTTGGGGAGTAAGAAGTACACTTTCCCATCTATCTAGCAATTCTCCAGTTCATCACAATGTAGTTATGAGACCTTTTGGGGAGGGGGTAGTGAGGGAAGGGAGGTGGAAAGCAGCATCCAGACTTGTGATTTCACTGGGTATCAACTTCCCTCATTATGCAGATGGCTACTTATCTGTAACTTAGAATTTTAGAGATTTTCCTGGGGACAGTGAGAGCTTGAGTGATCCGCTCATGATCATACAATTAAAAAGACTTGAATCTAGGTATTTCTGACTCCAAATCTAGCTCTTATTCCATTACCACATTGCCTCCCATGAGATCTTAACTACTTATAAAGGGCTTATGTCTATCCAAGTCTAGAAATAAGTCTGCCACTGAGCTATCATGCATGAGAGACCTTTAGGTTTATACTGTCTTCAGTTCCTTGATTGTTTTTGTATCATAGACCTCTTTTGGGGTCTGTTGAAGCCCACCCCTTCTCAGAATAATTTTTATAAATGTACAAAATTAGATTTATAGGATTTTTTTTTCTTTTTGCTGAGGGAATTGGGGTTAAGTGACTTGCCCAGGGTCACACAGCTAGGGAATGTTAAGTGTCTGAGAACAGATTTGAACTCAGGTCCTCCTAACTTCAGGGCTGGTGCTCTATCCACTGCACCACCTAGCTGCCCCAATTTATAGCAAAGAAAACTGATTATATTGAAATAATTATCAAAATACTAAAAGTTCCAAGTTCACAGACCTTAGGTTGAAAACCATTGATTCAATCTAAACTTTTTCACATAGCAAACTGAGGCACAGAAAGATCTTATGTTAGGAAGTGAAAATTCTTGAATTGACTCCCAGTTTTTGTTTCTTAGTCCAGGACTTTTAATGCTATGGCAGGGCGCAGGTCTCTTGATTTTTTTTGAAAGAACTGCCATAAATGATTGCTCCCTCTTCTCACTAGTTAAAAGTATCAGCTATAAAAGCTCTGTGTTTCAGCTTGGGAGAACCCTATGCCAAGCCAGCCTCAATCAAACAGCTGTACTTGTGTAACTGCAGCCTGCATCCATCTGTGGGCTACACCACATGGCAGCTGCCTGACTTAGAGAAAGTTGGGAAGTGATCCAGGAGAGGGAGAATTAAAAAGTCCACACTACCACTAACAACACAAACCAATATCCTCCCCCTCCCATTATTTCCTTTTGATCTTTTCTGATGTTTCTATTATTGTTGCCTGTGTTAGTATTGCTGAACGGCATTTTAAAAAGTAATAGGAATTAACTGAAGTATTTACAACTGGGTATAAAAACCATGTGAAACCAATATATACTGTGACATATACTTTTGTGACTACTCAACTCATAATAGTAAGTGAAATATACAAGTAATTTTCTATGTTCTATTATTTTCATTTTTGCCATTCCCATTTTCACCCACTCTCAAGAATATTTACCATTAGTTTTCATTTAGGGACCTTGAGATAATCATATATGTTAGAAACCTGCCTAATTCACCATCTTTGATAATATACACATCAACAGCTGGCATTCAGGTACCTTCAGTTTAGAAAGGAGAACGTATAATGCCCCTCTCATCCCTTACTGGTCTCTACCTAGATAAATTTCTGATGACCACGATGAGGAAGTGACTTTCTGTTTATTAGAAGGGAAGGATCCTTGTGATTCACAACTAAGTTCAGTCTTTAAAAAGGATATCCAGTCCTTCAGAATTGGCTGTCAATCTGTAATGGAGAAGAAATGGGCTGACTCCAACCCTCAAGAAGTCAGAGAATCTAATAAGAAAAAATATGATCTAGTCTCTGATGCTATCTATGTGGGCAGAATCATTTAATTATTCTATGCCTCAACATATGTAAAATGAGGATTTTTAACCTACATGCTTTTTGAGGTCCCTTCCAGTTTTGAATACATGATTCTATCACTACAAGCATAGGACTAAATAAAAATAACAATAATTGGATTTTAAAATACAGAACTTTAGAGAGCATTTTAACAGCACTGCATTTGGAAAAAACCTTACTGGCCAACTCATCTAATTTATATTTAAACAATTTTTGCTATTATATAGTCAATAAGTGGTCATCTAGGTTCTGTTTGAAGAGATCCAAGGAGGGGAAATCTACCACCTCTCTAGACAGCCTATTTTCATTTTTGGATAGTTTTAATTGTCTGAAAGTTTTTCCTGATATCAAATCTAAATCTGAGTCTTTTCAATTTCAATCCATTACTTCTGATTCTGACCTTTGGAATAAAAAATATCTAATAAAATAATCTAATGATAATAAATAATAAAATTATTTAATAAAAATATCTAATCTCTTTTCTATATGACAGTTCTTCAAATAATTGATCCTAGCTAACATGTCCTCTTATCCTCACTCCTAATATTTCTTTCTTTGGGTAAAACATGACAAGTGCCTCAACTGATACTTGTATAATATAAACTCAAGGCTCTTTTTTTTTATCTTGATTGTTCTCCTTTGGACACATCATCTAATCAATATGCTTCTTAAACCATAGTGTCCAGACCTGAAAACAACACTTTGAATAAGATCTTACAAGGGAAGATTACAGTAGGATAATCAATTCTCTGTTTCCACATGATATGACCATACTAACATAGTTCAAGATTTATATTAGATTTTTTGACTGCCTTATCACACCATTGATTCAGATAGATCTTGTAAACCACTAATACCCTCAGATCTTTTTCAGAACAACTGCTATCAGTCCAGGTCTGTTCATCTTATATTTGTGAAGTTGATTTTTTTGCACCCAAGTATAAGACTTCATTTAATTTTTTTTGGATTTTATCTTATAGCTTTAATCCAATACTTTAGCTAGATAAAACCCTTTATATACTTACTCTGTCAACTAGTGTGTAGCTTTTTCCTGACATCTTTGTGTTATCTAAAGATTTTATGAGCGTACCATGCCTTTATTCAAGTTATGAATAAAAATGCTAAATATCATAGAACCAAGATATAGATTACTATGTGACGTCCCTAGAGTATCCTTGCCATATTGTCACTGAAGTGTTAACAACTATTCTTTGAGTCATCATCCAACAATTTCTGAATTCATTCAATTGTATTATTAATTAACTTTCCATCTTCTTTATAAAAGTAGTATACTTTGTCAAAAATGTTATTAAGCTCTATGTAAGTTAATCGTGGTGTTCTCAACTATTAGATAATTCTGTGAAAACAAGGGTAACATAACATAATTTGCTCTTATTATCATTATTTCTATTTCTATATGTTCACCAACCATCTTTAATGATCCTTTCAATTTTTCCCTCCCAGGAATCAATATCAAACTCACTATCCAATTATTTGCATCCGTTATTTACTTTTTTTTTAAATCAGTACAGTATTTGCTTTTTCCAATTTTGCGGTTCCTCTTTCATTTTCTATGATCTTTCATATAAAACTTACATTTATTCTGACACTTAATCTGTCAGTTCTTTTCCAACCTAAGACTTGAATTTATCAAAAACAGCCAAACATTCTCTTGTTGTCTCCTTACTTCTCTGGGGCATCAACTTCTTTTTTTTTTCTTTTTTGCTGAGGCAATTGGGGTTAAGTGACTTGCCCAGGGTCACACAGCTAGGAAGTGTGAAGTATCTGAGGTCATATTTGAACTCAGGTCTTCCAGACTTCAGGGCCACCTACCTAGCTGCCCCATCAACTTCCTTTTAATCTTTTTCTTTTTTTCTTTTTTTTTTGCCTTTCATTTTCAGGGTAAAAGCCATTTTTATGTTAAGTTTACAAAGTGGAATTTTACTTTTTGGTTTAAAAAATACTTTTTTTATCCATTAAACAAATATGCATCGTCAAGCATAATAAATTTCTGTGCTGGCCAGTCCTCTTATTCTCCACATCCAAAGTATCTCATGCTGCATCCTCAGTACATCACTTCTTTGTCAGCAAGTGGTTAACATGGTTCATGAGTAGATAGTAAATGCTTATTGATTTGACTTGACTTCACTGGTCCCTTGGATTCATTGATAGTCGTTGCATTGAATGGAGATCACAAGTCTTTCAAAGTTATTTTTTCTTATAGAGTTTTGTTACTTCGTGAAGTATTCTCCTGGTTCTGCTCACTTCACTCTGCATAAGTTCATAAAAAGTTCATTTCTATCACAGAAACCAGTTCCTTTTGGTTAGTGAAAATTAGATTGCTGTAGAATAAAATTTCCTATATGGGTTTTTTTCTACCTTTTGAAGGATGAAGTTATCACTGAGAAAAGAAAAAAAATATTAGTTGCTTTGCCTTTGGGAGAAAAAGGGACTCTGCAGATGTTTTTATGTTTGAAGTTTGCAGTAACTATTATATTATGCCTCTGTGGCAAGTTTGTGATTTGTTTCCCAGTTCCTCATCTATTTCTTCTTTCTGGACAGGTAGTTTGTAATATACTCCAATGACAAAAATCATTTCTATTTCTCCTTTCTTTGGCTTTTACCCAAATGTTCTCCATCATTTTCTTTCTGGTTCCTGAATTTCCTCTTATAAGCACATGTTCTTGATATGTAATGCACTTCCCTCTCCCTTATCTTACTTATTCTGTTTCTTTTGAATAAGATATACACACATATACTTATGTGAGTATGTGTATATGTTTGTATGTATCTATCATCTATCTTCAAAGCCATGATCTAGCCATGAGTTTCATCTCAGCAATATTTACGAGGATAAATTTATATCCTTTTATCAGGTTCTCTAGTTCTCTTTGCTTTTTGTTTAAGATGTGGGTATTTGTGCATAGACACAATTGAGTTCTTTCTTGGGCTTTAATTCCTGTGAATTTCTGTGTTTTTATGCATAATTCTTCCTTTTTTGAGCATTCTCCTTGATACTAACTTTGGAGTTATTACACACAAGCAGTTTGCTCCCTCTCTCAACATATTTAATTTAAAGCCCCTTTGATGAGATTTGCAAGACACCTCACAAATTCATTCTTACCAACTTGAGAAGTGTGCTTTATTTCTGGACAATTATAAGTCAACTTCTCAAATGAATTGTTCTTTCCTTCAATGGTCAACAATGAGAAAATATAACCGGTACCTCTATGCTCTTCAGTTTCATAATCACTGGCAATGCTTTAAATTTCTTTCGGTAGTGTCATTTGTGGCTCTGTGAATCACCCAAAATGGGTAGTTGTTACAAATTTTGATTAGTCCTAAGAAGTTCTCTGTTGTCTTGGAAATATACCCAAAGAAGACAAACTCTCTGTCACACATAACTGCCTTAGCTCTCCTCAGAAAGAAATCACAAACTATTTCTATTCTTTCTTATTCCTCTGCCTTTTAGAGGATGATTTCCCACTTGATAGCTTCTTCAGTTCCATTATAGCAAACTTAGGAGGACAAGAAGCTTCTTCCTTTTCAGAGCATCCAGTTTTCTTCTCTTTAGGAAAAGTTGCCAATATATTTTTGTTTAGATTGTGCAGCTGTCTTTATCCATCCCTTTATCTTCCGTATAAACATTCTTCCATGTTTTATCATCCTGACAGAGTCATATCCTTCTTCCATAGATTCTTTTTATCTCCTGTTGAAAACTTTCATCTGTTTCCTCTTTGGACCTCCATAGGGACTTGTATGAACTGATACAGATCGAGGTGACCTAAATTGGAAGAACAATTCATGCAAAAACATTAATATTATAAAAAGAACAATATTGAAGATTTTATGAACTCATGAAGATTGAAATGAATAGAACCAGATGAATAATTCATAGGATAACAACAATTAAAACAATTTTGAAAGCTATTAAAAACAATGATCAACACAATGACCATATGGTCTTTAAAAAAGACCAAAGTCTTTAAAAAAAATTTAATAGTATTTTATTTTTCCAAATGCATGCAAAGAGTTTTCAACATTCACCTTGCAAAATCTTTTGTTTCAAGCTTTTCCTCTCTCTCTCTCTTCACTCCCTTTTCTCCCTGAGTCCCAGCAAGACAGTAAGCAACCCAATATAGGGAAAACAGGTACAATTCTTCTAAATATATTTCCATATTTGTCATGCTGTGCAAAATAAATCAGAGCAAAATGGAAAAAACACAAGAAAGGAAAAAAAAACCAATAAACAAGAAAAGGAAAAAAGGATGAAAATACTATACTTTGATCTGCATTCAGTCTCCATAGTTCTCTCTCTGAATGCAATGGTACTTTGCATTGCCTTGAATCACCTCATTGCTGAAAAGAGTCAAGTTTATCACAGCTGATCATCACATAATCTTGTTGTTCCTGTGTACTATGATCTCTTGGTTCTGCTCACTTCATAGCATCAGTTCATGTAAGTCTTTCCAGGCTTTTCTGAAATCTGCCTGCTCATCATTTCTTATAGAGCAATAATATTCCACTAAATTCATGTACCATAATTTATTCAGCCATTCCCCCATTGATGGTCATGGACTCAATTTTCAGTTCCTTGCTACTACAAAAAAAGGGCTGTTACAAAAAATGATTTTGTATATATGGGTCCTTTCCTCTTTTATGATCTCCTTGAGATATAGATCCAGTAGAGATACTGTTGGATCAAAATGTATGCACAGTTTGATAGATTTTTGGGCATAGTTCCAAATTGCTCTCAATAATGGTTGGATCATTTCACAGCTCCACCAACAATGCATTAGTGTTCCAGTTTTTCTACATCCCTTCCAACATTTATCATTATATTTTTCTGTTATCATAGCCAATCTGAGAAGTGTGAAGTGATAACTCAGAGTTGTCTTAATTTGCATTTCTCTAATCAATCATGATTTAGAACATTTTTTTTCATATGAATAGAAATGGCTTTAATTTCTTCATCTGAAAATTGTCTCTTCATATACTTTGACCATTTATCAATTGGGGAATAGCTTGTATTCTTATAAATTTGAGTCAATTTTTTGTATATTTTTGAAATGAGGCTTTTATCAGAAACATTGGCTATGAGAATTACTTCTCACATTTTCTGCATTATTCCTAATTTTGCATTATTCCAAAGTTGTTTTTTTCTTATAGAGTTTTATTGTTTTATGTTTTTTATTATGTTATTTTATGAAATATTCCCATGGTTCTGCTCACTTTACTCTGCACAAGTTTATAAAAAGTTTATTTCTATCACAACAACCAGTTCCTTTCTGTTAGTGAGAATCAGATCACTATTTAAATTTTTTAATTTAATATAATCAAAATTATCTATTTTGCATTTCATAATGTTTTCTAGTTTTTCTTTGGCCATATATTGCTCCATTCTCTACAGATCTGAGAGGCAGACTATCCCTTATTTTTCTAATTTGCTTATAGTATCACCCTTTATGTCTAAATCATGAATCCATTTTGATCCTATCTTGGGTGTTAAATATTGGTTAATGTTTGGTTTTTGCCATATTACTTTCCAGTTTTCCCAGCAACTTTTGTCAAATAGCGAGTTCTTATCCGAGAAGCTGAAGTTTTTCAGTTTATTGTACACTTCATTACTATAGTCATTGACTACTACCACCAGAGTCTTAATGATAAAACATACATCTACCTCCTGAAAGAATGGTAATAGATTAAGAATACAGAATTAGGAACACACACATAATTTCCTTTATTATTTATCTTGTATGTGTATATATTCATGCATATACAGAGGCAATAAGAGAATTTATTTACATTGCATATTTGTTATAAGGAATTTTTTCACATATCATTTTTATTAGGATATGGCATGGTTGGAAGATAAAATAAATTTCTTTTAATTAAAATATAGGTTGGAGGATGGTGCTACAGGTGTGGAAAGTTGCATGTACTTTTGGATAAAATATTGTTATTATTTGTCTTATTTAATTATTTTACTTTGTTACAAGAGACTCCTCATGAAATGAGAGTAATTTGTAAATGTTTGTATTGTAAAACCAAAACACAACAATAAATTATTTTTAAAAAATTGAACATTGTTTTCTTGATTCAAATCATTACGCAATTTGCCATTCTATGTAATGGTTAAGATTGCTAGTCCTGTTTCTTGAAACTATTTGTGGATGTTTACACCTGAACCCTAAAAATCTACTTAAAATTTATTACAATTAAATATCACTTCTTTTAATTTGACTATTTCATCCAAAGTCCTTTCTTGTCCCAGTTTTCTCCTGACCTTGCTCATTTTCTTTCTTGTCATGCTGAGAAGTCTTGTATCGAGTAATCTCACTCATTTTCCTATCTTCTCTACCTATCTTTTCTCTCTTTTCTTCTGAAGGAAAGAGAAAAATGACCCACCTTTTTCTTTCCTCATCCTCTTCCGCTTCCTCCCCATCCTCTTCTTCCTCCTTCTCTTTTTCTTTCTTCTTTTTCTTCTCCCCTTTCTCTGTCTGCCTCTCTCTCTATGTATCTCTCTCTTTTGTTTCTCTCTGTCTTTGTCTCTGTCTCTGTTTGTCTGTTTATCTCTATCTCTCATTTAACAGGGTGTGTTGCCTTCCCTAGTAGGATATAAGCTCCTTGTGGACAGAAATGTTTTTATTTAGTACATTTTTTTCCTCCAATACCTAGCATAGTTTTTGGTATATGGTAAATACTTAAAAACAATTGTTAATTTATTGATTGATTGATTTGTTTTCTCTCTTTCTTTCCCTTTCTCTCTTCCCTCACAGTCTAGTAAAATTGTCTACTCGTTTAGTGAGATACAGTCCCCCATTTGCTTTCTTATTCAGGGCTTAACAAAATCCTGAATATTGGTCACTGATAGATTGGGGGTAGGGTAGTCTTGTTAAAATCTCATAGTTGAAGAAAAGTAACAAAATTATATTTTTAAAGATTTGGTAGAGAATTCAAAAGATACCACTGAGGACATAGAAGGGAATAGGACCATTATTCTTGAAGTATAATCTGAGACCTAGTAGAGGTCCCAGAGACTCTTTCAGGGGGTCCTAAAAGCTCCACACTATTTTCATAATAATATTAAGATTTAATTTGCCTATTAAAGTACTCCTCCCCTTTCCAACTTACATATCTGAGTGATGCCAGATTTTCTTCATATACTTCAACCAAAACAACATTTTGCAACAGATTGAATGCAGAAGCAGATATGAGAATCCAGCTGCCTTCTATTAAGCTAGACATTAAAAAGATTTGCAAAAATATGTAAAACAATGCCACTTTCTTCTGCATATTTTTTATGTTTTGAAAAATATAGTTATTTTTCATCAAAATGTTATTTATGTTAACATGTGATGGGCTCATTATTACTTTAAATAAATTAATGAACATTGAAAAATGATTAGTTTCAATTTCTAATCTGGTAAATATCAATAGCTATAACCCTAGTAAACAATAGCTCTTTGGATTACTTTTAAAGAGGGTAAAGGAATTCTAAGACAAAAAATTTTCAGAATCAAGGATTAAGTAGAATCTTATTTATTAACTTCATAATCTTAGTTATCTTCTCTGGACCTCACTTTCCTTATGTAAAAATTGGGGACAATAATGTCTACCTTGTGAAGTTATGTGTTATACAGAAGTGCTTTACAAATATGAGGTATTAAAATTGTCCTGAAATGCATTGAAAAGCATGTTCTCAGTAGAATAGGAGTTTTAGAAAATAAAGATGTACAATCGGGAAATGTGTTGCTCTTCCAGATTTTCCACTGTGAATTTAGACAGCTGCTGGCGCTACTCCTGGGATACATCTGCAATGTTGCCTGTTGGTGGGCTGCCCAACAGGGACCATGTACACACATAAGAATCCCACATGAGTTACTCCATGGGGGCTCTACTATGGGCTGGTGGTTGTCAGAAACTTCCTTGCTCTGTGGTGGCAGGGAGAACTCATTTTTAAAATAATAGACGTAGATGTAGATGTAGATAAATATTATGATCATAACTTTGCCCAAATCAATGTTCTTGTTTTTTGTGAACTAAGTATTCTTGAAGACCTGTTGTACCTTCTCCCTCCCAAGGTAACTTGAAATGTCTGCTCTACTCCACATTCCTTTTGAGGTAAGAGAAGTCCCTAGACTTAATTTTGTTCTTCTAAATTTCTATTCCCCCTTTACACCTTCTAACCCAATTTATATTCTGCCATTCTCAGTGTTGGCCTCCTTGCTGTTCCCAGAACAAGACACTCCATTTCCCAGCTCTGAGCATTTTCTTTGGCATGTCCCCCATGCTTGGAACAATCTCCTTCCTCATCCCTGTCTCCAGACTTTCCTGGCTTTCTTCCCAGGGAAAATCCCATCTTTTATATGAATCTTTTCCTGTTCTCTCTTAATTTTAGTGCCTTCCTTCCCACTGTTGACTTCAAATTTATCCTGAATGTAGCTTGTATGCAAATAATTTTTGCAAGCTATCTACTTGAGATCATCTTTTGCCTTTCTTTATGTACCCAGCACTTCACACAATGTTTGACATAGATGATCTATCTCAAGCTGTCATCTTTTACTCTCACTTCTTGACTAGCCCATTTCCTTGTATTTTTATGCATTTTCTTGATCCTTACATTGAATCCTCATTGAATATATGTTGCAGCCTACTTGTACCTATCATATGTCTTGCTATTGCCCTTGGTTCATCCCTTAACTTTCCTCCATTACACTGGGAAATTTCAGTCTTTTAACATTTTCAGTGTGTTGTTGGGAAAATATTTGTCTTAAAAGCTAGGAAGCACTTGGAAATCATTGAAAACACTGTTCACTTTTTGAAATGCATTCCAAACTAATTGCTTTTTTCCAATCAATTCACCGTCTTCATGACTTGTGTTACTCTTGTATGTGTATTTATGTGTGTATGTGTGTACCAATCCACTAACTTAGGGAACCTAAATGTCATAATCAGAATAATAGGCATTCTTCATCAATTTAATTTTTAATTTGTAGATAGGCAGACTTCTTTTACATAGTCATGGATTTCTCTGAGGAGAACCTGTAATGTTCAAGGACTAAATGCAATAAAAAGCATATCATCTACTGAACTATATGAAGGATTTTGTGATGGATGAATAGATTCATTGAGTAGAATATCTACCATAGGAATGGCAATCAACTTTGACAAGTTTAGATATTTCTTTATGTGGATTGGTTGACAATGATCAAAGGATAGTTGAACAGAATTGCTTTTATGGTTGCATTTATCAAAGAATTGTAGATGGTCTTTACATATACTTTGAAGAGCCTTTGAAGCTATGTACTTTGCCCTACTAAGTCAAATACTTCTTGTTATCAATAGTTAATAATCATAGTTAATTATGTGCCTACAAGACATGGTCTGTTAGTCATTCAGTCAGTCAACATACTTATTGAATTCTCTGATGTGCCAGGTACTATATTAAAATGCTGAGGTTTCAAAGAAATTCAAAAAGGAATATGACAAGTGAAAGCTTGTCTGTCCTCTTCTGTCATTTTCATCAAAGATATCTCAGAAAGATAACCTATATGGTAATTCATATAGATTAGACGTAATATATGTGACTATTTTATGTATATCTCAGTTTGAATGAAATGTGAAGGACTGGATTTGAGAAGGCTAGGAAACTGAAAGGTTAGAGATTTTGAGGGAGTATCTATAAGTCTATAAAAGTCTCATAACACAACAACCAGAGTTGGGGAAGTGAAGATGGTGCTAAACTAGGTACTAAATTCCCTGAAAAAGACAATAAAAACAATTTTATGAGTGAGTTAAACACTACCATTCAGTAAGTTCAGGTCAAAATTAGAACAAAATGAGACACTAATAAGTTATTGACATTAATAAAAGGAGTCTTGCTTTGCCCTACCACAACAAGGATATTCAACAAGAATAAAGGGATCCATAGCTTCTCTAGAATGATTCTCCTTATTTCTATGTGGAAACACAATTAGTCAGCTCACATGGTTTGTGGAAATCTACCACATCAGAGAAGCCCCAGCTCTGTGGAACTTTTTATGCCCTTGGGTGATTAGAAAGCTGTACCGAGGGATTTAAGACATAGTCATATTCTGAGGATGGATTTATTATGTGTTAGGAAAAAATAATTATTGTGGGATCCTGATCATTTCATAGACATCATCAGAGAGATGTATATTCAGGAAATGAGGTAGCCCCATTATGTCACAAGAGTGAGGGAAACCAAAAAGCATGTCTACTCCATTGGTATCTATGCAATGCAAGAGAGATGGAAGATCTTTTTTCCAGAAAATTAGATAGACACTCTGCAGGGTCCTTATAGAAGTATATGGAGAAGAATAATAAACACATGATGAGCAAAGATAGATTGTAATCTTTATCATTGGAGAGAGTATATACATCGATGAGAAATCAGAGACATCAAAACATTATAAAATGATTCTTCATTGCTTTCAATGTTGTATCAACTCTAGTTTTTGTCATAGATTTGATTTGACTCAGCTGTTTTACTCAACTTTCTCTTTTCTTTGATCACTTTGGGATACATGTCAAATAGTACACTGAGAACTGAGGTGTTAGGATTCATCTTTGATAACTTCTCTGTCACTGATTATATTATGTATTTCTTGTCCTTCTGCCAGTTTCATTTGTAAACACTTAAGATATTACTTCTCTTTTTCATCTGCTACTATACTCTCTGGTATTTTCTTTATTTTCACTGCTTTCCAATATTTTATGGGACAACACTGCTCATAATCTTTCACTATCCTTTTTTGTAGTGTTTATCAAAATGAACTTTTATCTAAACTGGTGTTCATTGTGACTGTTATCTATCTCAGCCAAGTGATCAGTTGTTTTTGTTTGTTTGTTTGTTTGTTTTTGCTAGTTATGATTGTTTGGTTGCTTAATTGGCCTCCTTTTGTAGTGACTGCTTTTTATCAGTTAAACATTTTTCAGGAAATGACAATCAAAGCCAACATTTTTGCTTTTTCCTATTTTCTGTTTATCAGAATTAAGGCTTAGTTGACCAGATTGAGCTGAAGTTTCACAGTTGTTTACAGTGTCTTCTAATCTATATGCCTTTATCTAATTTGATAGTTTAAGGCTATACTATGTCAACCATGGCAGTTGTAAAGAGGGGATGATAAGTAAATGCTAGATCTAAATTGGAACTAAAAGTTTTGGGTTTTTGGTACAAAGTGTGGTGGATTTGGAACTAGAGGATCGAGTTCAGTTTCCTATTCTGCCATTTACTACCTGCATAATATTGGGCAGGTTATGTCTTCAATCTATAAAAAGAGGGATATGAAATGCATTGATTTTTTTTGATTAAGGGTGTTTATTTTCAAAACACATGCATAATTTTCAGCATTCACCTTTGCAAAACTTTATGTTCCAATTTTTTTCCTTCCCTTCCCTCCACCTCCTCCCCTAGATGGCAATTCTTCTATACACATTTCCACAATTATCATGATGCACAAGAAAAATCAGATAAAAAAAATGAGAAAAAACAAAATGCAAACAAACACAAAAAGAGTAAAATACTATGTTGTGATCCACTCAATCCCCACGGGCCTCTCTCTGAGTGTAGATAGCTCTCTCCATCACAATTTTGTAATTGGCCAGAATCACCTCACTGTTGGAAAGAACCATGTCCTTCAGAACTGATCATTATATAATCTTGCTGTTGCTATATACATTGTTCTCTTGGTTCTACTCATTTCACTAAGCATCAATTCATGTAAGTCTCTCCAGACCTCTCTGAAATCATTCTGCTGATTGTTTCTTATAGAACAGTAATATTCCATAACATTTATATACCATAACTTCTTCATTGCTTCTCCAACTAATGGGTATCCACTTACTTTCCAGTTTCTTGCCACTACAAAAAGGGCTGCTGCAAACATTTTTGCATGTGAGTCTTTTTCCCTTTTTTATGATCTTTTTGAGATACAGAATCATTAGACAATGCTTTATCAAACCATATGCACAGTTCAATAGCCCTTTGGACATAGTTCCAAATTACTCTCCAGAACAGTTGGATCAATTCACAATTCCACCAACAAAGTATTAGTGTCCCAGTTTTTCCCCTCCAACATTCATCATTATCTTTTCCTGTCATCTTAGTCAATATGAGAGGTATGTAGTGATAACTTAGATTTGTCTTAATTTGCAATTCTCTGAATAATAATGTTTTAGGGCATTTTTTCATGTGACTATAAATGATTTTAATTTCATCTGAAAATTGTCTGTTTATATCCCTTGACCATTTATCCAATTGGATAATGGCTTGAATTCTTATAAATTTGAGTCAATACTCTATGTATTATAGTAATGAGGCCTTTATCAGAACCCTTAGATGCAAATTTCCCCCCAGTTTATTACTTCCCTTTCAATCTTGTCTTCATTGGTTTTATTTGCACAAAACCTTTTTAACTTAATATAATCAAAATTATCCATTTTGCGTTCTAAAATGTACTCTAGTTCTTCTTTGGCCACAAATTCCTTCCTTCTCCACAGATGTGAGAGGTAGACTATCCTTTGTTCTTCTAATTTGCTTATAACATCACTCTTTATGCTTAAATCATGAACCCATTTCGTCCTGATCTTGGTATAGGGTGTTAAGTGTGGGTCAATGCCCAGTTTCTGCCATATTAATTGGAATGCATTAATGATGGAGTTGTGAAATAATCTGACCATTATGGAGAGAAATTTGCAAATAATAAGCATTTATTTTGCACTTTCTGAGAGGTACTTCTACAACCCAAAGTCAAAAATGAAGCATTTCTACTCTCAGATTTATGTTCTATTGGTACAGTACAGCATCCATAGAGATATGAAAATTCATGCTAATTTCTGAGGGGAAAGAATCCTACCTTCCAGAGGGATCAGAAAAAAGCTTGATGAAAGAAGTAGCACCTGAGCTGAATTTGGAAGGAAGATAAAGCCTGAGAGGTAGAGAAGAAGAATCAGTGTTGAACAGGAAGGAAGGCTGACTTGTAGGAAGGCAAGACAGCTGGAGATAGAATGCTGACTTTGCAGGACAGCTCCTATTCCAGATAAGTTGAAACCAACTGTGAGAAGACTTGAAATATGTGGTTGTGGAATCTGCATATTATCTCAGAGGCCATGTGGAAGCATTTTAGAGAGGGAGGCTACCAAAGAAAAGGGGATCAGCAAGAAAAAGTGAGGTTTTCCACAGTTATTTTGTCTAAGATTAGTCCTGATTTCTTAATTTCATCAAACTCTCAAAGAGTAGTGGGTGTGTGAGGAAGCTGAAACATGAGGCAGTAAAATAATTCCATATTCTTCTGAAAAATCTTGCTCTTCACACAAGATTTCTTGTCTTGCAGTAAAAAAAAAAAGATCAATGGAATCAGGAGCAAATAAGTCATCTCTGGGAGAATCTGACAATTGGATTTTGATAAAAACATAAAATATATATTGGTCCTTTATCCATGGGACCCTAGTTGAGATCACAGGATACCTGCTAATATTTAACAATATATTTACAGTCATTGAAGTCAAACCAGAAAATTTCCCATTTGGGTCACATTCTTTTGATTTATTTATTTGATATTTTATTTTTCCTAATTATATCACATTCTTCTTTCAAGGAAACTTGAAAAGTGGTCTTTCATTTCTTCCAATCAGTTCAGATGAAAAGAAAACTTGTTTTAATTATTTTTTGAATTGTCCAAAGAGCTGGCATTTTTTAAATGGAGAGAAAATGGGACTATATGGGGAAAAATACTAAATTCAGCTTATTCTGAATTTTGGTGAGGAAGTAGGAGCGGAGGCAGTTATGTCATAGATCCAGATATGGAAGGCACCTGAGACTATTCAATCCAATCAATCACCTCATTTTACTGGTGAAGAAATTGAGACCAAAAGAAGTCAAGTGTACACACACACACACACACACACACACACACACACACACACACACTTTTAATATAAAGCTCTGTTGTTTCTGTCTCTGACTCTGTGTGTCTGTCTCATTCTCTCTCTTACTTTTTGCTTCTCCCTCATTTTTTTGGTTTAAGTTTAGATTAAGCTTCAGACACCTAACAACCATAGTACCTTGGGGAGATCAAACAGCCATAGTATCTTGGGGAGATCTCTTTCTGTCTGCCTCAGAATCATCATCTACAAAATGGAACTAACTACAGTATCTATCTTTCAAGAAAGTTCTAAGGATAAAATGAGAAAATAAACCGCTTTGCAAAACTTACATACTCTGCAAATGCTAACTATAAGTATTATTATTACTAAAAATATTATCTCATGACTTTTACACCAATACTGGAAGGTAGCTATTATAATTTTCAGTTTACAGGTAAGGAAATCAAGGTTCAGAAAATTTAAGTGAATTTCTTAGGGATCAAAAAAGATTACAAATATCAAAGGCAGGATTTGAATGGAGATCTTTTAATCTAAATCCAGCATGCTATCCACTACAATATGCTGCCCTAACAAAAAGGAGGAAGGGTTAGGCAAGGCTTACTGCTTTCCCCTCTGCATCCAGAAGAACAATTAATTAGTGATCTCCCAGGCCCAAAGCGGAGAATGGAGGCCAAAAATCCAACCAGGATGTAGACTCAGACGAGGAAGATGTGGCTGTGCCATGCATCACTAAGGATTATAACAGATTTGCAACTAAATTTGAGTTAATTAAAAATAATCAACTGTAATAAGAGGATAGTTTCCAGAAAATTACCATATTGATCAAGCTGCTGTCTAAACAACTTTCAGGACACAGAACGAATTTTGGAGGCCTGATGCCAAGTGTCTAAACTGGGGAGCTCATTAAAATCTGCTGCTTTAAAAATATGACGTTTTAAATTATTATTATTATTATTACTATTAATAATTGAAAGTGATGAAGTCAAAAGCTCAAGTAGGAATCAGTTAAAAGTCTGGTTAGAGAAGCTCTTTTAAAAGTGGGTTCATTATTAAAGGAAAGTTACCTATGAGGGGCAAGTACAATCTTGTAGAGAGGTTTGCTTGTGGGATTAAATGTGAGAAGAGAGAAATTATTTCCCTACCTCTTTTGTTGACATTGTTTTGTAAGCCATTTAATTTTTACTCTTCCACTGGCAGAAGTGAGATAATTACATTTGATGACAGATTTTGAGATTGTTCAAGGTTAGTGTATAGTTAGTTTGTCTTCTATTTTAGAAAACAGATTATTGTGAGATAAAGAGACTTTTACTAAGCAAAGTTCAGGCAGCATTACTAGAAAGTATGTCTTGGTATCATAAGAATGCTTCTATGCTCCAATAGTTTTAGATTATTGGAAACTTGCATGCTCACTAGAGACTACAGTCACAAAAGCAACCTGCCATAACCTGGGACAACATTGCCTGTAAAAACCCTTTTCCATCTTATTATTCTACTCCTAAATTTTCCAAAATGAATCCATAGGATTGCAAATTGATAGAAATTGAGAGGATCTCCCAGTCGTACTCCTGACTTTTCTCCTGACTTTCTTTGCCTGTTATAGAAACTCTAACACAAAAGGAATATTCTCCATTCTGTGGTCTTTCCTTCTGATTGGCTGATTCCTTTCAGAACCTTTTTTTTAAGATGAATGTTCAATTCACTCTTCTCTTGGCGATACTCCTGACTTTCATTGTTTTTGTTTTTTAGTTACTTTTTCAGTCATGTAAGTGATGGGATCATTTGTGGTTTTCTTGGCAGAGATACTGGAGGAATTTTGTCATTTTCTTCTCCAGTTCATTTTACAAATGAGGAAACTGAGGAAAACAGGGTTATGTAACTTGCCCAGGGTCACAGAGTTAGTATCTGAGACCAGATTTGAACTCAAGAAGATGAGTCTTCCTGATTCCCAGTCCAGTCCCACCATGCCACTTGAATGCCCTTTCTTTACCAGGTCCCTGTGCACGATTCCTTTCTTCTTTCTTCCCCCTCATTTCCCAACTTCCTTTGATGTATTGTCTTTTCCAGTTAGAATGTAAGCTCTTTGAGGGCAGGAACTATCTCTTTGATGTCACAGTATTTATATTATCAGGCTTTACACAGTGTCTGACACAAAATAAGTGCCTAAAAATGTGTAAAGCTTGTTGATTTTTTTTTTTTGGCAGGGACCTAAGTGTTCTTCTTGGCCAACTCCCTCATTTTACAGGTGAGGAAGTTGAGGCTCAGAGAGTTAAATTACTTGCTTAAGGTCACACAGGTATTGAGTCTCTGTAAATGTCAGAATAAATACCAAATTATAAAAAAAGGTTAAAGCTAAGAAGATAATGCTACATATCACAAAATCTCCAAAATATAAGAAATAGACAAAAGTATAAATATTATCACTAGGTTTTAGAGAAGTTTACCAGATACAAAACATCAAAACAAAGACACTAAAAGAGCCCAGAATGTGCTTCCTCTGATCTATATTTGGTCTCTTTGCTAAAGAGAGTGACATATTTTCCAAAGTAATGATGGTTAGGGTACAGGTTCATTAATAAAACATAAAGATAAAAAGACAAAAAGTTACAGATTCTCTCGGCTCAAACACAGAATCAGAGAATTTTATAACTGAAAAAGACCTCAGAGATCATCTAGGCAGACTATATCAAACACAAATCTTTCCTAAAACAAAGCCAACAAGTGATAATATAATAGTTACAATGTTTATATGATTTAATGCTTTGAAATTTGAATAGCACATTCTGATTTGGGAGAATCAATAGAAACAGTAAATTTTTATTCCAATCTCTTTTTCTCTCTCTCCCTTTCCCCTCTCTCTCCCTGTATCATTTTTCTTTCTTTTTCTTTCTTTCTTTCTTTCTTTCTTTCTTTCTTTCTTTCTTTCTTTCTTTCTTTCTTTCTTTCTTTCTTTCTTTCTTTCTTTCTTTCT
>JAJPUD010000949.1:448769-494886 GCA_023553655.1 Myrmecobius fasciatus
AGAAAATCCAGTTACTCTTTAAATCTTTCCTAAACTAGTGTATCACACTAAATATCTTTTGGCATCACTAAAAGTGTTTATTGCTTGAACACTCCAGATCCCATGGGACAAGAAGTGGATTTGGGAGCCTGAATTATCTGGTCTTATATTTTGTAATCACTTTATTATTGCTGCTATTGCCAGAGGGTAACATTTATGGAGGAAGATTTTCTCCAATAATCATACTAGCTGACATTTAGATATCCTGAATTAAGCTTTGCAAAGAACTTTAAATGCATAGTCTCATTTGTTGCTCCCCAATGAGTAGATACACCCCCATTTTGTTTTTGCTTTTTGTTTTTTTGCTGAAGCAATTGGAGTTAAGTGATTTGCCCAGGGTCATACAGCCAGGAAGTGTTAAGTGTCTGAGGCCAAATTTGAACTCAGGTCCTCCTGACTTCAGGGCTGGTGCTCTATCCACTACGCCAACTAGCTGTCCCTTACACCCCCATTTTATAGATGAGTAAATGGAGGCTGAGAGAGGTTAGGTAACTTGTCCAGGATCACTTAACTAAAGCAGTCTTTGAACATAGGCTTTTCTTGACTGGAAATTCTATCCATTTTGTCTCTCTGCTTCTTTCAGAACAAAATAATTCCTCCCATATGTACAATGTTTTCTCAAAAAAAATCAGATTTTAAATTCTTTGATTTTAGTTTTCAAAGGATGGACAGTATTCTTATACTTCCTAAACTTTTTCATCCTACTGACTCTGAGCCTGTCATTGCGGTATTTATCAATTAGAAGTGCCATTAATGTGTCAGTATTTTGGGGGGTGGAATGGGAAAATGTGGCTTGGAAAAAATCAACAACAGCCTTCCTAGAAGTTGAGAATGACAAAAAAGCAGACTTGGATGATCACCATCACTAAAAGTTGTAAGTGAAGTCTCCCTTAGCCCCAGCTGTTCTGGGCTTACCCATGACCCATAAATTGATGTTATCCATCATGAAACTAAGCAGTACCCTCACCAGTGAGAGGAGACAGGCTGGAGTCTGCTGCTCTGACTGCTGAACTCTTACAATCAACTCATAACTATAATGGCAGTTAGGTGCCCAGAGGAGGAAAAGACAAACACAGACCCAAGACACCTTAATAACTTATTTTAGAAATAGGATGAAGAGTGATACAGAGAGTAGAAGGTAGTATTACAAATGGATAAACAGACAGTCCTTGTTTCTCTCAAGTTGTCTTGGTGATTTGTGGAAGACTGGGGAATTGCTTGATTTCCCCTTACTTTCTGTGTGAGATGAAGTAATTAAAAATGTTCCCCAAGAGAAAGTTCTTGGCCCTGGCAGTGTTACAGGAGATTTCTATAAAACCTTTGGCTTAGTTTTCTCCGAACGTGTACTTGACATGTTCAATCACTTGAGGGGCACAGGTGGATTTCCTCCTGTCAGTCCTCACACTCAGATTATCTTAATTGCTAAGAGGGATAAGGATATAGAAAACTGTACCTCAGCTAGACTAAGATCACTGATTAACATGGATGTCAAATCTTGGGAAGAGTTCTAATGATTCCAATCATTATCAGAAAGCTGATACTTTTATCAAATAGTATTATTATGAGAAAACAGTTCTCAAATATGGTCCAGGGACACTTGGGGAACTAAAAACCTTTTTTGAGATACATGACATAAAATATTATTCTACAATAATATCAAGATGTTTTAATTTATAACATGATAACTATTTTTCTTTTTTTAAATTAAAGATCTTATTTTCAAAACATATGCATAGATAATTTTTCAACACTGACCCCTGCAAAATCTTGTGTTCCAAATTTTCTTCTCCTTTCCCCCACCCCTTCTCCTAAATGGCAAGTAATTCAATATATGTTAAACTTGTTAAAATATGTGTTAAATCCAATATATGTACACATATTTATATAATTATCTTGCTGCACAAGAAAACTCTGATCAAAAAGGGAAAAAAATGAGAAAGAAAACAAAATGCAACAACAAAAAGAGTAAAAATGCTATGTTGTGACATGATAACAATAGATATAATACATATAAATAAAAACTCTTTGGGGGGGTGAGTTCTCAATAATATTCAAGTATAGAAATGGGTCATGAGACCAAAAAGTTTGAAAACTGCTGCCTTTGTAAATGTTTCTGCCTTGTCGTGTCTTTCTCCTTAACTCATCCCTACCTGCTCATACCTCAAGGTATTTAATTATATGTTCTCCCAACTTTATTTCATATTTATGATTCCTAGCGTCTATTGTAATTCTTTATTTTGTGTATAGTATTTTTCCTAAATCAACCTATCTTTTGGCAAAGGGAATGGCCATTTTGAATTCTTTATATGACTGAACCCCAACATTTGGTGCCCATATCTTTCATCATTTGGTGCTGAACCCCAAGCACATCATTTAGCTAGAAATTGCTACCCTGAACACATCATTAACACCTGGGGAAAATGGAAATGACAAATATAAGAAATAATTTCTTGTAGAAAGAGGTACTTTAGTTGAGCCAAGAAGATATATGAGAGATAGAGATAAGGAAGGAGTACATTTACATGTTTTGGGGCTAGCCTATTCAAAGGCACAGGAATGGACTATAAAAACGTAATATATGGTGATGTAACTATTTACATATTGAATGAGGTAGTCTATTGATTTTCTGCCTCAGTTTTCTATACCAAATTGGAGAAATTCATGCTGTTTGATTTCATTATGCTCTTGGTAAGGACAATGAGCCAACAGAACTACGTTGAATTGAATTGGACAACCATAAGAACTTCATTGAAATGCAGATTTTGAGGACAGAAAAACAGTATGTTCAAAGTGAAGTGGAAAATTGAAGGAGAATATCCAGGTCTTCTGACTTATTACACAATGTACTTTGCAGTGTTTACAACAGGCTCCCTTTCTTTTAATGCAGTACTTGACACAAAGGAAGGATTTAATAGATTTTTTTTTAGTCATTTACTCAGTCATTTATTGACTATTTGATTCACTTTAGGTGATTCTAAGAGGGGCTTTGGAGAACTGGGGTTTCATTGTAGCTATTTCTTTCTTTAAGATAATTAAACACTTTACAGCTATTCAAAGAAATTGTGAACTCCCCATTCATAGAAATCCATCTTGGTGGAGTGAACAGATAATCAAATTTTGAGTCAGAGTACTGAGGACTGAATTTGATCTCTGCTAACTGAGTACTTTGTGTGACCTTAAACAAGTTCTCTGGATCTCAGCTTTTTCATCTGTGTAATGAGAGGTGTATGAATGTATAGTTCATAATCATAAAACCTTCAAGAACATAATAATATTATAATAGATTATATATCATGTTTTATGTTTACTTAGATATAAGAGAATGGCTCTGATCACTTTGTGAGGTTCTTCAGATATATAAGATTCTAGATTTTCTAGGATTTGAAATTAAAACAATTTAATTTGTCCCTTTACTCTGCCAATGCAAAATTATTCTTAAAGTAGATTTTCATATTTTGAACAGTCATGAGTTTGAAATAGCTTTCTTGGGATTGGTTTATTTTTTGGACATTTTTCAGTCAGTAACAATAGGACACTGATTTAACATTTTCAAACAAATATATGGTTTCCAAACAAATATGTACCATTACTAGGAGAAACTAATCAGGGATGTATTATTTATAAGCACAAAAAGTAGGAAGCTTCTGTCAGGTTTTCCTTCACACTTCCCATTTTTGTAAAATACTTTCTCTTCCTGTAAATTTTTTTGAATCAATTATTAAATATCTATTATGAGAGTTAACTGTTTGTTGATTCCATCATCTATATAGTTATCCACATCTAAACAAGATTAAACTGCTCCATATATATCTCTTCACTGTAGGATGTACAGATGTTTAAGTCAGTGGTCTACAAAGAGGCAACTTTGGTCCCCTGGGGCCATGACATGGCTCAAGCTGTGCAGAGATTAACCAGTTGGAAAGTGGGAAAATTAGTACAGTTATCCCTTCCACATAAGAATTTTCCTTATTGTAGTTTTGATGTTTTGTGAGTTGGCATAAGAAATTAATTGGGAATTTGGGGGGAGATTAGTGAAAGCCACAGATGACACTTGAAGGCAGCAGACAAACTAAACAAAAGTTTAGAAGCTCAGAAATGCATAAATATATATATGCATATAATTGTGTATAGTATCAATCCAAATTTTATAATAAGATACTATAAACATCCCATAAAAGAAAAAGAAAAAAATTCTAGACTTTTGGGGTCACCACATTCATAAAGCCCATTATGTGAAAGGGATAATTATACATTCTGCCTTTTCCTGTGATAGGCAATTTTTTCTGCCCCACTGCCCTATCTTAACTCCTCTCATATCTACACAAGCCCTAAACCTCCCCTGTTTTCTATCAAGCATTGACCCTTCAGGAAAGTGCCCAATTAGGGCACCTACACTAGCATGGGCAACCTTCCTTTCCCTACTACAAACCCTGTCCCCTATATCACATTGTAGCTCTAGTAGGCACCTCTCAAAGGGGCAAATATTGTACATTTGGAGGGTGGCCAGTGAGAATTTCAGAGGGACAGAGAGACTCACAGTATATATAGACATGGCATGAAATGTGAGATGATGTCATTATATGCTTTCTGGTTAAAACCACCCTTCTTCCCAACTTCATTATTTCTTTTGAGGACATCACCATACTTACAGTCATCACAGTCTCTTCATTTTCATTAACTCTACACATTCAACTAGTTGACAAATCTTGTCATTTCCACCTAACAACACCTCTCACATCTGTCTTATTCTCTTTATTCCCACAGTTACCCCCTAGTTCAGGTTCTCATTACTTCTCACCTGAACTATTGCAATAGCATCCAAATTGGTCCCCTTCCATCAAGTCTTTTTCTATGCTAATCCATCCTCCACACAGGGTTTTCCTAAAGTGCAGATCTACTCCATGTCATTTCCCTTTGCAATAAACTATTGTGGCTTTCTATTGACCCAAGGATCATATGTTATTTCATCATTATCATATTTCTTTTTAAAGTCTACTTTTGTCTTTATAATGCACGGAAGTATTAGTTCATCAGTACATGTATATAATTTATAAATAAATTTATATAAATACATTGGAAATGTGTTCTTAAAATGATTTTTATTGATAGTGTACATGATCAAAAAATTTAGAAACTCCTGCTATATGTGTGTACATACATACATATATACGCATATATTCCTTGTCCCCAAAGCATATTTGGAACTAGTATCAGATAAGATGTAATTAAATGTTTAATGATATGACAAGAGTTCCAAATATAGAAAGAATCTGAGGACTGAGAACTAGAATGAATTGATTTTTAAAAGCACTAATTAAGTGCTATGTGCCAAATACTATGTGCTAAGCCATGGAGATATAAAAAGAAGAGAAAGATAGCTCTGAAGGAGCTCTTATTTTAATTGGGGGACAAAATGGGAAGCTTCACTTGAGGGGCAGATGGTAAAAATTGGTACTCCAATATCTTCCTGGGAGCACTGGAATTCTTGACTCATTGAATTGATGTGAGTAGCCAGATAGAATAGTAGCCACAGGTCTGGAGGGACCTGGCCCAATATTGTTGAGAAGAGGAGATCTCAGTGTGAATTAAGCAAGAGACCAATTGCAGAACTGGGACAAAACTTCTACTGGGTCTGATCATGTTTTCTAGTGGTATATAGAAACTGGATGCTGGAGAAGATTCCTCTAAGGACTTAGGTAGTTATAATACTCAGCACTCATTTGAAAGGGGAGAAAAAGTGGCTGAAAATCATTTAGTCTCTTCCTTTTTAGAGATGAGAAAACAGGCTCAAAATGTGACATAGTCACAAAAGTAGCAAGTAGAAGAGCTGTTTGGGATTTGACTCCAAGTTTTCTGAATTTAAATGCAGTGATCTTTCTTCTACATTTGTAATTCAACTCAAACATTTATTAAACACTTATTATGTACAAGCCATTTTCCCAGTCACTGGAGATAATAAAACCAAAAATGAAATAGTATCCTTTCTCAAGGGCATTCAGTATATTGGGGATAGGGATGCTGTAAATACATACACAATTAAGTTTAAGGTAATTCCAAGAGGGAGAAAGCACTAAGGTTATAATGAAGGAGGTTGGGAAGATTAGTAAAGATATCTCAAAGGTGGTATCTGAGCTAAAAATTCTAAGGAGTTGAGGTGAGGAGAGTAGGAGTACAGAGCAAGGTTGGAGGACATCTATGTATAAGTATGAAGACAGATACTGGAATGCACAATCTGGTCTCTCTGTAATATAAAGTACATGAAAGCATTTCAAGAAGTGTATAGAATAGCAAGTTGGAAGAAGACTTTAAATGCCTGGCTGAGGAATTCATATTTTACATTAGAAATAGTAGGGAGCCACTGATGATTTTTGAGTAGTAGATTGACTTGGTCAGACCTCTCCCTAGGATGATTATTTTGACAGGTATATTAAAGATTAAAAAGAGGAGATGTTGGAAGTTCGAACAATTAAGAGACTAGGACAATTGTCCAGGGAAAGGGTATCAAGAGTTTAAACCAGTGTGGTGGAAGTTTGAATGAAGCAAAGGTTTTGGATAAAAAAGATGGTACTTAAAATATATGAAGGTCACTGAAGACTGATGATGTGAAGGAATACTTAATGGAGGGTGTGGGACTTAAGCTTTGCCTTGATGAATAGTTAGAATTTGAAGAGACAGGGAGAAAAACAAGAATTTCATCAAGTTAACAAAGTAAATATATTAATTTGATAAATATTTATCAAACTTTTAACTGAATATAAACTAGAAAGGCAGTTGGGCACAATGAGAGAGCCTTAGATTAAAGAAGATTTGTATTCATGTCCATCCTCTGGTCATAGGGAAGTCACAACCCTACAGAGCTTCAAACAGTTGTCTAAGCCTCAATTTCAGTTGAGTAGCTGAATCTGCATCACTGGGGGAGTTTCCACACTAGAAAATTTCCCCAAATTATGAAATCCTAGATCTGGATCTGACATTTCCCTTTCCCCTGTCCCTTCAAAATTGGTGAGGTATTATGCTAGGATCTATAGAAAATATAAATATGAATAAGACAAATTCTCTACTTTCCAGCAATGTACAGAATAGTAGGAGAGAGAATTAGGACATATACACAAAAAAACTATCACCAGTCATTCTGTAATCTAGAAAGGAAAATTCCAGGCTGCAGTGCAGTATTGATTTCTTTTTCTGCTAGACTGAAATCTCTGTGAAGAAAGGAAACAGGCATTTATTAAGTGACTACTATATACCTGGCATGATATTAAGCACTTTACAAATTTTATCTCACTAGATCTTCACAGCAACCTTGTTATGTATTATTATCCCTATTTTATAGTTGAGGAAACTGAGGCAAACAGAAGTTAAATGACTTGGCCAGGATCACATATCTAGTAATGTCTAAGACTGGATTTGAACACAGATTTTCCTGACTTCAAAGCTTAGGGCTCTATTCACCGTATTACCTAACTACTTGTGAGGGGATCCACGAGGTTAAGAACTGAATTTTTACCTCTGTATTTCCCACAGCACATAGCAACCTACTTGCACATAGTGACTTGCACATGGCAACTGTTAAACAAACTTTGTTGAATGTTCAGTGACTATTAGGCCCTTATTTTTCAGTGACCTTTTCACCAAGTGAATTCTACCATGCAGTGCTCTGAACAGTGGAGAGAATAAACACTTGTTGCTTGACTGAGTTTATTCACTATGGCCAATATTTTGGTTAATGACTTCTGGATTCTTTGGGCAGGAAGGTGGAGGGGGGGTGGAGTAGAGTTATTGGGGGGGCTACTCCCAGTCGGTTCTATATATCAAAGGGTCAAATATGTCTGACTCTCCTTTAGGCAAATTTGGCTTTGCAAATGAAGCTAGAATGTATGCACAGAACTATGAGGGACATTGGCAGTGTATGAGGGAAGAAAATCTGCTGTTGGCAAAATGCTTAATAATTCATGATTCTCAAAATTTGTGAAGCTGCCTACAACCCTACTACCCTGGGGCTAGAAGCTTGTCAGATCTCAGGATCTAAGATGCACCTGTCTTAGCCATAATGAGATAGAGGATTCTTTAAGGAAAAAACACTGGGTGCCATAAGGATGACTTGTTTATGGGATTTTTGCTTTAGAATCTCTGCAGAAAGGAGCAGGGGGTTCTTAAAGAACATTGTATTTTTCTCTTTCTTTAGGGGTGTATTATAGCTCTGACTTTCAGGGATATGGGAATGGGAAAAGCTGTTTAGTCTGGGATAGTTCTATTTCTGATTTGTCAGAGAGGCTACCAGATTATATCTGTCTCAAGATTGAGAAAGAATTGTCATATACATGGAAGTCTGAGTTCCCAGTCTGGGAGCTTTGCCTGAGGGTATTAGGGTTTCATGCATCCAACTTTAAATAACTTTGGTAAGCTTCTTAAGTCATAGGAAATAAAAAAGCAAGTGTGATGAAAGGTGGAGGGTCATAGCAGAGCCTCAAAGTTCCATATTGCTAGTAGTCTCCAAAAAACAAGCAAACATAAAGGTCTCATAATGAATTGCATAGGGTCAGACACTTTCAATAGGTAGTGATTCAGGATACTCTGAATCATAAGTTTGGAATTTAAATCTGAAGTAGACCTTAGAAGTCATTTAGTGTGATTCTCTCATTTTGCAGATAGAGAATCACAGTTTCCAAGAAGTTAAATGACTTACCAAGAAGTAGATAGTTTTAGAGCTGAAAGTTGAATTGAGGTGCTTTGATTACAAATCAATTATTTTTCCCACTCTACCTTGCTGTTATAACACAAATGAGAGTTTGAACTTTCGGAAGTTCTCCTAAGATACTAACTACTTAATGCTGTTGTTCAATCGTTTTCAGTTGTTACCTAACTTTTTGTAGCCCCATTTGAGGTTTTCTTGGCAGAGATACTGGAGTGTTACCCATTTCCTTCTGCAGCTTATTTTACAGATGAGGAAATTGAGGCAAACAAGATAAGTGACTTGTCCAGGTTCACAAAGCCATTGAGTGAGCAAGGCAGAATCTGAGCTCAGGTCTTCCTGACTCTAGACCTCGTGCTTTATTCACTGTTCCATTCAGCTTCCTCCTATGTTCATTTAGAGTAGTTTAATTTGATCCTCATTTATGTGTATTGCCCCTAAGTGTTCTTTCTTTTCTAGTAATGACCTTCAGATAAAGCAAGGCTTAGAAAAAAAATATAATACTTTTATTTCCCATGAATGTGCAATCAATTCATTTGCTTGGTCTTTTCATACTATAGGAGATTGTTTGACTTTCATTCAATTTTTGTTTGTTTTGACTTGATGAATTTACATGACATGCATCATTTTTTTTTGTTTTAAGAATGAGTCAAATTACTGCCATCTGATTTGTTTTTACATTGATTAAACTCAGTTTTGCAAAATATGATATGCTGTGAAGCAAATTGATTTCCTTTCTTTTTGGAATGTCATATTCCAGGATTTTCTTTCCTTTTCATGATTATCATAGAGTCATGCATTATTCAATTAAAAAAACTAATACTGAAATTCTTGAACTTGGCAAATACATTTCTGAGTGAGCTGGAGGTGAGGTTTTTTTTTTTCTGAATCTTTCTCATGGACTTAATTGAATTCTCCATTCTAAATTAAGGTTTTCACACTGTTTTTAAACCATTTTTTCCCTCTGAAAGGACAATAAGTTTAAGATTATCTTGCATTTTTCTTCAGATCAATTATTTTGGTTTGTAGAACTTAGAAGTAAACTTCAAACTTTTCTGTTTCCAAGAATTCAAACAAAGATATACCAGAAATTGAGCTACAGGACAAGAACTTAGTTACAAGGAACACAAACAACAAACAGCAACAAAACTTTAGTTACTGGAATTGAGCACTGAAATCAACTGAAAGATCAACTACTGACATGATTCTAATCATGGAACTTGAAGTTGTCTCAAGAAAACTTACAAATAGCAAATAGTGAAAAAAAAACCCTATCACATCCACTTTAAATTTTCTTTTCTCTGTTAAACACTCCAAATTCTATCAACTTTTTCCTATGTTCATTATTTCTTGTGATTTTTTCCTCATCCTATAGGTCATATATCTATAAAAAATCTTCAAGCAATCTGGAACTATGCTCAAAAAGTTATCAAACTGTGCATACCATTTGACCTAGCAGTGTTTCTACTGGGCCAATATCCCAAAGAGATCTTAAAGGAGGGAAAAGGACCCACATGTGAAAAAATGTTTGTGGCTACCCTTTTTGTAGTGGCAAGAAACTGGAAACTGAAAGGATGCCCATCAATTGGAGAATGGCTGAATAAATTATGGTATATGAATGTTATGGAATATTATTGTTCTGTAAGAAACGACCAGCAGGAGGATTTCAGAGAGGCCTGGAGGGACTTGCATGAACTGATGTTGAGTGAAATCAGCAGAATCAGGAGAACATTATACACAGCAACAAGACTATATAATGATCAATTCTGATGGACATGGTTCTCTTCAGCAATGATGTGATTCAAACCGGTTCCTATTGTTCATTGATGAAGATAGTCATATACATCCAGAGAGAGGCCTGAGGGAACTGAGTGTGGACCGCAACACAGCATTTTAATGCTTTCTGTGAATATTTGCTTGCATTTTGTTTTCCTTCTTAGGTTGTTTTTTTTTCTCCCTTTCTAGTTCTGATGTTTCTTGTGCAGTAAGATAACTGTATAGATATGTATACATATATTGGATTTGTCATATAATTTAACATATTTAGCATGTATTAGATTACCTGTCATCTAGGGGTGGGGAGTGGGGGGAAGGAGGGGAAAAGCTTGGGAAAAAAAGTTTTTGCAAAGGTCAATGTAGAAAAATCACTCACATGTTTTGTAAATAAAAAGCTTTTAATAAAAAAAATCTTCACAATAACCTATCATCATTTTAGAGGGGAAAAATTAATTTCCCTTTCTAAGAAATATCATCATTGATTTTCATCGTATCTTTAATTTTTTCATTTTTTTAGAGATCTCTATTACTTTGTCTCCAGGAAGTTCTCTTTCCTCTTAGTCTGTATACTGCATTTCTTCTCTCACCAATGCATAGTTTATTCTCACAACAATCCCAAACAAATATTTCTTTTTTTAATTAAAGCTTTTTATTTCAAAACATATGCATGGATAATTTTCAACATTTACCCTTGCAAAACCTTGTATTCCAATTTTTTTCCCTCCTTTCTCTTTACCCCTTCCTTTAGATGGCAAGTAATGCAATATATGTTAAACATATTCAGTTCTTCCATACATTCCATAATTATCATGATGTGCAAGAAAAATCAGATCAAAAAGGGAAAGAATAAGAAAGAAAATAAAATGCAAGCAAAGAACAACAAAAAGAGTGAAAATGATATGTTGTGATTCACACAGTCTCCACAGTCCTCTCTCTGGGTGCAGATGGCTCTCTCCATCAGAAGACCATTGGAACTAGCCTGAATCACCTCATTGTTGAAAAGAGCCACGTCCATCAGAATTGATCATCATATAATCTTGCTGTTGTTGTGTACAATGATCTCTTGGTTTTGCTCACTTCACTTAGTATCAGTTCATGTAAGTCTCTCCAGGCCTCTCTGAAATCATCCTGTTGATTATTTCTTATAGAACAATAGTATTCTACAACATTTATATAGTATAACTTTATTCAGCCATTCTTCAACTGATGGGCATCACTTCATTTCTAACCAAAAACATTTCTTAAGCATGCTCCTTAGTTCATAATTTGCTTATATAGATTTAAGTTTTCTTTTCTCTAAGTTAAACACTCCAAGTTCTATCAACTGTTTTTCTTATGTTTAGTATTTCTTGTGATTTTTCCTCATCCTATTGATTGTATATCTATAAAAAAATTCCACAATAACCTCTCTATCGTCATTTTAGAAGGGAAAAAAGTAACTTTCCTTTCTAAACAAGTATGTTGGATGTTATTTTAAGCATTTTGATGAGGGAGTTGTGGTCTGGACCTGTGATCTTACTGATTTTGGGAACTCCTAGTAATAAAAATCCTTCTACCAATGAAGACCAAGAACTATTTTGCCCTGTATAATTCAGAGAGTTTCCTGGTCACCAAGAAGTTAAATGAGTCATCTAGAATCAAAGTCAGTTTGTGTCAGAGGAAAAATTTGAACCTAAATATTTCTAATTCTGATGTGTGCTTTCTATTCACTATCAGACTTTCATTTTTTTCAGTTATAGAATTAAAATGCTTCTTAATCCATCATTTCCTTCCTGAATGTTTCATTCAATTGAGTATAAATGAGAAATATTTTAGTCTATTACATTGGTAGTCCAAGAAAATTTAACGAAAGCAAAAAGAATGTATGTGCATTTAAAAAAAAAGCCTGCTTCAATTATACAATAGAATAACTTCTTCTGATGCAAGGGAGACAGCAAGTGTATGGACAGACAGATGGACTCAGCAAACATGGCAGGCATGTAAAACTATTGTGAAGTATCAAGAAGCACTCCCTATGTAGGTGAATATTATTTTTTACCCAGTGAAGTATCTCTCTCGTACACTTTTCTCTGTCTCATTGCAGTGTATGTGGTTAGGCAAAAGGTTGTTGTGTAGTCTTTTATCAATGTCACTGGGACTCTAATAACTTTTTAAGGATGACTTGTTTCTATGCCCCAGATATTATTTCCCTGTGTTTCAATCCTACAGTATGATATTAATGCCTGTTCTGCATAGTGAGTGGTGAGTGCATTGTTGAGAAGGACCTATTTTTTTTTAACCAGTAAGGACATAGTATATGCCAGATGGTTAATTCCCATGGGTTAATGAGTGTACCCAAACTCTTCATGATTTAAAATATCCCGCGGACATTTCTTGGGTACAAGGATTGCTGGCTTTTAATTTACATTTGTATGAAGTATATATTGGCTTCCTTCTGCTGATACCTGAAGAAATAAATTTTTATTCACAGCATGTCAAATATATCATATTTAGGTTATGTCTCCTGCTGCTTTGTGCATGAATAATTAAGTTGCAGAAATTTAAGTTGTTGGTTTTATTTTCCTTTTTTAAAAAATATTCTATTAGATTGTTTTGACTCTCAGTTGTAGGTAAATTAGAGCATAAGAAACTATAGACTCCTGTTTAATGTTCTGTTTCTTTTATTTTTTCATTTGTTGCTTTTTTTTAAATGAACCTTTTTCCATGTATCTTTTAAAATGAGATTTTAATTTTTAACTGATGAAAATTCTTTACTTTTCGGCATTCCTGATGAATAGGTTAATTGCCCATATATATGTATGTATATATATATATTTTAGTAGAAAAGAAATACACATAAAGAAAATCCTAAAATACCTAAAGATGGGGACAGGAAATTAGACATGCATCAGCTTTGAAAAACGACAGTTGTGAAGGCCAGGATAATTTTAGACACCTCTGCTTATTGTCTTTGTCTGAGCTGTTTCTGCTTTGGGTCATATGTCTAGGGTGTAGTTTACTATCAGGTTCTCACCAGAATGAAAATCTACATAAGCAAAGTTCCTCATCATTCCACTCCTTTTTACTGAGAAGAATAGCAATATAAGTTTTTATAAATCAATTAACTTGTTGCAATAATTTCTCAATAATTTTCTATAAATAACTGTAGCTTTAAGTATTCAACAAAATGTTAAAATCCAATATTGGTCCTCAGCTACATGAAGTCTTACTTCTAATGAACTCTAGTCCAGCTCTTTTTAATAGCTTGAAGGTCAGAGATTCTGTGGCTCTATTTGCCAGGATCATTTCAGGATTTAAAACCCAACTCTGTCCCTTCCAGGCCTTTGTACTCAGCAGTCTCTGTACAGACTTGAGTACCTTCTTTAGGTTGCTATTAGGTAGGAAAAAAGAAGGAAACTTTTTCATTTGATGGGGTAATGAAGGGAGCCTTAGGGAGGAGTAGTATATATTCACTTAGCCCAAGCTAACTGACCTAATTAAAGGACCTAGTAGGGGTTGAGGTGGTTAGGGAAAGTTGTTGTATATTCAAACTGATATAGAGAACTGAGGTATTTAACGACAACAAAAGCAACAATCCTGTTCTAATATAAACAACAACAGAAAATCCTAATCTGAACACATTACCAACCAAAATTGTGCAAAAAAAGTACTTTAAAGGACATCATCAGGAGATGTCTGACTGGAAATAAAAAGGTAGATCATCAATGAATGACCTATGAAGGCTATTCTAGAAAATGTTGGTGTGTGTTTAACAGTTGGTTCTCTGGGGAGAAAAAAAATATGCTCGACACACTTTTAAATTTAATCTGCATTATCAACATTTTCTTCACCACTTTATCATGTCAAGGAAATCAATAAAACAATAAATCAAGTTTTGACTTACAGTGTTTGCCAGTTTGTAAATTTGAAAATTTAACAATTGACTTTCTCTGGTTGGAAACATATCTCTGAACTTATATCCTCTGTTGGCATCCACAGATTGTCGAAGAATCTAGAAGATCCTCAGTGTTGATTGAGTTACCTTGGATATATTAATGGCAGCTAGGTGGCAGAGGGGAGAGAATGCCAGAGTAGGAGTCAGAAAAATCTGAATTCAACTTTTCTGTCTAACACTTACTGTGTATCTTGGGGAAGCTATTTAATCTCCCTCAGTCTCAGTTTCTTCACATATAAAATGAGGAAAATTATATTATCTACTTTACACAGTTGTGGTAAGGATTAAATGTGATAAAATGCATCAAATATTTTACAAACTAGAAAGTCCTATATAAATGTTAGCTATTAATATTATTATTGTTATTATTTTTATATTATAGGAAGACCATGTTGAAGAATATTCAGAATGAGATGTCATGGATGAATTTAATCTGTATCACCGGAGGGAGTAGTACTAAATGCATTTTGAAAAATCCTTCAAAGTAGTTTTCAAATATCGAAGAATTCACCTTCTATCAGGGGACAGTGGAGTTAGCCTAAACTTGATACATCATCACCTGAATTACCCACTTCATTTTCCAGACACACATCTAGCTCATCTCAGTTTTTGGAAACAAATCTCTTGACAATGTGTCCCATATTGCATAATATACCTCAGAAAGAGAGTGTTAATTTATCAAGGAAAGGTCAAGATGGACAACACCAATGACTTAGCAATTGAACAATGCATTCTAAAGGATTTCTAAAGGAATATTATAAGGTCTCTTTAAATGGGGGGATAAGGAAATAACCTAAAGCATTCTGACTTGAACACAAGTCTGTGGCATAAAGTCTAAGCAAATAGGTGGAAAAAATCATTTAGAAAGAAGTAAAAGGAAATAAATAGGAAAGGGGGGGGAAATTTAGACTAAGTAACATGAACAATATCCTAAGACTGGCAGCTCTAAAATAGTATTCAAGGGACAGAGCCAAAGTGGAGGAAAGGCAAAGTCTTACCTGAGCTCTCCAAATCTCCTTCCAAACAACTTTAAAATAATGACTCAAAATGAATTTTGGAGTGGCAGAAACAACAAAAGGATGGGATGAATCAATTTTACAGCCCAAGACAACTGAGAAGGTTGACAGAAAAGGCCTTTTTCATTAGGGGTAAGAGTAAAACACCGTCCAGGACAGGCTATATTAGCATGAGGCCTTGGGAACAAGTAAATTGGTGGCAACAGCTTAGGTAGCTCTCAATCCACAGGTAGTAAAAGGGTTGGACCATTCAGAATGAGATTACAGGGGTCCCTTTGTTGGTACTGAATATAGGGATGTGTTGCATTGCCCATAGATAGATTTAAGTTGAAGTCCTGAGTTGTAGTCCCAGGGAAAGAGGAACACTAGCACTAGAGCTTGTGACTGAAATAAAGTAGGGACCCTGATCACAGTTCCAGAGTGGAAAAGAGTTCTTATGGTTGCTCACAGACAAGAATAATGGCCAGGAGAATAGCAAACACATCTCTTCTTAGGTCATACCATAGTGGAAGAAATGAAAACTTATAGACTCCCACAACCAGCTCTGAAAGCAGGTGCAAAAAAACCTTGAAGCTTGGAGCAATGCCCTTTACACTCTAGGAGCAAGATCCCAATTTTGACATGAAGTTAAAGGTTAAAAGATTGGTAAAGGAGCCACAAAAATTACTAAAGAAGTAATATCTTTAAAAAAATAGGACAAATAATAAGAGGAACAAAAATCTACCTTAAAAAGCAGAATTGGCCAAATGGAAGAAGATATAACAAAATTCACCTTAAAAAGTAGAATTAGTCAAATAAAAAAGGAAATAATTCCTTAAAAATTAGAATTGGGCAAGTGGGAGCTAATGACTTAATGAGACATCAAAAAATAACAAAACAAAATGAAAAGAATGAAAAAGATGTGAAATATCCCATTGCAAAAACAACTGACCTGAAAAATAGATAGAAGAAAGATACTTTAAGAATTATTGTACTATCTGAAAGCCATGATTAAAAAAAAGTTCCTATACATCACATTTCAAGAAATTGTCAAGAATAACTGTCCTGGTATTCTAGAACCAACATTAAAATAGAAATTTAAAGAATCCACTGATCACCCCCTGAAAGCGATACCAAAATGAAAACTCCCAGGAATATTATAGATAAATTTCAGAGCTTCCATGTCAAGGAGAAAATATTGCAAGCAGTCAGAAACAATTCAAATATTGTGGAGCCACAGTCAAAATAACAATATTTAGCATCTTCTTTTAAACTTCTTTTGCTGAATATAGGAACACATGCATGCATTATAATTCACAGATTATGATTCTAACTTTGAGAAAGAATTATTTTCATTAATAACATTTTAATCATCCAACTCTGTGTCCAGTGATGGACATTTCTTGGGTTACAATTCTATGGACTTGTGGTACTTCATCTTAAAGCAACTTCCCATGATTCATGAAAACTTTCATTTTTGTGACATTTTATTTTTTATGAAATGCCTGCTTGTGGACACCCACAAAAACATGGAAAGGATCCTTGATGACTAAGTGTGTCCTAATTGTTTTGAGAAGTCTGCCACAAGAAGTCTAGAGGTAAAAATATTTAAAATGCCAGGAGCTATTTCTGTCAAATGACTTTGGAGAATGTTCTAGTGGATTCAGTTTCTACTTGGATTCTAAAGCAGTCTCAGTTATACAATAGAATCTGAAGACTATTTACTGGTTATACCCTATAGAAATGGAAAATTGTTCTCTTGGGCATCAAACTGATATAACTAGAAAACATCATTCTTGTTTTTCTTAGCAGTACTACCAGAAATTTCAGTATATTCAGGAGTTTGAGTAAAGAAATAGGAGGCAAAAGAGCAACAGAATGTTGTGATGAATGCTAAAAAAAAAAAAAACAAAAAAAAAAAAAAAAAAAAAAAGGAGGCTTAAAAAAAAGCTTTGTGGAAGACAAAGAAAGATAAAAGACCACAATTCAGGTGAATAGAGCTGTTAAACAGAACAACTCAACTTTTATCTGGTTCCTGTTTTCTCTACTAAAGAGAATTATCTAAGCCATTCTCAGTGACCTTATTTTTAAATTAGTATTTTTTTGTTTTTACATCCTTTTTCAAAATTGAGATTCCATTTGCCTCCTATCCTTGATTATTGAGTTATGCCTCATAACACAGATTAAAAAAGAAAGATGGAGGGAAAGCACTTTTTAAAAAAATCACCATATCAGATGAGTTTGATAGTTCCTATAATGTTTACATACTTAGAGACCTCATTTCTACACAGAAATAAAGAAGTACCTTTTCTTATCTCCTCTCCAGCCCAAATTTGGTCATTATCATTATACAGTGTTTAATTTCTTATTCTTTACACTTGCATTTCTATTATCACTGTGTGTTGGTTTTCTGGTTCTATTTATTTAATTCTACATCAGTTCATACAAGTCTTTTAATGCTTCCTTCCTCCCCAAATTCTGTACATTCATTATGTCTTTCTGGTCATATATTTATATATCACAATTTCTTTAAATATTCTTCCCAATTTCTTTTTCTACTTCCAAATACCCAATTAATTTATAATTCTTTCCTTTCCCTCTCTTCCAAAAATGCTGTTATTTATATTTTGATGATGGAGGTCTTTCTGTCTTTGACCTCCTTAAATGATTTGCTTAGCAGCAGATGCTCTGGGTCAAGGATTATGAAATAGTTCAGTGACTTTTCTCATAGAATTCCAAGTTCTTTTCTGCATATTTGGACCAATGTTGGTTCCACCAATAGTGTATTAATGTTCCTGTCTTTCCAGAAACCCTCCAAAATTGAGAATTTTCTTCTCTTATCATCTTTACCATTGCTAAATTAGTTGAAATCTCAGCATTTTAATTTGCATTCTCTCAGTATTTGTAATACAGGACATTTATTCATAAAATTGTTGATGCCTTGAAATTCTGTTTTTAAATACTGCTTGATCACTTATCTACTGGGGACTTCCTGATAAGAATGATGCCATAATATAACATGTTTATATTTTAATAAAGTGTTTGACATTATTTCATATGGTAGATAAGGTGGAGTAATATATGGGATAGATGTTAGTGTAGTTAAACAGATTTGCCAATAGTTGAATGACTAATGATTAATTGATTGATATTATCTAGGAAAGACATCTTTAGTCAAGTGTCTCAGAGATCTGTTTTTGTATGTCAATGAATATGCCAATAGAAAATGTCAACTTTTTTTGTTTTATCAATAATGAAAAATATTAGGTGATCTGTTTGAACATAAGGAGGTTACTTGAAAGGAATATGTTAAAGTTTTTGCTGAATTTGCTGGATTCTATAATTTTGGGAAATATTACCTTGACAGGAAGATGTCAAAGATATGGGGATAATTTGTTTTCTTATTACTCTAAAGAGCAGTAGATCTGAGAAAAATACTAAAGAGAAGAGGACAGAGAAGGATTCTCTGTTGTTGGTTAAGGTAAGTAAGATTTAAGAATACAAGCCCAAAGTAGTCAAGAAGGTACAATGTAGAAGGGACTACAGTTAGGGAAACCTGTTTTGGAATCTGGGACCTTATTCTTTGTAGTTCTGAGATTCTGGCTGTGACTTAGTTTTGAAAGCTAAATGGGTTGTTTTGAGGAAAATGCTTAGTAAACTTTAAAGTGATACATTGAATAAGTGGGAACTGTTGTGGTTGGATGTTATATAGTGGAAAGGCATGTTTACCTTCCCTCTAAACATGGCAATGAGATAAATGGGGTGATGGCGAAAAGTCAGGATTAGGCAACTTAATGGAACCAAAGACAGAGGATGAGATAAAGCCATGGGGATAAGCAAAGAAGATGAGCAAAGACAATCAAAACAATGAAAAATATAAAAGGAATGGTGAGCTGGAAATAAAAGAAGAAAATATATGCTTTTACCATGGCAGCAAAATGGAACAAAGATAGGGGGAATAAAGGTTGAGAAAAAAAAAAGAGAATGGAGAAAGCGACTGATTTAAAAAATAATGTACCATAGAAAACGTATGCCAAAATATTATAAAATGTCAATTTTACTTATTGCACAATATACCCTAGTCCTTACATTTACCCAAATCATGTGTAGTTATGTGATAATTTATTCATGATGGATCACACTGGGAGACAGATTTGTCTGGCACATGAGCATATCTTCTTCTGTTTTATAAACCTATGTGAAAAGAAATAGACTACGCATTTTTTTTTAATTTAAAAGAGAGATACCAGATTCAACTCTCCAATCTACATAAAACAAGGTAAGGCTATTCTTTCAGATATTATTATGTCATTATTACAGATAATATATAAGCTTTATTATCTCATAGTGTCATGTATTCCATATTCCTTCAAATAACAAGGTGTAATAAATTATAAAATATAAAATGAATCTGTCAGACCCTAAAGCAATGAACTTACTGAGCTTTTACTTTGTCCCAAATTGGGATATTTTCATCACTATCTAGGACTAACTCTTTTTCTATTTCTATATCCATTGCTTTGTCAATTCTTGCTGCCTTTCCAGGAGTGTTACACTTGTCCTATGCTTTACCTCTTAGACTTCAGCCTGGTATTTGCCTTGTGGATCCAATCATTGAGAAGAAATTGGGAGATGAAAACAGATCTATAGGAAATATATGAGAGCTTTAGAATATAAAGATACAAAAATTTAAAAAAAAAGATGAAGAGGGAGGAAAATAAAGAAAAAAAGGAGAGAAAGGAGAAGGAAGAGAAGAAGAAAATAGAAAAGGAAAAATAGAAGACAAGTCTTTCATTTTACTTTAACACTTTATACAAATTTTACTTCAGTTTTTCTCTATTTAATGTATAGATCATCTAGTACAACTTTATAGTCAGTTCAAGATTGTTTTTGGTGTATAGGAGGACATTTATATACTCAGAATCCCACATACCTGAAAATGGGAAAATAGTCAGGCATCTTATTTTCTCCTCATGTGTCAATTCCACTTTTTGATATCTTTACCTATTGGGAAATTTTCCTGACATTGAACTTGAACTGTCTTTCTGCAGCTTCTACTCATTACTTGGGATTCTTTCCTATTGGTTTAATCAAAGCATGACTGATTCTTCTTCCCATATGAGAATCAATTACACACTTGAGGATAGCTTCTATATCTTCTCTGAGTTTTCTCTTTTCTAGGAAAATACTTCCTGATATTGCAGAATGAAATGAAGAGGGTTGCTTAAGGTGGTGAAGAGTTTCTACTCTCTGAAGGTCCTGAAAGGAGGGACTTGATGTAAGGAAAGAGATACTTTTCAACTTTTACATTCTATAATTTAGATTCTGTAAATATTGGACAATCAAGAGATCAGTCTCCATGGAGATCCCTTGATAAGCGATACCCCAACAACTATTTATATTTTTAAAAATTTTTTATTAAGTTTTTAAAATTAAAGCTATTTATTTACAGAATAGATGAGTGATTTTTCTACATTGGCCTTTGCAAAATTTTTTTTTGTTCCAAATTTTTCCTCTCCTTCCCCCTACCCCCACCCCTAGATGATAGGTAGTCTAATACATGTTAAATATGTTAAATTATATGACAAATCCAATATATGTATACATATCTATAGTTATCTTACTGCATAAGAAAAATCTGATTTAGGAAGAGAAAAAAAATAACCTAAGAAGGAAAACAAAATGTAAGCAAATATTCACAGAAAGCATTAAAATGTTGTGGTCCATACTCAGTTCCCACAGGCCTCTCTCTGGATGTATATGACTATCTTCATCGCTGAACAATTGCAACTGATTTGAATCACCTCATTGTTGAAGAGAACCATGCCCATCAGAATTAATCATCTTATAGTCTTGTTGCTGTGTATAATGATCTCCTGGTTCTGCTCATTTCACTTAGCATCAGTTCATACAGGTCTCTCCAGGTCTCTCTGAAATCATTTTGTTGGTCATTTCTTACAGAACAATAATATTCCATAATATTCATATACCATAATTTATTCAGCCATTCTCCAATTGATGGGCATCCATTCAGTTTCCAGTTTCTTGGCATTACAAAAAAGGGCTGCCACAAACATTTTTGCACATGTGGGTCCCTTTCCCTTCTTTAAGATCTCTTTGGGATATAGGCCCAGTAGAAACACTGCTGGGTCAAAGGGTATGCACAGTTTGATAACTTTTTGAGCATAGTTCCAGAATGGTTGGATCCATTCACAATTCCACCAACAATGTATTAGTGTCCCAAATTCCTTTTATGACACAGACATTTTACTGATACCTAAACCAGGTAGAACAAAAACAGAAAAAGAAAATTATAGACCAATCTCCCTAATGAATATTGATGCAAAAATCTTAAATAAAATATTAGCAAAGAGATTACAGAAAATCATCCCCAGAATAATACACCATGACCAAATAGGATTTACCAGAAATGCAGGGATGGTTCAATATTAGGAAAACTATTAGCATAATTGAGTATATCAATAACCAAATTAACAAAAATCATATAATTATCTCAATAGATGCAGAAAAAGCATTTGATAAAATCCAACATTCATTCCTATTAAAAACACTAGAGAGTATAGGAATAAATAGTCAGTAGCACCTATTTAAAACCATCAGCTAGCATCATATGTAACAGTGATAAGCTGGAACCATTCCCAATAAGATCAGGGGTGAAACAAGGTAGCCCACTATCACCATTACTATTCAATATTGTATTAGAAATGCTAGCTTTGGCAATAAGACAAGAAAAAGAGATTAAAGAAATTAGAGCAAATCATGAGGAAACCAAATTATCACTCTTTGCAGATGATATGATGGTATACTTAGAGAACTCTAGAGAATCAACTAAAAAACTATTAGAATTAATTGACAACTTTAGCAAAATTTCAGGATACAGAATAAATCCACATAAATCATCAGCATTATTATATACCACTAAGAAAATCCAACAGCAAGAGATACAAAGAGAAATTCCATTTAAAATAACTGTTGATAGTATAAAATATTTGGGAATATATCTGCCAAGGGAAAGTCAGGATCTATATGAGCAAAACTACAAAACACTCTCCACACAAATAAAAGTCAGATATAAACAACTGGAAAAAATATCAAGTGCTCTTGGATAGGTCAAGCTAATATAATAAAGATGACAATGCTATCTAAACTAATCTATTTATTTAGTGCTATATCAATCAAACTCCCAAGAAATTATTTTACTGACCTAGAAAAAATAACAACAAAATCCATCTGGAAAAACAAAAGGTCAAGAATTTCAAGGGAATTAATGAAAAAAAAAAGCAAATGAGGGTGGCCAAGCTGTACCAGATCTAAAACTATATTATAAAGCACCAGTCATCAAAACCATTTGGTACTGACTAAGAAACAGAGTAGTTGATCAATGGAATAGGTTAGGTTCACAAGACAAAATAGTCGATGACTATAGTAATCTAGTGTTTGACAAACCCAAAGACCACAGCTTTTGGGATAAAAATTCACTATTTGACAAAAACTGCTGGGAAAATTGGAAACTAGTGTGGAAGAAACTAGGCATTGACCCACACCTAACACTGTACATCAAGATAATGTCAAAATGGATTCATGATCTAGACATAAAGAATGATATTATAAACAAATTAGGACAAGGTAGGATGATTTACCTCTCAGATCTGTGGAGGAGGAAGGAATTTCTGACCAAAGAAGAACTAGAGGTCATCATTAATCACAAAATAGATAATTTTGACTATATCAAATTAAAAAGTTTTTGTACAAACAAAACTAATGCAGACAAGAGTAGAAGGGAATCAATAAACTGGGAAAATATTTTTACATTCAAAGGTTCTGATAAAGGCTTAATTTCTAATATATATATATTTCTAAAATATATATATTGACTCAGATATATAAGAATTCAAGCCATTCTCCAATTGATAAATGGTCAAAAGATATGAGCAGACAATTTTCAAATGAAGAAATTGAAACTATTTCTAGTCATATGAAAAGGTGCTCCAAATCACTATTGATCAGAGGAATGCAAATTAAGACAACTCTGAGGTACTACTACACATCTGTCAGATTGGCTAAGACAACAGCAAAAAAATAATGGCGAATATTGGAGGGGATGTGGAAAAACTGGGACACCAACAACTATTTCTTAAGGGAACCAATGTGAAAAAAAAATTTAGTCCAGAATTTTGGTTAAGGTGAGACCAATCATTGGTTCACCACAAAGGATATGGACTGCCACCAAGATTTCCTTCGTCTATGTCCTTGGTTACAATTAGACCTTTCCCCAGATCTGGAAGCTGCTAACTTTTTGCTTATTGTCTCTCCATTGGTGATCCCAAAAAGAAAAGGATTATGTATAATACCCAATTAACTGTGGGAAATAGTTGAGCCTAATAACCCTAAGTCATCAGTGGGTTCAGATCCTAAACTATACACCCATATGTCCAATGACTTTTTTCCCTGAAAGTAAAAAGGTAGAGCATTAAGAAGGTTCAGCAGAACAAAAGAGTACAAAATATCTAGTCAGTGCCTAAGCTAACCAATACGATTCCTATCCTGGGATATTCCTATATCCTGGGATAATAAATAGTGGCCACAAGGAGACCTGGGAGGTCACTCCAGATTAATTTTTGACAAAATTACCAAATTTGTAAATCAAAGGAATTATGTAAATATAATTTACTTAAATTTCAGCAAAGTGTTTGACCAGAGTATCATATAATTCTTGTGGACAAGATGAAAAAGATGATAGGTAGATAATAGTTGAGTTAAGAGCATTTGGCATTGATTGAATGACCAGATCTGAACAATAGTTATTTATGGTTCAATATCAACTTAGAGGGAAGTCTTTTAGTGGAGTGCCTCAAGGATCTGTGTTTGGCAGATTTACTATTTTTGTGAATGACTTAAATTAAAGCATATAAATGGAATGTTCATCAAACATGAAGATGATACAAATCTGGCAGGAATAGTGACCACCTTAGAATATAGCTAGGATCCAAAAATTTCTCAACTAGAATTATAGATTAAATCTTATGTGACGGACTAATAAATCAATAAGTATTAATTAAAAGCTTGAATCACAATAGGCATATATATAAATATCTTACTTTGGGTTCAAAAGGTCAACTTCATAGATACCAGATAGAGGAAGTATTACTGAATGTGATTTCTTCTGAAAATGAAAAGGGGGAACTATGTTTCATTGATCTGCAATCAATCAATCAAAGGAGTATGATAGTGTAGCCAAGAAAGCCAATAAGTCTTTAAGCTACATTAAAAAATTGCCCAGATAAATGGCCCAGATATAATATCCTGATAATATGGAGCAAGGAGCAAGAAAAGGATTGCATCTTTATATTTAATTCTCTCTATTTTCTCTACATTTCAAGATGGACAATATTCCATGCAGCATTCTTTTCCTGCAGTTTAGGACATGAGTGACTTGTTTGGAAAAAATTAGGGCTCTAATAGATTAGGATATTAAAAAATAGATGCAGGTCAAAATTTCATTAAAATATACTCTTCTAGCAGAAATATGCCAACAGACTTCCAAGTTCTAGATGACAGCACACTTATTTCATGCAATAATCAAAACAACCAAATTCTAGTATATTTAAAGATCCTCCATGGTTCCATATAATTTGATATAATGGTTGCTATAGAGTTTTTCTAAATTGCTTTAAATCTTCCATAATTTGTTCCAGCACAAACCAACATAGCTTGAATGATGAAACTCTAATCAAGGCTGCCCCTTCATTATATTAGTGTTACCCAAACAATTAAAAACGTCTTGGGAATTTTTTTAAAATCACCAGAACCAGCAAACATATCACTATCTTTTGACATATGGTTATTTCCTTTGCATAGGCATACAAAACAGAAATCGATTTGTGCTGAATTGGCTTGATTAGTTAGGTCTTGGGTCCATTAACCTCAAAGTGATGTCAACCTCACATGTCAAAGCTATTTGGGCTTGATGTCAGTCGGGTAGTTGGTTTGTCATTTTTACTTAAAAAAAAAGAATTTTTTTGCCTCCTGCCAGTTCTTTATTCCATACTGCATGCACTTTATTGCTCTGTTCTTTCTGCCTTTACCTTTGGTTATTTCTCGTCTCATTTCCTCCCACTTCCTTTCTGAGTATCCATCATTACTATATCCCAAATTACTAAATCCCAAATATTTTTTCATGTACATGCATCTTTACAATTATGTCATATTGTATTTGTTGATTTTTTAAAATCCAAGTTCAAGATTTCAAATCTATTTAATATATTTAATGCCACTTGGCTATAAAGATATTTTTGGATTTTGATTTTGTAATCCAATTTATTTACCATTCCTCAAAATTTTTTGTTATATACAAATTTACTAAACCAACAACCATTGCCTTAATTTAAGACATTGATAAAAGTGCTAAAACAAGAGGGTCAAAGACATAGCCTTGTGGCACTTGCTTGTGAAACTTTGATAGAGATTCATTAATTGTTACTTTTTGAGTCTAGTTGTTCAACTTTAAAACCACATAATTATGCTGTTACTCAATCCATATTTCTGGGTTTTTTTTACATGGAAACAATGAATTTTTCAAATCCAGGAACACTACATTTATAGCATTTCCTTCGTCTACTAGTCTAGAAACCCTGCCAAATGAGATTAGGCTGGCATACATTTTTCTTTGTAATCCTACACAGCTTTCTAGTTGTAATGAGATTTGGCCTATGTATAGGCCTCATCAGTTTGTTCAGATGGTATCTCTTTACATGGAAGATACTGGTGAGTTGGCTTTCTGGGAGAAAAATAAAGGTGAATAAGTAGCAATGTGCTGGTAAATGTTTAACAAATGGCTTTCTAGGAAAAAAAATAATTGTGTGCCAGATTCACTTTTAAGTTTAATTCTCATTGTTAACATATTCTCTTTCACTTTCCTAATTCTAGACAACCAAGAAAACAATAAATCAAGTTCTTTTATGTAGCATCTGATGATTTCCAAGGAATAAATTCCTAGAATTTAATAGTTGACCCTCATACACTGGTCTGAGCTAGCTTTAGAAAACCTCTTCATGAAAGGACAGTATTTGGGAGAGACAGTGAAAACAGAGGCACAATGTGACATATAGAGACTTTACTACTTGGCTAGCCATGTGGTTGGAAGGTCCCTTTCTGAATTAGCTTTTTTAAAAATTTTATTTTATTTGCAAAACATATGTATGGGTAATTCTTCAACATTAACCATTACATAGCTTTCTGTTACAGATCCCCCCCCCCCCCCAATTCCCCACCCCTTCCCTACATGGCAGGATATCCACTACATGTTACTTATGTTAAAATACTTGGCAAATCGAATATATGTATACATATTTCCACACTTATTGTTGTGCAAGAAAAATCGTATTTACACAAAAGACATATCAGATAAAGGAAACACAATGTAAGCAAACATCAATCAAGAGTATGAGAATGTTATGTTGTGGTCCACATTTCACATCCCTCTCTCTGGGTGTATATGGCTTCCTTCAGTGAACAATTGGAAGTGGTTTGAAACATTTCATTGTTGAAGAGAGCCATGTCCATCAGAATTGATCATCATATAGTATTGTTGTTGCTGTGTATAATGATCTCCTGGTTCTGCTCATTTCACTCAGCATCAGTTCATGCAAGTCTCTCCAGGCCTCTCTGAAATCGTTGAATTAGCTTTTTTAAAATTAGATGTGGAACTGTCAGCTTCTTTAAAAAGACTGAAGTCAGCTTCTGGCATTTTTTGCTTTAGTCTTTCAGGGGAATTTGGTGTCCAGTGAGAGACTACAAAGTATGAAGAAGGATTTTAGAGCTTACCCCCTCAGAGCCTATGTGGCCTCTAAGAAATAACAATTTCTTTACCTTTTCACTTAGTGCTTTTTGATTTTCTTTGCAGTGAATGGAGTTTCCAAATACAGGTGTATGAGCCACAGGAACTTAGAGGTCAAAATCCAGGCTGAGTGTTGTAGCCAAACCAATGTTGATGAAACAAGGAGAGACCTTTGGAATCCCAACTCTGTGGAAGAAATTATCCAACAATCTAGTCACATCTGGATACAAACTTAGTGGAGTCCAATTTCATTTGAAAACTGAGTTAAATATTGAAATTACTACCCCAAAGATGGCAAAGAGGTGTTGGGAGAAAAATTCTAGATTTGTTGTTATATGCCATTTAAGTAAATATCCCTACATAAAAGCTAATTGATGTCAAGTAATGGATTTTGGTAGTGGTGAGGTATATGTGTATTAGTTACTACTTCTAATAACAAAAAGATTGAGGTTTAAATTAGTGGCCACATAGAAGAGACTCTTAAGAGTTCTCTGGAACCTTTGGGGGAGATGTGATCTTAACCTAAAAGAGAAGGCTCAAATGTGCTTATTATATACTGATGAATGCTTTTCTTTCTTTGTGGTCACAAATTGTGAGAATCTTTCCAGGAATTGTAGTCAATCTAATGTAAAATGACATTTCATCCTTTTTGAAGACAAAGTCATTTCTGTTGTTCTCCAGTTTCATGACATAGTTCCCAATCTCCTTGACCCCTCAAAATTTACCAATAATGATGTAATGAAAATTCTTTCCATGTTCTACAAAGTAGTTTATAAGAATTATATCATATGAACTCATTAATTTAATATGGAAATTAAAAGGAAACATGCAAAGTAAGAGGATCAATTGGATAATAATCTGAATACTCAAAAAGTACAAATATTATAATATAACATTAATTTATGGAGCTATTTGTAAACATTCTCTAATTTGAGCCTCCTAGCAACCATGTAAAGTATGTACTGTTTGTACTATTAGACCCCATTTTAAGATGAGAAAATTGAGGCTCAGAGAGGTTTTGGCTTGTTTTTGGTTATGCAGATATAAGTATCAAAGTCAAATTCTAAAACTCTCACTCCATTCCCTCCATTCATGTTTAATACTCCATTTTATCTCTCAGACAGCAGAGATGACTCACAAATTCCAACATATCTAGCAACTATTGATATAGATTGATTGGAAAGATTTCTGAAAGGAAACACGTGAATATGGAAAAGAAAAATAGCACAGAATCCACCCCTTGGAAGAATCTTGTTGATAGCAATTATATTCTCAGGTAAGAGCTTTAGCAGCAGATGAATCCTGTTTAGAAGTGACATCCTCCCTCTCCTCCCTTTTGTTTCCTCCCTTTTTGCCCTCTCCCCTCCATTTTTCCCCTTCTTCCCTCTCCTTGCATCACATAGGACACTTCTTGCATAGCTTGCCTCTATCAATATGTCCTGTGATAACCCAATGAAGACATCAGAAGTCTGTACTTCTGAATTGTCTTTATTTGACTCATAAAGGAGAATTTTATTGCATTTTCCTATTTTTGACTTACTTATTTTTGAGCAGCCTTTGGTTTCCATTTGGATCAGGAATTTCTTTAGAGTCTAAGATAGCAGGCACCCACAGCTTATGCTGAGCAAATACAAAACCAATAAATGAAATCATGCAGGGGAAACTTCACATCATTTTCTGCACCACTCATCCCTTACTTTCTGGCCCTTCCTTCTTATGTTTTTTTACTGGATTTCAGGGAGTTCATAAATTCTTAGAGAGGAACACCTTCCTATTATCAGCATAGATTTTTAATTTGATTCATCTTAACAATGGATAGCTTATTGAAAAGAAATAACCCTATCCTACTAGGTCTTCCAATTTACTCTTATAATTTTTCAGTGACTCTGTAAATGAATAAGTATACAAGCTCAACATTTAGTAGCTCATAGGGACAATAAACCTTCTCTCACTAGGCAATAGTTATAGCTTTAAAGCTACATTTCACTAGATTATCTGTCCTAGCACACCAAGACAAGGGTTAAGGATCAGGGGAATGGACAGGGGAGGGAGGGATGGAAAGAGGAAGGGGGAAAGGGGTAGAGTAGACATGGGATGTCATATCCTAAGTCCCATTAGAATTCCAATTTTATCACTCTTTTTATTGCTACTTCCCTCCTCCTTCTTCTTGTTCCTCATTATCCTTCTCCAGCTCTTGAGCTTTCAGGGAAGAATGGGCAAAAGGGACTAGTAGAAGAGATTTAAAAAATTCTTTTTGCCTGAGGAGTAAGTTGCTGCTCTCATGGAGTCTCAGAGCAGATTTGATTGTTTGCAGAAAATGATTCAGACTCAGGCAATTCTCCAAAGTCAGGAAAAAGATATGACTATATTGTAAGGGATTCTCAAGAGCTTACTCTAACAGACACATTTCTCTTTTGTGTCCCTGTGGGTACTACAAATCCTGGTAAGAGGAGCTTTGTGTGGTGTTTGTGTTTCCCCTCTCTCTGGATAACTTTTGAGGTATGGCTACAATTAATACACTCACATTGGGCCATTACCCAAACTCAAGCTCTTATCATCTCATCTGGCCTATTGCCATAGTTTCCTAATTGGTCTCTTTGCTTCCAGTCTCTTTCCTCTCCAATCCATCTTCCACATAGCTTCCAAGATGGTAGTAATCAAGCATCCTTGAGACCTTATCATTCCCTCACCCGAACTGGCTGCTATCTACTATAGAAATTTGGTGAAAACCCATCCTTAGTACTGAGACCTTTTTTTGTCATTTTATTGGTTTGTTACTTATCATATTTCAGAAACATTCTGCATCACTGATTTTGGATATGTGGGCTATTATATATATGTGTTTTATATACATATATATGTACACATATATAATATATATATATGTATATACATACATACATATATATATATACACATATATATATATATTTGTAGGCAGCATGGTATAGAGCAAAGAATGCTGGATTTGGAGTCAGAGGATCTAGGTTCACAACCTTCCCTCTGGTGCTAGTGGTATGAGCTTAGATAAGTCACTTGATATTTTCAAACCTCAGTTTCTTCATCTATAAAATAAGGGGATTGGATTAGATAACCCTAAAATCCCTTTTAAATTCTAAATCTAACTTTTCTGTGGATCAGAGAAAGGGAAAATAATGAATAAATTACTTGTAGTAACTAGTCTATCTTTAAGAGGGATTAGTCTTAAATTTAATCCACTTCCTAATTTATTTCCACTTTTGATAGTCTCTAGTTTCCTTCAAGATTTAATTTATCTCGCCACCTTTATAAGGCATATTCTGAATCCTCTGGTTGGGTCTATTTTATATATATGTATATATATGCATATTTCTATTTTTATTTATTTCTATATTTATTTATCATGTACTTATGTCTATATATCATATATTTATATTTATATACATCATAGATATAATATATAACATAAATTACATATAAACAATACACATTTATAATACATACATATATTTTTTGTACAGTGAGAATAGGATAATTTGTATATATGTATGTATATGATATGTCATATGCTATATGATATAAATTCTATATAGATACACATACATATACATATTCAGATAGACACTGACACACTGATATAGATACATGTATATATGTATATATATATACTTCCTTGAGGGGAGGGACTATCTGTTTTTGGATTTGTATCCCCAGGACCTAGTTTAGTATTTGAAACTTATTTGGTGTTCAATAAATGCTAATTGGATATTGAATTAATGAAATTTTTTTCACATGATTTGTCTCAGGGACAATGGTGGAGGGAAAGTCTGATAGCTAATAGCAAATGGTCAATAAATATTTATTTTGTGCCTACTACTATGTTCTAGGCACTGTGCTAAGTGTTGTGGATACAAATGTGAAATATGATAGAACCTGACTTCAAGGAGCTTATAATTTAATGTCAGAAGGCAAGACACAAAAGGAAATTGTAAAGGGGTTGAGAGATGTAAGATACCCTATGTGGTGGAAAAATCAGGAAAGTACAAAAGTAGTATAGCTAACTAGGAAGTGAGATGTCTTTTCTGAGCCTCCTTTTTAAAATGGACATTTTGAAGTTCATGGCTCTTCACTCTAATCAGAGGAGCAGAAAGTATTGATGAAGAAGTGTGAGTACTAAGGCTGCTTCCATCTTGCAGGATGATGAAATTTCCCAGTTTTCTGGGGGATAGTAAAGTCAGAGAAATCCTAAATAGTTCTATCTAAATAGGGGGAAAAGACTTTGGAAAGATTCCAGAGACCCAAATGAGAATATGCCAGAAGGGAGAGGCAACTTACAAAGGACCAGAATAATTGGGTTTACATGGTCCAGCTCTGGAAGAGCCATGGGGACATGAAAATCTCCCAGGCAGCAATAGCATACTAAAATTCATCAAGATAAATAGAGCTGTGTGCAGTATAAGTCATGCTGTCATTGTGACATGAAGAGAAATGCTGACTTTCCCCCCAGTAATCCTTTCCTTTTACTCCTAACAAGATCAGAGCTGCAATCCCAGTCAACATCCTCTATTAATATGCTTAAAAAGCAGTCAGTATTGAGTAGTTGGCATTGTAGAAGGTTTTAGAAACCTTTGCATTGCCATTAGTTAATCGGAATCATTGTTCAGTGATCATTATCTTTTATTAAATGACCACTGAATCAGAATGTTCATACTGCTTCTCAATTAAAATGTAGAATAGCCACTGATGACTCAATAGCATCTAGTCCCAGTAAGACCCAGCCAGGCAGCCATTACCAAGGAGTAATTGACCACTTAAGGACTTAAGTTAACTTCTTGATGTAGTCAGTTATTTCTGTTCATGTCATTTCAAAAGGTCTCTCCTGGAGAAAGAATATGCTTATAAACCAAGTACTGGGCAATGATTCTAGAGGATGAAACATGTCCATGATTTCAAAATCTCATTAGACCATTTATACACACTCATATTCACACACATACCCACAAAACAGAGGGTGCATGTAACCCCCCAACTATACTCTACCAACACACACATCCACATTTTTTTTAGTTAGGAATTTGCTATATATCCTAAGGAAAGGAGGGATATAAGTAGTAATAACAAATATTATAACTATAATAAAATGCATTTATACAGTGCTTTGGGGTTTATAAAATGCTTTGAAATAATAACTAAATGCTTGACAATTATTATCTTATTTGATCCTCACAACAACCCTGGGAAGTAGTGTTAAGAAAGTAGCAATTATTTCCCCCATGTTACAAATGGGGAAACTGAAATAAACAGAGACTCAATGAATTTTCCATGGTCACACTTGCTAGTAAGTATCAGAGACTAGATTAAACTCAGGTCTCCTGACTAGCTCCAGCATTCTATACACCATACCATCTAGTTGCACAGTTAGTGGTGATGGCAAAATAAATGAGATAGGGAAAACTGGGTTCATTATCAACGAAGATTTAGATCTCAGAGTCAATAGTGCTTCCACTTTCTATTCTCCTTATTTCTAAACCCTATTCAATCTGGCTTCCAGAGTCATTGTTTAATTGAAACTTCCCTCTTCAAAGAAACCAATGATTTCTTAATGGCCAAATCTAATGGTTTTTTAAAAAATTAAATCTTCACCATTCTTGCTTTTTCTGCAGCTTTTGACATTGTTAATCAACACTTCCTGGATACCCTCTTCTTGCTAGGTTTTCATGACACTGTTCTTTCCTAGTTCTTCTATTATTATTATTATTATATTATGGCCATTTCTGAGTCTCTTTCTCTGGATCTTTATTCTTGATATGCTCACTCATTTTGGTTGTTCCTCAGCTGTATGAGTTCCCTTCTCTTCTGTCTATATACTATCTTGGTTGGTAATTTCATCAACTCCCAAGGGTTCAATTATAATTTCTATGTAGATGTCTTATAGAATTTATGTATGTGCATACACATACATATATATTTATATAAATATAAAAATAAATGTTTATAAATATAAAATTGCACACACACATATATGTATATATATATATATATATATATATATACACATAGGCAGCTATACACACACACACACAATTCTCCTTTTTGAGCAGCTATTATGCCATTACCAGTTATCTTTTGACATCTTTAACTGTATGTCTCATAGACATATCAAAACCCACGTGTCAACAACAGAACGTATTAACTTTCCTCCAGAACCTCTCTGCTTCCCAGCTTCTTTGTTAGAATTGTTGATACTACAGGATCTTCCAGAATGTCTATTCCTTTTCCACACAGCAGTTTTTTTTTTAAGTCATTGAGGATTCCAGGTTAGTTTATATAGGATTCTGCTTTATATAAAAAAGATTAATGCATACATATATATGTACACCTGCAGAGATATATAGAAATATACTTACCTTTGTACATATGCATAAATGCTAAATGTGTGTTGTGTCTGTATGATCAATGAAAGTGAATACTGAAAGATCTAGCCAGTCAGTGATAAAGGCAAATAACTAATTTGACTTTATTTTCTATTGAACTGACATCATTGTTAAGGGGGGTGGGGAAATGGAGAGAAGGATGTTTGTGAAACACAGGCAGCATATAACTATATGTAGACAGAATGAAGTAGCTACCAAGGAGTTAAGTTTTCCATAGGAAAGAGAAACACAGTTAAATACTGCATCACAAATTACCATTTTTATGTCACCGCCCCACCATGACTTTAGCACCAAGCCATCTCCATCTTCACACTCTCATTAGGACATAATGCATATTCATGGTCCTGATTATATAGCCACTTTCTTGACTTGTTTTAATTGTGCATAAAGACACTGTGACAGGAGACCTGACCTTTTCAAGATCATTTTCTCTCCATTGCTTTTCACAAAGCTATTAACTTGTCTCCTTCCAAAAGATTGCAATAATTTATTTCCCATTAATAAAAAATTCCTGGTGCCATGCAAATTAAAATTTATTCAGCAAATAGAATTCTTTGGATTATTTTCTAATGGCTTTAAATACTTCCAGCTTAGGAAGAAAAATAATATTAATGGGTACAGGCTGAGTGGATAATTGCATACATTGGAGAAAAATGAATATACAACTGATGCTGTAGCTTACTGCACATCAATTACCCAGAAGAGTTGCTTTACTTCCTTTTTCAAAACTATATTAAATAATTTATTTCAGGGGGTATCATTATGATCTTGAAATTATCCCCATTGTATAAAAAGCTCAGCAACTTGCATGCACAAAAAACAAATGTTGGTATAAGAAAACCACACTAAGTAAAAAATGCTTTTAGGTGTAAATGAGATTATTTAAAGGGGTCACTTACTGCAAGTGGCAACTGGATTGCAAACTAACTTGGATTGAGTATAGATGAAGTACAGACAATTGCATTTCTGTTTTTGTAAGCGACACCTGTCTTTCTTTTTAAAATCAAGTGCCCCCAAGGGAGCACCAAATTTCAAGCGGATGTTTCTTTTCTAATCTCGTTATTTTGATAGCTATAAAATACATTCTATGTGCTTTATGCTTTTCTTTTCACAGTAGTACACATTAGTCTCAGCCAGCTACTTGCCATTTGTCCCTACAAATTAAAAAGAGAAAAAAGAAACTATTTTTTTAAAAAGTCCAAAGCACCCATATGGATGACATATACATTACTTAAGGAGTCAAATATATAACATAAAATAGTTTACACATATGAAGAGTGACATATTGGCACCATCCAGTCTAGTGCCTAGCACATTGTAAATATCTGTTAAATTGAGTGGGTACAAAATTTGAGTTGTTATAAATGTAACTTTCTCTCCTATAGACATAAGATAATAGAATCATAAAAGCTAGGAATTGAAAAGAATCTTTATTTGAAGCATAAAGACAAAATGCATAATAGGAATGGTTAAAAGGAAAAAAGAAAAAAATAATATACAAGCACACATCATAGATTTCAAATGTTTTCAAGCAAACTGAGTATTGCTATTTTTAAAAAAAAATTAACAGAATCTTTAAAATTAGAAGAAAAAAATCCAATTTGATTAACCTGGAAACAGCATAATTATTTTATTTGAAGAAGAAATAGAAAGTATTTACTGAAAAAATTTAAATATTATTTTTCTCCCTCTTCTTGTTATAAAATGTAATTGGTTCTCTAGACAGAGAGCTAGAGTCTGAATCAGTGTACCTGGCTTCAAAAGTCAGTTTTGCCACGTGCTTCTAGCATAACCTTAAACAAGTCATTGAAACTCTGACTTGATTTAACTTTCTTCATCTGTGAAATGAGGGTGTTGGGCTAGATTATTTGAAAGGTCTCATATAGTTGTAAGTCCCGTGAATTATTTTCAACAGTAATGGCATTAGTTGCGAGCCTTCTAGTGCAATGGGTAGAGGTCCAACTAACTTCAGCATCCAGAGGACCTGCATTTTAGTCTTGCCTTTGATATATAACATTCTTTAGATTGTCAGTTCCTTGAGATCAGGCATAGTCTTTTGCCTCTTTTTCATACCCCTAGTGCTTAGCACAGTGCCTTGCAAGAGTTGGTGCTTTATACATGTTTATTGGCTGATTATATAACCATGATGGACAAATCATTAAACTTCCTCGCTGCCCCCAGATCAATCTCTAGGACTGTTAAGGTACACGCAAGTTTCTGAAACATATCAAGTTTAATGTTCATAGGCATTTCAATGGGATATTGGGGTAAATGACTGCTTTCTTGGGGATACACTTTTCTCAAGCAATCTTAAAGTTCTATGTACTTGCCAGTCTAATACAAATTTAGGGATGACCCGACAAGTGACAACAATGGGCAATGTTTGGCCTTTCCCTGCTGCTGAGTTAATACAAGAAGATTATCGTAATAATCTGTACCAATCATTCCAGCTTATTTTCCATTGCTATTGCTCTGCTAAAACTGCTTGCTCCAAGCTCTGCAATGGCTTTTTTTCTCAGTTTTCATCTTCTTTGGTCTTTCTATAACTTGCACTTTTAAAAATCAACATTCTAAAATTAAACTGTTAGTAAATGAACCCAAATTTTCCTGACTCGGTGTCAAATAGTCTATCCCCTGCATGGTTTATCTGCTTCTTGTTCTATAATTCAACATATTCCTTCTCAATTTCCTATGTTACTTAATGTTTTTCATCACACATACTCAGGTTTAACCTACCTTCCTTTCTCTCTAGAATCTGCCTTGGAGGCCTTAATCATGACTTCAATGATCATACTTATGCAGATGATACATCTCTATGTCTAATTTTTTCCATTTACTCCAGTTAGTTGTTGTCAATTGCTTGCTGGCCAACTCCAACTGGAGTTCTGCCCTTACCTCCAACTCAATTCATCCAAAATTGAGCTCATCATCTTGTTTACAAAATTTCTCTCTCCCACCTTCCCCTTTTCTGTTGATGGCACTCTTTCCCATCCTGTTTTGAAGCTGCAATAGATTTTAGAAGCCACTGAGCTCAATCCCTTCATTTTTCAGATAAAAAAAAATGAGCTCCAGAGAGGTTGTGATAAGCCCAAAGTTAAAGAATGGTAGACCACAATCTTCTCCATCTTTCACAGATAGTCAAGTCCCCCAAAATGTCGTTGAATTCTTGTGGAGTCTGATGCATCCTTTTTATTGATTTTACTCTTGGTATAGGTTCTCATTGCCTTGCATCTAGACTATTTTAACAGCCTTTTCAATGATTGTTTCTCGTATTTCCCACCTCAATACATTTTTCCTCTGACATGTCCAACTTAACCTTCCTTCTGCACAAGTGTGAAGAACCATTTCCTTTTTAAACAACAAAAACCTCTGTGACACTTTATTGCCAAAAAAATAAAATGTAAGCTCCTTGACTGAGAAGTGTAGGTCCTTCCTTATCTGATTTACAGTGGACCTTTCCAGCTTCTTTCTAGCTACTAGTCTTTGTGCTATATACATTCTAGCCTCTCTAGCTTTTTTTTACTGTTCCCCTATCTTGCCTTCATGCATTCTCACATCCCTCTTGTATGCTGGCAGCATTCTCCATCCAGATATTCAATTAATTCAACTCAAAACAATTGAACAAACTTCTTAAATGCTATCTCAAGCAAAATGTGTGAAAATATCAGATATATAAAGACAAAAATGAATAACAGTTCCCTACCCTAAAGGAACTTACATTTCACTGGAAATCTTTTTAAGAAATCCTTTTCTTCTTTCAATGCTTATCTCTGATAGTACCTCATAGTATCATGGTACATGGTACAGGATGGTACATACGAAGATATCATGTGATACATTCATTCATATGATAAACTCCCTGAAAGCAGGAGCTCTATTGTTTTTCTTTTTCTCAGTAGATAACACGGGGCTTTATATATATTGTATTAAATGGAATAGAACTACTGGTTTCAGAATTAGTAATCTCTAGGTTCAAGTCTTGCTACTGATACATACTGGCTAAGCCACCTTTTGCTAGTCTAAAGAACCATATAATATTATAAGTCTTATAGGAAGGTTGCTATTATTGTTCAGTTGCTTCAGTCATATTTGATTCTTCATGACCCCATTTAGGGTTTTATTGACAGAGATACTTGTCATTTCCTTCTCAAGATCATTTTATAGATGATAAAGTGAGGCAAATGGGTTTAAATGACTTGCCCAGAGTCATACAGTATCTGAGACTGGATCCACTTGTGCAATCTACTGAACCACCACAGAACAATCTGCATTGGGAAAAAGAATTTTCTTGCTAGGAGTTTTCTGGCCCAAAGAAAGCAGAGTTCTGGTCTCTACTGCTAAGGAAGATTTCCCATACCTAACTCTGTCATTCTAGAGAAGGGATCCTTCTATCTATTGAAACCTCTGAATGCCTTCTCAGAATTATGTTTTTTAAATGCATAAAATAAAACACATAGGATTATAAAAGAAATCAGCTATTTTAAAATTATTTCATATCAATCAAAAATATTCTCCAATTAAATGAAATTTAATCCTTAGTTCCATGATTTTGAAAAGTAGTCTTGGGTTATGATATCAAAATATGTTTTCAAATGAATTTGTTATCAAATTACATTTATAATAGAAGAAACTGCTAATTTTCAGTTAGAAGTTAGTGAAAACAAAGATATAACAATTTTTCCTGTCTGAATTTATTCCCTTCCATGGAAGTGACCCATAGAACTCTTGTTAAGAACCATTATTTCAGAGAAAAAAGAAATAGAGCCATAGAAGGCAGGGGTCACTTGGCAGGGATCACATAGACAAGTTTGGCAAACCAAAAGCAGGTATTGAAAAAATCCAGTTGTTTTGTTTGTTTCAGACCTAAAGTTCTTTTCTTCTATTCCACTTTCATACACTGTGTGTAATAATCAATTTAGTTAGAGAAGCATATTTTACACCATTTAGTCATTTCCCTCAAATGAGAGTGTTCCAGAACATTCTGAATTTTTCATGAAACTAAAGACAAGCTTGAGATTTCCATCCCTGTTTGGAAAATAAAATTCACTACCAGGCGCAATAAATTATGTTTATTCAAACATTAAAGAAAGCAGACGTAGCTGATTATGTTTAAAGAAACAGACTGTAACTGAAGACTATTTTCAGAATCATGGAAGTAAGGGCTAAATTTCATTTAACTGGAGAATGAATTTTTGATTGATGTCAACTTCCTGCATTTTCTAAGTAGCTTTGCTCTTTTTGTGGTTTCTCTTAGGGTGTTTTCAGCAGAATGGCCTATTATCAAGTCAGATGTTTGAGCATCTTAGAACTTAACCTGAGGGGGGAAAGAGGCCACAAAACCATGTATAGGCTTCTGGAATTTAGGGCTCAAGATTCTGGATATGGTTTAAAGTTTGGGGCCAAGTAAAAAAAAATATGAACCTTCAGTTGGTCTTTCTATGGAAATGTGGTAGTTTAAAGGATTTTTGTAGGGAGTTTTTTATATTTGCATTTGTCTTTTTCCCCTTCCATTTTTCTTTCTTCTAGTTTTCTTTCTTTTATTTAAGCAGTTTGGGCAGCTCCTAGTGAAAAACTTCTTTAGCAATACTGAATGAGTCATATATTCTGGAATCTGTAGTCTTAATTAGAGGGAAGAACTTAGAGGTCAATGACTTGCCTAGGCTTATATGGCAAATATGCATTGGAAGCTGAACTTGAACCTTGGTTATCTGGGCTTCAGATTGGCTTCCTAATCATTGTACCAGCAATTCTTAACTTTTTTTTTTAATCATGAACTCCTTTGTCAATTTAATGAAATTTATTGACACTTCAAATGCATAAAATAAAATAAACAGGTTTCAAAGGAAAGAAATTATATTGAAATCCAATTATCAAAATGTCTATCTATTGTTCAGTCATGTCCCATTCTTTTTGACCTATGGGCTTGTCCAAAGAGTTTTCTTGGCAAAGATACTGGAGTGGTTGGTCAATTCCTTCTGCAGCTCATTTGAGAGATGAGGAAGTTGACGCAATCACATTTGAACTCAGATTTTTCTTACTCCAGGCCAAGTGCTCTCTTCATTGCTCCACAATTATATCTGTGTATCATCTATAACAAGTTCACAGACCCTGGATTTAGAAACAGTGCTGTCCATATATATGAAGTGAAACTTGGTTCTTTGTTACATATCCAAGACATAATGAGGAATTTCACATGAATTGAAAAAAAAAGTGAAAAAATTGAAAAAAAACTTTCTTGCAGTTATATTTCATTCTAAAAAAATATATTAGAAACACCTTTATCACTGTACAAAATTCTAGCTTTCATGGAAACTGCCCAGAATTATAGGAAAAAAGGAAGAGGAAATAAACAATTATTAATTATCTACTATGTGCTGGGTACTTTTCTAAGCACTTCATAAATGTTATCTCGTTTGATTCTCACTATAATCTTAGAAGGTAAACATTATTGTTCTTTCCATTTTAGAGCTGAGAAAATTGAGGTAGACAGGTTAAATTATTCACCCAGTGTCATACAGCTGGTAAGTATCTGGGTCTGGATTTGAACTCAGGTCTATCTCATATTCACCCTGCTCCTCCACCCAAACCTGCCCCCTTTTATGTGTTAACTTTTGTCTCTTCTTGTATCCCCAGTGCTCAGCACATGTGCCTGGCACATAAATAGCCTCTTAATAAGTGTTTATTGAATTGAATTAAACAATTATCTTTTTCCATTAGATTATAAGCTCCTTGAGAGTAGGGATTTTCTTTCTTTCTGTTTGTATTTTTATTTCCAAATCTCAGCACATAGTAAATCCTAATAAACGATTTGTTGCACAGAAACAATCTAGAGTACCAGGTTAAACTACTTCATCTACTGCATTACCTATATGCCTCTAGTTAAATAGTGAATTCATGATCATGGGATAATGGTATGAGCACTGGATTTAAAATTAAATGTTAATTTACAATTAAAAAGAATAGAAATTTGAATTCCAGCTCTGGTTATCATTTCATCTTTCTGGGCCTCAGTTTTCTCATCCAGAAAATGGTGTGAGTCAAAGATTTTGAAGAGCTCTGTGATCCATTCCAGCTCCTATGGTCTTCTGGAGAAAGTGCCCTATATGCAATAAATGCCAATGAATATTATGCACAAACAAGAAGTCTACTAGAACACTAAAATTCCCTCTCAGATGCAAGAATCTATTAAATGCTTTTAAAAAGGAACACATTTATTTATGCTATTTTTGTTTTAATATTATAGTCTTTTTTTGATATGACCTCTTTCTTTTCCCTATCCACCAACACATACACAAACCTTGGAATTAACCCTTATTTTACAACAAGGAAAAGCAAGCAAACAAAAAACTACATCCTCACCTTGTTAGAAAATTCATGCAGCACTGTTAATCAGTATTCCCCTTTCTGTCAAAGAACAGAGACATATGTTTCATTATTTGTTCTTCTGGATCAATATTGGTTATTATAATTATACAGAAACTGATATGCCCGGCATTCTTATAACCATTCTGCTCTGAGTTTGGAGGGTAATCAGATGATGAGTGTCTATGGAATATTTTATGAGTGTTTTAATCTAATCTTGTGAAGCAATAAGGACATGATTATTCCCCCCCCCCACATACACATACACATACACACACACACACCTCATACATGTTTTGTACTGTGTTTTTACTTGCTAGAACTCAGGTTGGGTAGAATACAGTTAATATTTGGAATTAGACTTTAATTTTTTTTAAAGTTTAGTTATTTTCTTTTTAATGACTTTTTCATTTAAAAATTGGCATGGGATTTAATTTTTTGAATCCCATTCTTTTACTTTCTCCTCTTTCCAAATTATATTTCTTTACATTCATATTGGAGCATTGCATTTAGATAGAGATAGAGGGAAGATAAAGGACAAAAAATAAGAGGAAGGAAGAAAAGAGACAATTAAGAATAAAGAAAGATGTGAGACATGAACGCCCTAGTTCTAGAAGGCATTTTAAAGGTAATCTTTCCAACCTGCTGATTTTAGAGATGAGAAGAATAAAGATCAAAGAAAGAACTGTTATTTATCCAAGATCACATTAAAAAAATAGGACCACACTCAGGGTTCTGAAGTTTAGGGCTCAAGGTTTAAATAATAGGGCCAGAGTTCAAAATATGTGATTTATCCAAGGTCACTGTTGGGGGCAGAATCAGGATAAGAGCTCAAATTTGTGTTCTTTCTACCTCCGTCAGGCACCTTCTCAAGAACTGCACACAAACTATGAATGCATGAAGTGCTATGTAAAGGTAAAAATAAGAAATTTTAAAAGCTGTAGGGATAAATTCCTTTAAAAAATATAATGAAACAATAAGGTGATTCAAACCAGTTCCAAAAAGCTATGCTGTAAAGAGCCATCTGCAAGAATGAGAGAACTATGGAGACTGAATGTGGATCAAAATATAATATTTTCACCTTTTTTGTTGTTTATTTGCTTGTTTTTTTCTGGTGTTTCTCCACCCCCTTTTGATCTGATTTTTTCTTGCACAATGTTGGATATGGAAATATGTTTAGAAGAATTGGACAAAATGTTTGTAGCAACTCTTTTTGTGGTAACAAAGAATTGGAAAATGAGTAGATGACCATCAATTGGGGAATCATTGAATAAGCTGTGGTTTATGAAAGTAATGGAATATTATTGTTCTATAAAAATGATGAACAAGCTGATTTTTAGAAAGGTCTGGAAAGATTTAAATAAATTGAGGCTGAGTGAAACAAGCAGAACCAGGAATAAATACCTTGTACATGATAATAGCAAGAATGCGTGATGATCAACTATGAAAGATTTGTTTCTTCTCAGTGCTTCAGAGATCCAAAGCAATCCCAATAGACTTTGGACAGAAAATTCCATCTGTATCTAGAAAAAGAACTATGGAAATTGAATGTAAATCAATATATGCTATGTTCACTTTTTTTCCAGATATTTTTTCTTTCTCATGTTTTTTCCCTTTTGATCTGATTTTTTCTTTCCCAACATAATTCATAAAGCAATATGTATTATAATAAATTAATTAATAAAAAGAATTGCACATGTTTGACCTGTATCAGATTGCTTGCTGTTTAGTGGAGGGAGGAGGAGGAGGATAGAGGGAGAAAAATTTGGAATACAAGGTTTTACGAATTTGAATGTTGAAAACTATCTTTGCATGTATTTGGAAAAATAAAATACTATCAAAGGAAAAAAGTATAATGAATAGAGACTTGGATTTATTGCTATTGATACCTGCATAATAATAAAATTTTAATCATCTGAATACAACAAATTGTTTCTGTCTCTCTGTGTCTTTTTATGTTTGTATGTCTCTTTGTCTCTGTCTTTCATTTTCTTTTTACTCTAAAATTTCAGACTATAGAAATTTTGGAAACTACTGAATTCATTCATTAGTACAGCTTACCCTTAATTAGATTCAGTTGGCATTGGGTTGAAAAAAAATTAGAACAGGAACTAGGAGTGAGGGTATTTAAATCCTGCTGTTTCTTGTTAACCATGGCAGTGGAATGAGGTTTCTGTCACTACCTACCATTGTTCAGATCAGGTCTCTGTTTCTTTGCCACATTCCTTGTCTGCATACTAAGTCACCCAATGAGGTGTTCAATGTGCTTTCATTATAAAGAGTGAGTTAGTCTGCACGTGGACTGGAGGCAGAAAACACTTGTCTGGAATTGTTAGAGAGGATCTCAATTGTAATAGCATCAAAAAAACTATTGTTACCATGGGGCCTTGGGAGGAATCATTAACTCATTTGATAGATAATGTGACTATCAAGTCATGCTTTTCATTGTAGAAGAATCAATCAATAAACATTTATGGTTGTGCAGAACATTTGGGGGGAATATAAAAATATACCTAAGAAAAAAGGGGTAATTATGAATATTACCATTAATTCAATATAATACAAAGAACACTAATTAAGGGCATTAATTAAAAATATCCAAAGCATTGTGTTGACTCTGTAAAGACAGACAAATAAAAAATGAATCACAAATGAATTACATATATTACCATTCTTGAACTCCACAATAACCATGTGAAGATCCTTGTTGGATCATTATAAGTTGCATCTGAGTCTTCATGACCCCCATTTGGGGATTTCTTGGTAAAAATACTGGAGTGGTTTGCCATTTCCTTTTCCAGCTTATTTTTACAGATGAGGAAACTGAGGCAAATGGAGTTAAATGACTTGCCCATGGTCACACAGCTAATAAGTGTATGAGGCTAAGATTTGACCTCAGGGAGATGAGTCTTGCTGATTCCGGGCTTGGCACTCCATCCACTGGACCATCTAGCTGCCTATGTGAAGATAAGTACTGTTATTTTCTCCTTTTTTACAGTTGGGGAAACTTACTGCTGACTTCATTCTTCATTTTGCTTAAGTATCTGATATAAAATAAAATATTTTATATTTTCATTATTGTCATTTTACATTTATAACATATATTATATATTATATCAGGTAAAAATAAAAATATAGAATATAAAAATATACCAGATACTTTTTTATATCTGGTATAAAATAAAATGACATCATTAAAAACAAAAATATCTGAATATAAAAATTCAAGTAGAAAATTTACTTCCACAACAGTTGATAATGGGATTGTACATCAACCAAAACCAGACTGATATGACTATTTACTCCAAAAGTGGCTAAGACCAAGGATCAGAAATTAGACATAGGATGTTTTTGTTTATGTGTTTATCTGTTTGGTTTTTTTTTTAGCTGGAATTGGTGCCTTAATTTATGGGGTCATAAAAACATATATCGATTGTCGCCCTGTGGAACTGGAGATATAAATGATAAAATCAGGCCTGACACATGGATTAAACACAAGAAAAATGGTGTTGTGAATCTACCCTTGTTTAATTAAATGCAAGGCAAATGAACTTTTAAGCTTGGCGAGTGTTCTTTCAGCCCTGCCTTTAAGGATAACTAAATACCAAGGTGTTTATTTTGGCATTGAGGGGAGGGGGTTGTAATACATTTAATAACCAACTAGGTCAGTCTTAAACATGCTCAAGTTCCACTCTTCCACTTTTTCCTCTGCTGGGAATTCTTTTAGCATTTCTTGACGTACCTGAATAATGAAATTGTTACACCTATAAAATAATCATCACATAACCCACTGCCACCCATGAGATATTCCATGTGACAGATATTGCAGCATACTGTAAACTGTGTGTAGTCCTCTGAATGCATCCCTCCCCCCCCCTTCTGAATTTGTTCTGAACTCTTGAACAATCAGATGAAGATCACCAACCTTTTGACAATCACAAATTCAATTCACATCCAAGTGAAGACATCACCCTCTGATATCATTGGTCCTCTTTGAAGATGAAGAGCAACAAGACTAAGTAGAGCATAATTCATCTGTATCTTTCTTTAGACCACCATTTTTTCCTTACTTTGTAGTTTTCTAGTTTAGATTAGGAAAACTTATAAAAGGATCAAATAGATGTGTATTAAAGCAGGTAAGTGGTCCAAAGATTAGAGCACTCACTGGACCAGGAGTGAGAAAGACAAGTTCAAGTCCAGACTCAGGCACTTGCTAGCCATGTGATCCTGCTGTGTGAGTTACTTGATCTGTATGCTTCAGCTTTTTTTTAAATCTATAAAATGAGGTGCTATCATTAATAACACTTACTCCCAGGGTTATTGTGAGAATCACATGAGATAATAATTGCAAAAACTTTAGAGTTTTACATAGATATTGTTTATTATTATTATTATTATCACCACATTGATCTCTTATTTGAGGGAAGAAAAAGTAATATTAAAAACTGACTGGAAATTCAAGTTTCTGAATATTATCAGCAAGTAGCATAATCAACAAGTCATGAAATCAGCTTTTTCTTCATATCAGCTGTTTTATTCACCATAAAGTGACTCACAACTTTCTAGGCACAAGGCACATTATAATCCTGTCCAATGGCATTCTGAAAGCAGCATTTTAAGGTAATTGGAATGTTCAATGTGTGATCAGAAAGCTCCAAATTCAAAACTAGTTGTCTCCCCTTACTAGCTGTGTGACCTTAGACAAGTTATTTAATCTCTTCCATCTCAATTTCCACATCTGTAAAATGGGAAGAAGAGTAGCAACTACCTTCCAGGATTGTTGTGAGGATTAAAAGAGGAAGCCCCTGTAAAATGCTTTACAAACCTTAAGAGAATAATAGCTATGTTAGTTATTATTTTATGTAAAAAACTTGATCATCAATTTTCTATCAGGAACATTCTATATCAGAATACAGCTAAAGCACTATATACATTTATAACTGTCTCAGTCAAGTGCTTACTATGTGCCAGGTCTTTTGTGAAGTATGAGGGACATATATAGATATAGATATAGATATAGATATAGATATAGATATAGATATAGATATA
>JAJPUD010000949.1:494896-516166 GCA_023553655.1 Myrmecobius fasciatus
ATATAGATATAGATATAGATATAGATATAGATATAGATATAGATATACTGGTGGCAGTGACTGAAATTCTACAACACCTCAATGTCATCTTGAATAAAACTGATCAAATTATATTTTTAATAGTGTTAGTTTACATTGGGTTAATTAGGATTCTATTTTACACTATTTAGACTTTTTGAAAACTGGTAACCTTTCACATGGCATATATGATACTTTTCTATGGACTAAACTATTTAATTAATGAGAACACCAGGGTCACCCGAGGCAAAACTGTGAAGCAGATTAATTTTGTTTTTTATTTGTGCCCTCACAGTAGGGGCACTTTAGCATATCCTTCCCTTTTCCACACCAAGGGACATCATGTTTGACTACCCTCTCCTGACCCCCACTGTGCCATAACATGGAGGCTTGTTGTCCCATTAAAACTTACCAGTTCTGTGTTGTTGTTTTTTGTCAGGGCTTTGCCTGGTGACTGGGTAGATAATCTCATAAACTCATTTTCATAGTAAGAGGCTCATGAATAATAATAGATAAAAATGGGAGCAGCTGGGGTTTAGTAGAAAAAAAGCAATGAAGTAGGGGGGTCAAGAGACCTGAATATGATGATTACATGATCCCAGATCTAGGGCTGGGAGAGACCCTAGAGGCCATCTAGTGCAACTTTTTCATCCATCTAGCTTGCCCAAGATTACACAAGTAGAACCAGAACTAGTATGGTTCTGCCTATGTGTGGTTTCCAGTTCATTGTTCTTTACCCTAAACCATTACTATGAACAGGTAATAATTTAAAAAATTATTTTAGCTAAGGCTATATATAGTTGTTTTGGGTGGATGTGAAGGAAACTGAGAAGATGAAAATGACATGAAAAAAGAAATGGGGGTATTTCTAAGCCACATAAATACATCCAACAGTGGCAAATAATATTTTATGGTGGATTAGGGATTATGGTAGAGTATAAGTTAATTAGAACAAAGTAAAGCAGCTAAATTTATTTCCATACAACCTTTTTAAAATTTCTTATATCTTTAGAAACCATTCATTATGCAACATGTCTGCCTTCTGTAATCACGTACTTCATACTATTTGACATTCATTTGTCTTATATGATTTGACATTGAATTAATAACATTTTTATACATATCTTTTACAAATAGAAAAGTCAAAAAGAAGAGATGGCATATTAGGGAATACAATGAATTTACTTTGGGTCCAGAGTGATAGAAAGAATTTGGGGATGGATACATAAGACTTGGGAGTCTTCTTTATCAGGGTGACAAATGAAATCAGCACCAGAAATGAGATCACCAAGGGAGAGCATAGACAGAGAGAAGAACAGAGGGTCAAGGTTAGGAATTTGCAGGACACTCATGTTTCATAAGTAGGATAAAGATGAGTCCAACAAAAATCCCTAATGATTTCTCCACTTCTTGTTCTACCAGCCAAGTCAATGACTCCTTCTCTTACACTCCTGAATTCCTTTCTCCCACAGCTTCTTGATCTTTCTGCCCTGCTAGTCCTTTAATTCCTAAAGTCCTAGAAGAATTTCTAAAATTGTGTGGATTGGGTCTGCTACAAATTGATGCTGTTTAACTTCAGTTGGGTCCTCACTATTGAAGGGTATTGCTTTAACTATTCTATTTTTTACTTTATTACATTCCTTACAATGGCTATGGCACACTTCTGTTCTTAAGCTCCCAAATCCTCATCTCCCTACCTCACTCTTACCAGCTGACCTGGTCTCCTCCTGATTTATTTCAATTTAGAGATTGAACAGGCATTTTTTCAAGCATTGAGTATTTTCCAATCAGAAAGGCAACAAACTATTGTGTCATTTAACATGTATTTGTCTCAATTACTTCAGCTGTAAAATGGGGATAATAATATTATCTTTGAAAGGTAGATTGCTGTAATAGGATAGAGTAAAATAAAATTTGTAAAGCATTTATTGCAATAGGCACTATGCAAATGCTGTTGTTGTTAATCATGGATGGATAGAAGGAATGCCTCAGGATTAGGAAGATTTATATTCAAGCCTTTCCTACCTGTGTGTGACCCTGGGCAAAAAACAACCTCTCAGTAGCAAAGATTACTTTCTAGAATTATAATTTATGGAACAACAGTTGCAGATTTACATTGACAGAGGGAGGTTTTTTAGGAGGAGTTATCTATACCAATGGAAGCTTCTTTACTCCCTCAAAAAACAAAAAACAAAAAACCCAAAGAATGAAAACAACTTTTACCTCAAGGAGTTTATAAACTACTTAATTGGTCCATTCATTAAAAACTTCTTCAATCTCTTTTATCTATCCTTCTAAATCCCTCAATATCCTCATGCCTTCCTCCTGTTTCTTCAGTTTCAGAGAAAGAAGTGACCCTCTTTCTGGTGAAAACTAACTTCTCATCTATTTATGACATTGGGCACATCACAATATTATTGGGTGGTAGTTTTTTTTTAATCTATCTGATAACTAAGAATATTAGACTAGGGAACTCAAAGGATGGAGCACTGGACCTAGAATCAGGAAAATCTATGTTCAAATTCGTCCTTAGAAACTTACTAGCTTTGACCACAAGTCACTTAATCTCTATCTGTCTCAGTTTCTTCAACTGTAAAATGGGAATAATAATAATACATATATAATAATAACCTACCTTCCAGGGTTGTGGTGGGAATTAAATATTTCTAAAGCACTTAATGCAATGCTTAGCATGAAGTAGACTTAATAAATGATGAATGCCTTACCCCCTAATCATAAATTTATATATGTAGGATTAGGAAAAAAATCTTAAAGGCTGGATAGATCAATCTATTCATATTTCAGTGGAAGGAAGTGAAATGTCTTCCCCAAAGTCCCACAAGTGCCAGGCACTGAACCCAGATCCTCAGACGATAGAGGCAATGCTTAGCCCTAAAATAATGTTTCAAATTATCTGTTTTGTTTTTACTGTTTACACATAGTAATATGATAAATGGTTGGAAATACTTGAATATGTTTCCTTTTGTTTTCATTTGGATGCTTGCCACTGTATAAACTGATTAGAAGCCTTGAATCAAAAGAATTGTGCTAGAAAGCAATTGTTCCATTTGGATCTATTACAAATTCTATCTCCCTCAGTTTCCTCATCTGCAAATAGCTCTTATGAAGATTAATGAGATGATATGTCAACATATTTAGATTTAAAAAGCATGATATTGCACACTTCTCTGTTATGGATATTGTTTTCTTTTATTGTAGCCCTATACACCAATATTGGTGCAAACATGGTGATTTTCTGTTGTTTTCATTATTCATCTCCTAAATTATGGTCAACTTGTTATTTTTGATGCTTTTTTGTTTGTCATAGGCATGGAGCCTTTGAAAGACCTTCAGAGATCAAAGTTTTTAGTCCCTTCCTTTTGGTGAAAATTGTGACTAAGTTAGATGGCTTTATGAGGCCTATTTTCCCATTAAAGTCTGAGGGGAAAAAAGCTTCCACACCTTGAATTGGGGTGTCTGTTCTCTTCCTAAATTCCTTTAACTTCCTTATATGAAACTAAATGACATATGGCTCATCATCTTTCATTATTTCTTTTTAATGGTAGTCATTTACTTAATTTCTTTAAAACCTAGTAAGACCATTATTTCTATAAGGGATCTGTGTATCAACAAAACTTCCCTTTCCTTTCAACACCTTTGTTTAAAACCAAACTTGTGATTTCATAGTTACAGGAACCTCATTGAGGAAATTTCCTTTACCCTTTAGAAATTAGCAACTAGTTGCATTTTGTTAAGCTGAATTCCACAAACTTTGCTCAATAATAAATGATACTGATATGGTGCTTTACATATATTATCTTTTTTATTTTTTTATTAAAAGTTTTTAATTTTCAAAAGATATACATGGATAATTTTTCAACACTAACCCCTGCAAAACCTTGTGCTCCAATTTTTCTCTCCCCCCCACTTCCTCTCTTTTATAGCAAGTAATCTAATATACATATATTGTCTTAAATAATACTCACAACAAGTAGGTAAATAATATCATATTTAATTTTAGAGTAAAAGTAGTGACAATGTATGTCAGATACAGGTTTCAAAACCTCTGGATTCCAAGCTCAGCACTATAACCATTAGACAGTACTATCACACTTGAGAGACAGATATTTTAAAAAATATTTGCAACAACTTAGCCTTGTAGAGAAATCTGTAGCTCCTTAAAAACATACATGCCTGTTACAATTGAGTCTAAAAAATGGAGAATTTTATTATTAACTATATCTCCAATAAGAAGGAAATAAGCATTTATTAAGGGCCTACTATGTGTCAGGTGTTGTGTTAAGTGCTTTACAAATATTATTTCATTTGATCCCTACAACAATCCTGGGAAGCAAATGCTGTTATCTCCATCTTTTGGTCAGTATTTCAATTGTTTCTAACTCTTCATAACCCCTTTTAGGGTTCCTTTGGTAAAGATACTAGAGTGGTTTGCCATCCTTCTCCAGCTTGTTTTATAGATGAGGAACTGAGGCAAACAGGATTAAGTGATTTGCTCAGTTACATAGCTAATAAGTATCTGAGGCCAGATTTGAATTCAGAAAGATAAATATTTCTGACCCCAGACCTGGCACTTTATCCACTGTGCCACCTAGCTACTTGTATCCCCATGTTACAGTTGAAGAAACTGAGCCAGACAGTGGTTAAATCACTTACCCAGAATTATACAGCTAGATAATATCAGAGGCCAGCTTTGAACATCCAGAGTCCAAGCTTAACACTGTATCCATTGCATTATTTAGCTGCCTAAAGGAAGGCCCAGTGTCCTTCAGGTATCCTTGTGATAACAGGAGAATGTTCATAGATCTCTAGTAAATTGGGTGTACTATCTCTGGTGAGCTTACCTGTTGTAGTCTGCATAACTGGAGATGACCAAATTGATGAGATCACAGATCCATTTTAGCACTTTTCTTTAATCTCCCTAAAGACAAGATACACAAGCAGTCCCAGAAATAGGATGGGATATGATTGCAAAATAAAACTTATCCTGGATTTTATTGGGGTTTGTTGACACCTGCCCTTGAGAATCAGATTGAGAGAGAAAGGAGAGAGTCACTTCTGTTTGCTGTTCTGCTTTCTAGGAAGGAGTGAGCTGAACAACTTCAAAAAAAAAAAGTTTTTAACATTTTTATATCCCAGCACCTTGGGCAGTCAAGTGAAGAAATGGGGCCCCTTCTCAGAATAATATTTTTAATTGTGTAAAATAACATATAAAGAAAACTATATTACATTGAAATAAAGTTACCAAACCATTAAAAAAAACCCAACCAGAATGATGTACTAGGTTAGAGATCCCTTCTCTAGAATGGAACTTACTTTATAATGCGCCTTGCTTGTTAGAGGCAAAAATGCTACTCTGTGTATTCCAAGCTCATTGTGATATGTGAGCATTTTGGGGACTGCTATCCACTTTCATTAGGCAAATCAGTTTCAAACTAAAAGTTTGCAACCTTGTTAATGAAAGAAAGTTGATTCAGAAGGAACTATGCATTAGTCTTGTTTTTATTTTTTAATTCCTATTGTTTCTGAGAGAATGGAATTGGAGAGCAGCACATCCCCACCCACCATATTCCAAAGAGCTAAAACATGGAAACCAATCAATGATGCGTTGTCGATTAATAATTCAGATACTGCCAATTATAACTAAGCAGGCAGACTCTAAATTTTATTTGCCTGGGTTTGAAAGTTGTCTAGTCAATTTTTGAAGGTGAATCAGGACACTATTATTTACGAATAGATAATGCTTTGTGAAGGAAAAAAAAGTAACAATGTCTAGTCTAAGTGTTCTATTATCCACAAAATACCAAAAGACCCAGAGAAAAAATCTCTGACACACAGAATAGACATACAGAAATATGTAGAAAGATGTCTGCAAATTTCTCACAGCATAAGAAAGTGATGAAGCAGAACAATGGAAAAAGCAATGACACTGAACGCAATTGATCCAAATTCAAATCCTACTACTGGCACTACACTTTGCTGAAGCTTGGGCAAGGTTAGCTTTAGGGGCCTATAATATGAAAGTTCTACTTAGCCTGTAAGCTCTCTTCCAGTTCTAAATCTAGGGTGTAGGGAAATCAGCGATAGGCTATGATATCTATTTGTAAAAAGAATACCCTGCACTGATGAAATGATGTATTTTTTAAAGTATCTAAATATTTAAGGGATCACCAAGGCACAGTATTCATACCTTGAGTTAGGGCAACAGAAAGTCATGAGTTCTAGGGAACAGGGGAAAGGAACAACCATTTATTTATTAATTTATTTTCTTATTTTATTTATTTTTTTAATATACATCACTTCATGAAATGGGTTGGGAAAGAAAAATCAGGACAAGAGAGAAAAATGGGAGAGGAAAAAAAAGCAGAAAAAAGAACCCAGTATGTGTTGATTTACATTTAATCTCCATTGTTCTTTTTCTGGATACAGATGGATTTTTCTATCCAAAGTTTATTGGAATTGTTTTGGAAGGAACAAGTATTTATTAAACACTGAGCCTATAGTAATGAAGAACTGAATTTAAATCCACTCTCAGTTACCTTCTAGCTGTGTGATCCTGGACAAATCATTTAATCTTATTTGCCTCAGTTTCCTCACGTATAAAATGAGCTAGAGAAGGAAATCGCAAACCATTACAGTAACTGTTTAAAAAAACAGAAAGCCCTCAAATGCGTCATGAATACAGTATTTTACAATTATTATCTCATTTGATTCTCACAACAACCATGGGAGAGAGGGATTGTTATTATCATCATTTTACAATTAAGGGATAGTATAAGTATCTGAGATAGACAGCGTAAGTCATTTGCCATAATCATAGTTAGTAAGTTAAGTGTCTAAATCTGGATTTGAACACATATCTTCCTTACTTCAGGTGCAGTGCTACATCCATTGTGCCACATTCCTTGGAAGACAACAAGAGGAAAAAAATTAAAAAAAAAAAAAAAAACCACAATAGGTGACAGAAGGGAAAGGGAACATTTATTTAAGTCCTAATATCTACTACACACTACTAAGTATTTTACAAATATCATCTCATTTGAACCTCACAACACAACTTGTGAGATAGCTGCTAGTTCTACAAAAAAGTTTTAATATATAATTCTGAATAAACCTTTCCTCTTTCCCCATATTTGTCCAACTCTGAAAAAGCCATTAACTGTTCTTTCTCTTTGGCCTTTCTTAGCAGACTGTTTCCTCAGCACAGTGAGTTGTTTTTCTGATGCAAATAGTAGCAACCCATCTTCAGCTGGGTAGATAGTGTTCATTAAATGCTTTGGTTGAAACATTTTATCATGTGGAGTTGATCCTTTTGGTAACATTTAGTTGTTGAACCTCAGATGATATTCATACAGTCTTTTAGTAGTTTTACACTTAACATTTTTTCAGCTTCTGGGGCTTATGTTTACCCCAATTCAAACAACTTTGGACTACTTCCATTCTAATATGTCTGACTCCTATACATCAACAGAGTAGCTAGGTGGCACAGGATAGAGTGCCAGGTTTGGAGTTAGGAAGTCTCATCTTTGAGAGTTCAAATCCAACTTTAGACACCTACGAGTTGTCTGACCCTGGGCAAGTCACTTAATTCTGTTTTCTCAGTGTCATCTGTAAAATGAACTCAAGAAGGAAATGGTAAACTACTCTAGTATCTTTCCAAGAAAACCCCATACAAGGTCATGAAGAGTCAGTCATCACCAAAATGACTGAACAACAACAGCAATAACTAATTAACAAGCATTTAAGCAGAGAGCATAGCAGAGTGGTCAGAGAATACTCACCCCAGAACCTGCCCCTGGTATTTACTATCTCTATGATAGAGAATTTCAGCTCCCTGTGCTTTTATTTCCATATCTGAAAAATAAGGAGACTTGGATCTAATTATCTCTATGATCTCTTCCAACTTTAGAAGTCTGTGATTCTATTATTGTTCTATAAAAATGATGATCAGATTAATTTCAGAAAAGCCTGGAAAGACTTTCTTCAACTGATGCTAAGTAAAGCAAATAGACCCAGGAGAATGTTATACACAGTAACAGCAAGATTATGTGATGATATCTGGAAGAACAAAAGATAAAGAATTTCAAGGAAATTAATGAAGGTGGCCTAGCTGCACCAGACCTAAAACTATATTATGAAGCAGCATTTATCAAAATCACTTGGTACTGGTTAAGAAATAAAATAATCCATCAGTGCAATAGATTAGGTCCACAAGACACAATAGTCAATGACTATAGCAATCTAGTGTTTGACAAACCCAAAGACCCCAGCTTCAGAGATAAGAACTCACTATTTGACAAAACTTGCTAGGAAAATTAGAAATTAGTATGGCAGAACCTAGGCACTGACCCACACCTAAAACCCTATTCCAAAATAAAGTAAAAATGGGTTCATAATTTAGACATAGAGGATGATAATATAAGCAAATTAGAAGAACAAAGGATAGTCTACCTTTCAGATCTATGGAGAAGGAATTTATTTATTTATTATTTTTTTATTAAAACTTTATTTGCAAAACATATGTATGGGTAATTCTTCAACATTAACCCTTACAAAGCTTTCTGTTACAAATTTTTCCCCCCTACTCCCCACCCCACTCCTAAATGGCAGGATATCCACTACATGTTAATTATGTTAAAATACCTGACAAATCGAATATATGTATATATATATATATATATATATATATATATATATTTCCACACTTATCATTTTTGTGCAAGAAAAATCATGTCTACAAGAAAGAAAAATCAGAGAAAGGAAACACAATGCAAGCAAACATCAATAGAGAGCATGAAAATGTTATGTTGTGGTCCACATTTCACATCCCTCTCTCTGGATATATATGGCTTTCTTCACTGAACAATTGAAACTGGTTTGAAACATTTCATTGTTGAAGAGAGCCATGTCCATCAGAATTGATCACCATATAGTCTTGTTGTTGCCGTGTATAATGATCTGGTTCTGCTCATTTCACTCAGCATCAGTTCATGCAAGTCTCTCCAGACCTCTCTGAAATCATCCTGCTGGTCATTTCTCACAGAATAATAATACTCCATAACATTCATATACCATAATTTATTCAGCCACTCTCCAATTGATGGGGATCCATTCAGTTTCCAGTTTCTAGCCGCTACTAAAAGGGCTGCTACAAACATTCTTGCACATGTGGGGCCCTTTCCTGAAGGAAGGAATTTATGGCCAAAGAAGAATTGGAGTAGATTATGAAATGCAAAGTGGATAATTTTCATTATATTAAGTTAAAAAGTTTTTATATAGACAAAACTAATGCAGATAAGATTAGAAAAAAAGCAATAAACTGGGAAAAATTACATTCAACGGTTCTGATAAAGGCCTCATTTCTAAAATATATAGAGAATTAACTCAAATTTATAAGATTACAAATCATTCTCATTTGATATGAAAAGACAATAGTCATATGAAAAAATGTTGTAAATCACTATTGAACAGAGAACTTTGAGGTACCACTATACACCTTTCAGATTGGCCAAGATGACAGGAAAAAATAATGATGAATGATGGAGGGGATGTGGGAAAACTGGGACACCAATACATTGTTGATGGAACTGTGAACTTATCCAATCATTCTGGAGAACAATATGGAACTATGCCCAAAGGGCTATCAAACTGTGCATCTAGCAGTGTCTCTACTGGGTCTGTGGGAGTTGGGGGAGGGAAGGAAGGGAGAAAAAGATTTGGAAGAGGGTTTTAGAGGGGTGAATGTTGAAGATTATTTATGCATGCATTTTGAAAATAAAAAGCTTTAATAAAAAAGATTATGTGATGATCAACTATGAGAGACAGCTCTTTCTTTCTTTCTTTTTTTTTTTAGCAATACAGTGATACAAGATGATTCCAATACACTTGACATTGAAAATGATATCTGCATTCAGAGAGAGAGACACACACACACACACACAGACAGAGAGACAGAGAGACAGAGAGAGAGAGAGACAGAGACAGAGAGAGACAGAAAGACACACAGAGAGAGACAGAGAGAGAGAGAGAGAGAAGAGGGAGGGAGGAGGGAGAGAAAAAGGAAGGAGGGCAGGAAGAAGGGAGAGAGAAGCATATTTTTCCACCTTTTTTTTGTTTGTTAACTTTTTCTTTCTCATGGTTTTCCCCTTTTGTCCTGATTTTTCATTCCCAAAATGACTAATATGGGAATATGTTTAAAATAATTGTACATGTATAACATATCAGATTATTTGATGTCTTGGGGAAGGAGGAGATAAGAGGAGAGAAAAAATTGGAACTCAAAATCTTAGAAAAATGAATGTCTTTACATGTAATTGGAAAAATAAAATACTATTGAATTTTTTTAATTAAAAAAATAGAAGTCTGTGGTTCTATTTTTTTTATTGGATATGGGATCCTTATAGTGGATATGGAGGCAGTTTGGCATAGTAGTTAAAATGCCAGACTTAGAGTCAAGGAGTCCTAGATTTGAATCCTTTCTCAGATACTTGCTTATCATCTCTGTGGCACTGGTTATTATTTAATCTCTCTAGCTAAGAGATTCTTCATATGTAAAATGAGGAAGTCGGACATGATGATCTCAAAGATATCTCTAAATTTATGATCTTATGGATCTTTGTTCAAAATGCTAGGCTTGATGCTGAGTAAACTGACACTAACTGAAATAGTGTAGAACTCAATAAGCTTTCATTCTTTTGCAAGAAACAGAATGAAGCAGTCAAATAGAACTTTGGTAGAAGCAGACAATTATGGGATTAAAAAATTCCTTAATGAAGAGAACAACAGAGAATATTTGTTTTATTATATTGTCCTCTAATGCCCCAATCCCTTCTGAAAGGTCCATAATTTTACTGAGCCATTTTATTTTATTAGATGGTACTCAGATCTTTCATCCAATGATAGCAGTTGGGGACAGAATACGAATTCAATTTGAAGTGAAAGATAATGTATCTCATTAATGTCAAATTCCAAAGGTATATACATACATATATACATATATACATATTATGTATATATATGCATAAGAAACAGCTCAATTCATATATTACATTTTACAGGAAAAAATTTCTTATACAACATAAATACATGCATATTGTATTTTCCCATATATTTTTTATTTGTTGTAAAAAAGCAAATCCCTATTCTGAGTCTCTTCAGATCAGTGTTACATATGTGTATACATATGTGCACATGCACATATACACACATTTTCTATAAAACCATTTCTGTAACTATTGGACAGATATAACAGATACCATTCTGCTATTCCAGCATCAAAAGGTTGTCATTAAAAGCAAGCAAACTATGGAGTGGGGAAGCAGACTTATTTCACAATTACCTTCCTATTAGTTGCTGCCCATTGCTCCTGACAGGTATAAATTAGATCTCGCCAGGTTGCCTACAGATTAATGAGTTCCAAAATTGGCATTCAATTGTTTGGGAGTGAAAGGCAGAAAAGGGGAGGCTGATGCAAAATCTTTATACACCTGTGATTAGAAAATATTTCTTTTTATTTCATATTTTTCCTTTCTCCCCTCTTGCTATCGCTTGGGTGATAACTGACACTTCTATCTAAGGATTCCGTTTGACGCAGCAGAAACTTGCAGCTGAGGCAGGGCCAGAATTAATAATCTGTGTGAGCAAACACACAGCTGCTGTTTGTGGAGAGAGATTCTATTAACGAACAGTGAATTCTCATAATTAGCTGAGCGGTTTCTGCAGCTGCCCGCCTGACCCCCAGACTACACAAATTGTGGGTGGTGTTTGGCCTCTAAATCAATCTTACCTAATTACTATAAGCATGTTCCTCTAGTCCTAATGACTGCAAAAAAATTAGACATTTCCTTACTCATTCAAATGTTCTTCTTATTAGATTTTTCCCCCCTTTGTGCTTAAATTTTCATTTGTCTCCTAGAATCTGTAAGAGTATACAGGTGTGGTTACATATCAAAAGTATCTATCATTTGTGTCCCTGTGACCATAAATCAACAAATCTCTGCTTTGTAAATGGGAGCTGAAAGTGTGTTCCCAAAATATACCAGTCTCCCTTACATCTTTCTGAAAATAGACTCCATGTCTGGATCCATTCAAAGCTCTTCTGCTTTCTTATAACCATACCTCCTCTTTCTTCATCTGCTGCCCCTCTCCATGAAGCCACACACTTCCCTAACTCTGTCAATTGAAAAAAAAGAAAAGGAACATTTTTGTGTAGAATAGATAACTCACTTCCTCAGAGAAACTGTATTATCACTTGTCACTCAGTCATCCTTGCCTCTGTCAATGAGAAATAAAGTTGGTTTCTTTGACATTGATGGGCCTGACAAGGATGTGGTCATTACTTCTTATGTTAGCATTCAGCTAGAAAAATGTACCTGTTCAGAAGGTACAGCAGACATCAATTTACTTGTGTAATTACATTTTCATAATCGTTACTACCTTAGATATATGGAAACAAATTCTAACTCTGATTAGTCACCATGTTTCAATGCACATATTGCTAAATAATAAACTTGAGGTATATAAGTACTGATTCTAAATCCTCTTTGTACTAGAATCTGGCATTACAGTTACTCAGTTCAATTAATTTTATTTGTTCTTGATAACAATTTACATTTTTGAATGCTTACTATGCCTACTCAGTTGTGTTTTGTTAAAGCCTGGATAGAGGAGTAGTAGTGAGAGATGCACAAATAAGTATGTATGTGGCCATGAGAAGTTTGTCATCCACTTCTAGTATAAGCCTGGCATCCAGTAGGTATTTCAGGAACACTTAATGACTATTGATTATCTGACTATAGTTATAATCTGACTATAATTTTGGAACTAGAGAATGTCTAAAGAATAAGGGATTTATAGGGACATGTGATTTGTTCTCAGGTGTTTCAGCACTCTGGACAGTACCTGGCACACAATAGGAATTTCATAAATGCTTGTTGAATTTGAATTACAGGGCTCCCACATGGTAGAAGAATTCTACTTGCTCTGTCTAGCTTCAGGATGCAGAAATAGGAAATATAAGTCAAAGATTCAGGAGAGAAATTTTGACCAACAAAAGGAAAACTTCCTAATATTTGGAATTATCCATATAGGGAATAGGCCACCTTGAGGGGTGGAGTTCCTTGTCCAAGCAGGTATTAATAACAGAGGCTGGGGACATAGCAACCCCACTTAGGGTTAACTGATCTCTGAGGTCTTTTCCTAAGATGAGTCTTATTGTTCTACTTAGTATGTTGTAAAGGATATGGACAAGCTCTTCTAGTTCAATTGGCATGACATTTAAGCCGCACAGATTCTGGAGTTGCCAGGCTGGAAGGAGGGACACAGACATCTATATTTCTCTAAGTGAAGATTACTTTTTTGGTATAAGATTAAGGCATGTTTTTAGATATAAATCAGGTCATTCTTTGCCTGACTCTCATGACACCCAAGTCCTTGACAATAATTCCTTCTCATGTTATGAAATAAGTAGTATCCATAAGATCTGCCCATGTGTCATTAGAAAAATATGGCTTCCACTCCTGTATTGCAGATTACTGATCATGACATATATACCTTAATTGGAATGTTCTGTACTTGAGTTTGGGGATAAGACAGAATGAAAACAAGAACCCAGTTCTTTCTGACTCCAAGTCCAAAGGTCTAACAACTATTCTAAACTGCTGTTGCAATCATTATTTATACCAGTAGACAACATTCCTCAGTATGGCTTTCTATACCAGTGGTTTCCCAACTTTTTTGATGATGCAAAATTTTTTTGAGTCCACAGCCCCACTATGTTTATATTTACTTACTTATAAATTATATATACATGTATGAATTATATATATACATATATAAATGTATACGTTTAAAAAAACTGTTCCAAATCTGTTTTCTTAATCATTTGGAAGTAGAAGTTTTGGCTTCCTGTCCATTTATGATTTCTTGGTGTGTTCATTTCTTTTTGGAATATAAAACTTTTTTAAATTTCACATATGGGTAATTTATGCACAAGTATGTCTTAAAAACCTCTTTATTCTAGAAGTTACTTCCAAGCCTGGAATTCATTCATTGTAAGTATCATCTACCCCATGTCCTCTCCTTCTGGCTAGCTGGCTCCTCTTATTACCTCCATTTAAGCCTCTCCAGGCAATACTCTATTCTTTCCCCACTCATCCCTCCTCTTAAAGGTATATTAATCCTATCCCTCTCACACACACACATTTCAATTTCCTTTAATTTATGTCTCATCTCCACACATTGGAATGTAAACTCCTTGAGAGTAGGAATTGTTTTTCTTTCTGTTTGTATTTCAATTCCAAGTAACTCAGAAAAAGCTAAATTGTTGATTGTTAATTTTCTATCTGGATATATAAGTATTATGTTGGAACTATCCACACTGGCTTGGATACCTAATAGTGAGACAACAAACATTAAAAAGTAAGCATAAAATTGCATTAATTAAGTGTATATAATTTTAAAACTCTGCTTTTAAAAATCAGTATGTTTATTTAATTGTTAAATTCACATTCTCCTGCCCTAAGATTGAAAATCTCAGCATTGTTCATAAGATTACACTGAGAATCATGAATATGACCATAAATGTTTCAAACTCTTATTTTTTCTGTATATTCTGTCCCTTAACCTCAAACCCTCATCCTCTGTCAAATAAAACCACAACAGGATTTTGTCTTGATGACAATGAAAAAAATTAAGTCTGGAAGATTAACTATGTTGAATATAGGAAATGGACATACATCATTATGATACAAAGGGATTGGACAATCAACCAGTCAATCACCAAACATTATCAGTGTCCTATTATGTGCCAGCCATTGGAAAAAACGACTGAAATGAGAGAGTTTCTGCTGTGGAGGCAGGGAGAGAGACACATTTTATTGGAGGAAATTATATATAAACATGTAAGGAAACACAAAATATATGCAAGATAAATGTAGAGTAATCTTTTATTTTTTTGGAGGCTTCTTAAAGTAAGTGGTACTTGAGCTGAGGTTTAAAGGGGATTAAGATATCTTAAAACTCCAGCCATTAAAATATGTGGGTGAGAATGCAATTAACATTATCTACCAACATTATCTACATCAGAACTTTTTAAACTTTTTCCATTCATGACTTCTTTTCACCTGAGAAATTTTTATGCAACTCTGAGTATATAAGTATATAAAATAGATACACAAATCAAATATTTACTGATCATAAATTATAAAGAAATTTATTTTAAAACAATCATTTGGCATACATATAATTTTACTATTTATTAAAGATGAAAGCAAATTTGCATACTAATGAGATAGATGTGCTTATTTATTTTTACATAAAAATTACATCTTGGAAGAATATTTATTGGATACTTCAGGATGTAGAGCATTCAGAAACATTTTACTGTTGCCAAATTTACTGTTGCCATATTCAGTTATGCAACCCCATATGGGGTTGCAACCCACAGTTTAAGAAGCTTTGTTCTACATTCCTAGTTATTTTTAGTGTTAGGGGGTTTTGGAGTGGGATTTGGAGTCTGAGGAAACAATGGTACCCGACAAGGGGACATGATTTTGAAACTCAGGATGTCTGGTAAAGGGTGCAGACAGGTCCCTTTACAAAACAGAGGCTCCAGGAGGAGCTCCCTAATGGGAGAAGAGGCATGAGCCTTGAGAAGAAATATTCTAGGGTGAATAAACTGCAGGACTTCATCAAATGATTGTGTATGTATATCCCTATATCTTAGTCATTTCACTAAAAATATTTCATATTCATGTGGGAAACTAGGAGATGTGGGACCAGTAGGTTTCAATTACTCAGTTTAGATACATGAAGGTTCAAGCAAACAATATATTAAAATATATAATTGGACTACTGTAGCAAGAAGGTGGTATTCTAGTTGTTTAATGAGTAACCTTCATAGCCTTGGAGTGTTGGGACATTAGGAATACTGATTTCCTGTGGACCTGTGAGCAGAATTATATATGCATTTAAAATAATTTTATTCATTCACACAAAGTAATTACTTTTCTATTAAAACACAGAGGCAGCATTTTGTACATTTCAAGTGCACGGACATCCTGAGATCATCTTTTTTGTTTCTGGTCTGGAGCCAAGACTAGCTCTTTAAGGAAGAATTCAATGAACTTTTCTGTAAATAATGTCAAGACAAAGGGAAATGGATCCTGGGCCTCTTCCTGAGATGAGAGAGATTTAGAGCTTAAGTTGCATCCTTGCCTGAACACCTGTTTATCCCTTCCACACACACAATAGTGAGTGACCACCAGGGACGACACAGGAGGAGGTGCTGGTCTTACCCTCGCAGAAGAAGACAAAAGAGTGAAAGATTTGGTTTTTTTAACCAGGATTTTCATGATTGGACACAGATTTTCATGGCTAGTCCTGAAGACTCTAGTGAGTTATGAAGAATTATCCCAGTAAATTATATGATTAAACCAGTTTCAAGTTTAGGTCTTCTATTATATTTAAGGGGGAGAAAGTGCTTCAGTTTATGACTAAAAACGTAAATTCAGAAATGTTTGTGTTGGGAGATTATAAAAAGGACACCAGAAAATAATATAAAGACTAAAACTAATTTATGGCATAATAAAAAAAATTCTAAACATTTTTATTGGGGTCCTCAGGGTACTCATGCCAGATGAGGGAATTGGATGAGATGGTCTCTAGGGTTTGTTTTAGCTCTAGCACTCTGTGAGTATATGGTTTTTAACACATGAAATCTGATTTAATTCTGAGTTTGGGCCCAAGACTGTTCCACGGTTCATATATTTTATCATTTGGTGACTAAAGAAATCCCAAAGTCTAAATGTCTTCTGCCAATTTTGGTCATTCACAAAGAAATGTTAATCTTTTTTTCTGCTAAGGAGAGGATGAATTGCAGACAATACTGGATTAAGTTAGGCAGTAGGAAAATCTTACCAACTATAAAACATGCTTTGATATTTCATACTTGATAGAAGTGATTTTCACCAATGCAGGTAAAACAGTTACCCCTCCAAACCTTTGCATCCTGAGGACCATAGATTTTACATATATATATATATATATATGTGTGTATATATATATATATATATAAAACAGTCTATAATAAAATCATTCATTTATATTCTTCATGGAGTCATGAAGACCTGAGTTCAGATCTGGTCTCAGACAATGGGCAAGTTACTTAATTCTGTTTACCTCAATTTCCTCATCTGTCAAATGGCAAAATAATGCACCTACCTGCCAATACTATTCTGAGATCCAAATGAGATAATTGTAAAATATTTGGCACAGTGTATGTACATGTTAAACATTATTTAAATGTCAGCTACTATTTGTACTGTCATTATTATTATTTTTACAGCATTTAGCAAATTGTTTTACATTAGATGAACATTAGATCTCTACAATACTGTACTATCACAATAACCTTGGAAATTAGTTAATATAAGGGAAAGGTACTGGGTTGCATCCTGGGTTAAACTGGGTTAAAATCCTGTTTCTGTTACTCTCTAGATTACAGTAGGTAATTTTCATATGTTACTGTTCTTTAGTTGCCTCATTTGTAAAAGGAGGGGTTCAGAACAGAAAGGGGAGTCCCTTTTAGCTCAAACCTGTGATCCTAAACTTAATATTAGCATCATCTAAATGAGGAAAATGAAATCCTAGAAAATTGGATGATTTGCCTGTGGTCACCTGTCTAGTAAATGGTAGGGAACAAGACTCAAAGCTTGGTCTTTTGATTTCTCGCTTCTTGCTATTACCCTGTTTTGTTTCTCAGAGCTATGAGATAATGGGGTAATAAAAGAGGTAATGGCATTGCTTTTTATGGGGATCAAGTATCAGTTTCTTGAGGCTAGGGGTTATGTTTAAAAACACAATGTCATGCATTAAGTAATCATTAAATATTTGCTGATTGATTCTTTTTTTTTTAACTTTCTCTGTGACCCCTAATATTGTTGACTAACTGATACAGAATTCTGGACTGGTTCAGATATTTTACTGTTTGGGAAGGTGGATTCAGTGACCCTGGATGGTTTTCTCTAAACTCATGATCTAATGAATTCAACCACAACTAGAAAGATTTATACCAGGCTACTGAAGTCCAGAAAATCCATTGTGCCAAATAAATCAAAGAGCAAAAATAACAATGACTAGGCTAATGGTAAATATTAAATTTGTTGTTAAGAAAATTCTAAACATTATTCTTGTCAAAAAGTCACAGGAATTATAGGAGGACTGAGAAGATTCACCAAATCATCTAGCTCAGTTCCTTCTAAAGTGCTGATGTGTTCTTCAGAAGAATTATCTTTTAAAAATTGAAACCTTCTAGATGATTGTATTTATGAGACCCTTCTACAAAGAACTTAGTCCAGATAGGATAGTTTGCTGCCATTTTTTTCCTTTTATTTCATTTTCAAATCCATTTTCTTCATTGAAATTTATCCCAAACAAAACATACATAGGCACACACACAGATGTTTACAAAAAGTTGTTGTCCAGTCATCTAAGTTGCGTCCAACTCTTTGTGATCCCATTTGGGGTTTTCTTAGTAAAGACACTGGAATGGTTTGCTGTTTCCTTCTCCAACTCATTTTACAGACAAGGAAACTGAGACAAAGGTGAGTCACTTGCATAGGGTCACCTAAGTAGTTAAATATCTCAAGTCAGATTTCAACTTAAGAAGAGTCTTCCTGATACCAAGTTCAGTGCTCTATCTACTGCACTACCTATATATGGGTATGTATTTATGTATATACATAATACATATGCAAGCATATATGTGTATATATATATGCACGTCTATTTATATTGTAACATAGTAACTGTCAAATGAAATATGGTATTTTAATGGACCAAGGAAGGAAGACTTAATATTTCAACACTTAATTGGCTCTGTGATCTTCCTAATAAAGGAATATTCTGTTCATACCTTCACATTTTGTGATTCTTGTCCAGGGATCCACTCAATTTACTAGATCATTTTTTAAGGCCTTTTTGTATTTTACATATACCTGTGCAATGTTCAGATCATCTGTCTATTATTTCTCATTTTCACTAAATGACTTGCCCAGATCCTTTTCTGATTGTACATTTCTTAGATGAAATTTCTACATAATAAAGAATAGCAGAAGCAAATTTAGTAAATACTGGGTCATCACTTTTTATCTTCTTTTGGTAGTAATATTTGGGGTTTTGTTATGTCTACTTTTTTTCTAAAAAATCAAATCTTTGATGTGCTTAACAGTGACAGCTTCCATGCCTTTATTATAGTTGCTAAAACAGACTCTTCTTTAGTCTACTAGGTGAGAAGGGCTTTAACAAAAATCCATATCCAAGGGGACCATCTTATTGACCAATGATCAATTAATTAATGACCCCAGCACTGGAAAAAAAAGGACTTTATGGCAGTACAAGTGCATCTCCTGGGTGACCAGATCATTCATAATAGAAGAAAAGATTGTAAGAAATAAATGGAACACTTCATGCCTTGAAGAATGAAGCCTTATTATATTATATTGTAAGTCCCTTGAGGGAAACGACCCCTAGCTCCTAACAGAGCACACAGTAAGACACTTAATTTTTTAAAACATTAAAATGAATATTCCCTTCCTTTGAAGGACTTTCAGATTTCATGAAGAATATGTGATTGATTGGACTCTTGCCAAGAAGCAGAGAGTACTAGAGGTATTCATTTACTCAGTACAATATATGACAAATAATAAGTAAGTACTTAATAAATGCTTGTTGCTGATTTGTGAAAAATCCATCATTTTTAGTTGTAAAGAGTTTCAAGCATACAAAAATCCCTCCACTGAAATAGCTTGGAGTTATCTCATCTCTTTCTCTGAACTGGTTGTCTATGTATTATCTTTCCTATTAGATTATAAATTCCTTGAGAGTGGGGGCTGTCTTTTACCTTTCTTTGTACTCCCAGCTCTAAACATGTTTTTTTTGGTGCATAAAAGGTGCTTAATAAATGCTTGCTGACTTGATTTGACCTGTATGAAATACACAGGAGTCAAGTGAATTGACCAGAGTTCACTCAACTAGCAAACATCAGAAATGGGACTTTCTGATTCCAAACACAGCATCCTGTCTACTACATTAGGTTACTTCTGTAGGAATATATATCAGCCTATAGAGAACTGCCTGGGAAGGCTGGCTACCAGCAGTTCAGATTGATGCAGTCCATTGAGATTATCTAGGTAGAGTAAAGAAAAGATTTGCACATCTTAACACTGTACTTTCTAACTTCTTTTTTTGTTTATCCCATTAGGAAAAAAATCAAACATTAAATCTATGGTTGACCATTTTTTCTATTATGCATTTGATTGTATGTTCTATTGTAGCTTTTCTTATGATTATATTCTCTTTCCTTTTATATGTAAGGATTGTTAGATTGGGTTAGGAAGATGAGTTATTAAACAAGAATTTTATCAAATCATTGAACTCCTGTTGACCTTGAGCAGCACAACAAGTGGAAAAGGTTTCTTTTCACCATGTTCTTTTTGACAGACCTCACACTGGTGCTCTATAATACTGTGCTAGCCCTCTCTTAATGTTGCTGTTTTCAAACTCTCAAAGTTAACTTTCTACTCCTGGAGATGTTTCTCTAGCTACCTCATTCCCCTAAGTTTAACTTTCCATATCAACAAGTTAATCAGTTAAACCTGGGGTAGTTTATTTGCTAATGGAAAAGGCTTGAGAAAGCCATCTTTAGATAACAGGCAGATTGGAACTAGATGATCCTTCCTACCTTTGTGATGTGATTAATTAGTGACTCTGATGACAGAAATTTAGGCCATTGGAGATTATAAAAGGTATTTAGAGACTTTTAGGTGTGTGATTCTCAAATATCACGGCCCAAACTATTCTTTCTTTTCTTTTCCTTTTTTTTTCTCTAGATTTCACCTTGTGCTTCAGTTTGTAGTTATGGTGAAGTCTGAACAAACACAAATATAAGTGTGACTATAAGTAGTTCATGACAGCATGTTGATCAGCCTAATAACAAATATTTTCTTATTGGAAGGGATTATAGTGAGGTCTGATGGAACTCTGAAGTCTCTTAGAGAAGAGACACTCTTTTTTTTCTTCTCTTTCTCTCCATTCCTTCCTTCTTTCTTCCTTCCTTCCTTCCTTCCTTCCTTCCTTCCTTCCTTCCTTCCTTTCTTTCTTTCTTTCTTCCTTTCTTTCTTCCTTTCTTTTCCTTCCTTCCTTCCTTCCTTCCTTCCTTCCTTCCTTCCTTCCTTC
>JAJPUD010000950.1:0-16599 GCA_023553655.1 Myrmecobius fasciatus
TTGTTTCAAGAAATGGCTCAATAAATCAGAGAGGCCAGAAGTATATTTAGAAAGAGTAATCATATAAAAACAAAAGACACAGATAGGATTTTATTTAAGTGAGGGTTGCAGTCTCTCTCCCAGCCTAATGTCTCTGAAATAATCACTCAACCATTTTGCCTCCTATCCCTAAACAAGAAGCTGTTGTATGTCTGTTTTTGTTTAATTTTTCCCTGAATAAGCAGATAGATTCCTAAGATCTCCATATGGGCAGGTCTGATTCACATAGATGCCAGGTAGATTATTGACTGAATGGAGTTCACAACTCTTTTTAAAAAAGCAGCATATACCTTGTATTTACCAACTTAAACTGAAAGTGCACCTTGCTGTTTTATTATTCAAGTCATTCCAGCTGTGTCTGACTTTTCATTGCCCCATTTGGGGTTTTCTTGGCAAAGATACTGTTTTGCCATTTCCTTCTCCAACTCATTTTACAGATGAGGAAACTGAGGCAAGCAGGGTTAAGTGACTTGCCTAGGGTGACACAACTAGGGAGAGTCTGAGGTCACATTTGAATTCATGCCTTCCTGACTCCAAGCACAGTGCCCTATCCACTGCAATACCTGGCTACCTAAAGTTTTTAGTCAAATAAAATCATTTCTTTTGGGCATTTATCTGGTTCTGTTATAGCCATATTGGATCAAAAAAAAAAAAAAGAATGGTCAAGCTTTTCTTGTAGTCAGTAGAGCAAATGGGAATTTGTAATTCATTCTAACGTGTGTGTGTGTGTGTGTGTGAGTGTGTATGTGTGTGTTGAGTGTGTATGAGTGTGTGTGTTTTTGTTGTGACTATAAGGATTTTCTGGGTTTTGCTTTTGAATGGAGTGAAAACTGCTGAAATCAAGTAACAGGATCTGATTGTTGCTTTGAGCTTCTAGCAGGATGATTATAGTGAAATGTTGGAAATCAGAAAGACAAATCAGGTCTGAATGGATTCAGAAATCTACAGTGATTTCCAGGAGTCACTCTAGTAATGAAATCCACAAGCCTCACTGGCCACAAAGTCTGTCTTAGGACGATGGGACTACTAACAAATAATTCATTTCTAGTGTCAGATGATTAATATCCAGGCAGAGATGGTGGAGCAGAAAGAAGGACTATCAGGGTAAAGTCTTGGAACATGGACCAAAGAAATGGAAACATTTCGTTATGAAAAACAAATCAATGCATTTTGCCATTTTCATATTTGGAAGTTTGACTTAGAATAAATTTAAAACTAATGAATGATAAAATATCATATATAAATAATATATATCCACATATGTATATACATGTATGTATTTTTTCTCTGATGCTCCAATATTTGCCTCCCTTCCAAATGGAAACATTTAACAAGTTTATCTCCATAGCCTGGATATATATATATATATATATATGCATATATATATATATATATAAATAAATAATGGAAATGAAGTAATAACATTTATGAACAAAGTGAAAGATCCAAGTAATCATTTATGGATTCTGTCTGGAAGAAAATTGAATTTGTGATCTGAGCTGAAGTCTAGGTATATTGAGGTGAAAAAGCCTTTGTTGTTTCTGATAGAAGAGTGATTTTTAAGCAAGAAAGGATGACAGCATGTATCCTGGAGACATTTTACAGAAATATATATTTTAATTTCCATAGACACATTTGGTTGAATAGTCCTGAGGGCATTACATTTAAGTAATGAATCTCAAATTTTCTTAAGATAGTAGGGGCTATTAATTCAGTCTTACCTGAGATAAATCAACTGAAAATGCTTTGAATAGCGCCTGATGTTCTGGGGTCTCAGCTCAAACACCAGTACTTTGCCCTTAGTGCTTATCCAAATCATTTATGACAACAGCCTAACTTAGTGGATGATGTGGCTGTGAGTCAGGAACATTGTTCAGCAGCTCCATCTTTAACATTATAGTCTAGGTATCCAAGGAAGCAGCCACAAGTAATCATCTGTTCTCTGCTTGTAGCACAATCCTGAGGACAATCCTCAACCTTCCAGCCCCTTTTTCTTTGTGACAACTCTGGGTTTTCCTTACCCAGAGCCTAATTTTACCTATCTCTGATTGGTACCCATGATTTTTAGTCCTACCCTCAGTGAAAGTAGATAAGACTAATTTTTCTTATTCAAGACAACCCTTCAGATACTTAAAGAAGATAGCTCACGTGTTCCATCCTACACCCTCCATACCCTTCAAGAGAAGTCTTCTTCAGATTAAATATCCAAGTTACTTCAAGTGACTACCATGGGGTCCTAGGTAATCAATATAATTTCTAAAATGTGTCATTCAGAATCTGTGATAATAATTATAGCTATAGAATGATCAGAGCAGACAATAGTGGGATTATCACCTTTTTGGGTCCCAGACACTCTCCCTTAAAATCACATAAGGTTTCAGGGTTACACTGCTAATTCATGTCAACCATGGGGTCAAGTTAGGACAACAAGCATTGGTTAAGTGCCTTTTATGTATCAGGCATTTGCTAAGCACTGAGAATGCAAAGAGAAGAGGGGGAAAATAGTCTCTGCCTTTAAGTAGTTCACAGCTAATGAGGAAAACTAAAGCCTCCAGATTAAAAATAATAATAATAAAATTTGAATTTAACAGTTATCAAAACATGATTATCTTAATATATGAAGAACAAGAGAAAGAATTAAGAAACTGTAAGTTTCTGTCAAGTATTTTTTTTCTTTGATGACATGGATATGTTTCTATATAGATTAGATAGATGGAAGTTCCAAAAGTCTTAATGAAGTTTTGTTATTCAGGTCCATATTTATGTATATCTACATGTACCTAGAGTCTGTATGTGTATGTTTGTATATCAATTACATCTTGGTAATGTGGAAAGAATTAGCCACAGGATCTAGAAGAGGTCCAAGTCCCAATTTTGTAAACTGCTTCCCCTCCTCATCTCAAACCCATCCCTTACTTCCCAACTGCCTTCAAGGAACATCCCAACTTCTACATTCTCCAGGAGGTATTTCCTGATTTCTGCTAGTCTTGGTATTCTGTTCTCCTCATTGAAATCACAGAATTTATTTTTAATTACTTTTCCCAATTCACAAGCATCTGTTCCATCTCCACCCCATTCTTAGTCTCCTCAACATCTCTGCCCTCTCAAAAGTGTGGGGAGATACGGCTAGGAACAAATATAGTGAAGTCAAACTAATTCCTTTTGTATTTATTTTGCATTTCTTTCTCTGTGTCCCATTAGTCAGTGAGCTGTGTAATGAATAGATGGCCAGCCTGGGAACCAGGAACACCTGGGTACAATCTGGGGGATCTCTTACTTTCCGAGATAATTATCAAAGACTCTAGATCTTAAAGAAGGTGCTGCCCCTGATCTGCTTTGTGGAAATATTTTCACTTTATAGTTTCCTGTACCTCTCATACCACAGGTCTGGTCCATAATGTTTACACACATACACACACATAAACACAAACACACACAGATAAACCTAAGTATACACACCCCACACAAATATAAACACAAGCCATACATACATACACACCTATATATATATATATGTATATAAAAATATACCATGTACACCATACTCATACACACACACTACACAAATGTACATATCCACACTCACACCTATACACATACACTACATAAACACAAGTATACATACCCCACACAAATATAAACACAAGCCATACATACATACACACCTATATATATATATGTATGTGTATATATATATGTGTGTATGTATATAAAAATATACCATGTACACCATACTCATACACACACTACATAAATGTATACATCCACATTCACACCTATACACATACACTAGATAGATAAACACAAATATACATACCCCACACAAATACACACAAATATGTGTCACACACATACATGTAAATATACCACACATGGCAAATCCATATACATTTACCACACACATCATACCCATACACATACCACAAAAATATACAGATGTACATACATCACACACACACACATACATATACATACCACAATGCATATATACAGTTTGCACAATGCCTTTGAATTGAAATCAGGAAGGTCAGTGTTTGAATCCTGTCTCACACAGTTATAAGTGAATAACCCTTGGAAAATATCTAAAAACCTTTCTCAGACTCAATTTCCTCACCAATAAATTATAAAATAGCACCCACTTCTCAAGGTTATTGTATGGATCAAATGAAATAATATATAACTTTGTAAAATTCTGGCTTATATGTATATATAGTTAATAAATATTCATATTTATATAATTAATTGAACAAGATAGCAACAAAATTATGAAAAAAGAAACTCCAGATCTTTTTCAGATGATTACAGTTTGGCTTTATCTAGTTACCAGTCAACACCAGGTTCTGTAACTAATCTGAATCCCTCTTTCTTCATCTGTAACATAAGAAATCTCCCCTCGGTGGCCTCTAAGGTTCCTTCCAATCCCACACTTCTTTATCCCTTTACATCTTTTCATGCTTGAAATCAACATGTTTTTGGCAGTGAGAGAGAAATCTTCCTGGGCTGCAAAAGTTTATAACTTGTCTCCCATTCCAGCCTCCTATTAATAAAAAATTATGTTTGTGAAGGGTATGCCGACAGACAGAGGTCAGGTGGGGGAATGTGATTTCCCAGTCTGCTGCAAAAGCGATAGCTCTGTGTGTGTTTGTGTGTGTGTGTGCACATCTATGTGCATTTATGTGTGTTTATAGTGTGTGCATATCTGTGTGCACATTTAGGGTGTGTGTGCACATGTAGGTGTATTTGTGTGTATGTTTAGAGTGTGTGTATGTGCACATCTGTGTGCATTTATGTGTTTATAGTATGTACACACTTGTGTGCACGTTTAGGGTGTGTGTGCACATGTGGGTGTATTTGTGTGTATGTTTAGAGTGTGTGTGTGTGTGTGTGTGTGTGTTCAGGCAAACCTGCTGAAGCCAGTTCCCCGTCCCCAACCTCCCTGTGCCCCTGATTGCAGATGAAGCCATTTGGTTAGTAATGATTATTAAGCCTGTGTGGAGCTCATTTATGATTCAGTTGCTGATTTCCATTGAGGCTCCCAAGGCAGCAGGTAGGCTTTAACCATGCTCCATGACACAGCCTTCAGGACAAGCACCATTTATATCCAAACAAGTCATTGTCTCCACTGGGGGGAGAATTTTCCTGATCCTGAAGACGTGCATGTGGGCAGCCACCTGGAGCACTGTTGGCCATTATCATAGACATGATGAGAAGCAGTGAATAAAACACTGGCCTCCAGAAAGCCTGGGTCCCATCCCATCCCCAATGCTTGTGATCTATGTGACCTCGGACAGACTAGCTCACCACTCTGGGTCTCAGTCCTCTCATCTGTAAAATGAGAGAATCATGCTAGGAAGCCTTGAGAGTCCCTTTCAGGTCAATCATTGTTACATCATTTTTCCCCTTGTACATTTACTGTAGAATAGTCACTAATATCAGTGTAGCTCTTACTGTGTACCAAGTAATGGGCTTACTAACCCACTTGATCCTCCCCAAAACACTGGGTGGTAGGTGCTATTATGATCCCCATTTAGAGAAAACAGAGGCAGACAGATTAAGTGCCTTGCCATGGATTGTTGTTGTTTAGTCATTTTTCGGTCATGTCCATTTTCTCTTCAATCTGACCCATCAAGCCCTGTTTAAAAAAAAAAAAAAAAACCATCTACTGATCTCAGGTCCAATGGATACTAAAACAAAATAAAGAAGTCCCTGAATTAAAAACCCACAAAGAGGCAAGTACAACATTGAGATAGATAGATAGTTACAAAATAAAGTGAGGAGGAAAGTAGCACTAATTAGGATATCAGGAAAGACTCTCCATAGGAAGGGCCACTTAATTGAGCCTTAAAGGAAGCTAAGGATCTGAGGTGGAAATGAAGAAGGAGGGCATCTTTTATTTGTATTGGCAGTTCCTCCTGGCAGGAATGTGCTTATTTATCACCTCCAGCTCTTAGAATCCTTTGTTCCCTTAAAAATTCAAGTCAATAGATATATAAAATATCTATACAAAACCTTTCCTAATGATCCCTCATACATATTCACATTAGTTACTAATACCTTTCCCCCAATTTACTTTACATTATATATATATATATATATGAGCACACATTTATATATAAATGTGTGTTTCCCTCCTCCATTGGAATATAGAGTTTGTTAATTCCCTTTAATCTTTGTTCCTTCAGTATCTAGCTCAGTGTCTAGAAGGCAGTAGGTGCTTCATAAATGTTAAATAGATTTCAATCCCCATAACTTCCTGTGGCCCAAAAAGTTATGCGGTTAACCTGGCTGGATAATAGAACTTTGTGATCTTAGAAAGGTTGACAGAAAATACACAGTCCATCTTCTCAGCTGTGACCCCAATGGAAAGATCACAGTTTTTAGAGACAGTGGGCTTGAATTCTCTTCTTATCTCTATTGCTTCTAGTAAATAACTTCATTTGCCATCCTGTTTCCTCACCTCATAAAATGAAGGTTGGGTGTGAATGACTCTTTAAGAGCCAAGTTCAAAATCTGTCTCTATCCATAATTTGTGTTCTACCAGGATGACCTTGGCCAACTCAAGATCACACACACATACACACATACACACACACACACACACACACACACGCACAATATGAGGCATCTGAAATGGACTTTGGAATAACAAAGTATACGGCAGAAGTTGCCCTGTAAGGAAAGCTGAGTGGTAGAATTGATGCTTTTGGATCTGGAGAACATTTTGAGAGTCTCTCAGAAAGCAAGTTGATCAAATTAGTTAATACTTAAAAAGAAATTAATTAAGACAATTCACTAGGAAGGTCAAATGCTGAAGCTGAAGCTTAAATATTTTGGCCACATCATGAGAAGATGGGATTGTTTGGAAAAAGCTCCTGATGTTGGGAAAGATTAAAGGTAAAAGAAAGGAATGGCAGACGATGAGATGGATAGTGTCATGGAAACAATGAACACGAGCTTGGATAGGCTTTGGGAAAAAATGAGGGATAGAACGGTCTGACATACCATGGTCCATGGGGTCATGAAGAGCTAGACACAACTGAACTAATGAACAATAATATTCATTTAGAAACAGAGCAAGAATGGACAATCAGTAATCCCTGCAGTTTGGATGAACACAATTCTAAGAAAGTTGAGTGAGTTATATGGTCTGACTTGAGTTTATGGATTAAAAGGATAGGCTGCAGCACCTTGAGCCCCCAAAGCTATATCAAGGTTAAATTAACTAGGATCCTCCCCAACCCCCAAAACAAACACATACTCATATAATAAATGTTTTTTATTTTACTCCTTGGAAATTGTTTTATGTACATTTTCAGTCTCAATTTATAACCAAGATCAGAAACCTAAAAAGACGAAAGAATTTCCAGCTTGTCCTATTGCCAAAAGTGTTGTTATGGTGAGACTTTTGTTTCTTCCTTCAATGCTAAGTAGCTCAGATGGACTGAAATTCAGATAAGCATTTAGGCTTCTGGATACAACCATAAAATTAACCTCCATGATTTCCTAGCAACAGTTATGACCGCAGGTCCTTTGGATTAGCCTACATTTTTCCATAGACTTATGAATTGCCAATTTTTCTTTGTATGCTTAGCTTTTCAGAAAACACATTTTTTTAATTGAAAGCCAGAATTACTATGAGTTTCTCAGAGCCAAAATAACCCGGTTTCCTTATTTCCTGCTCTTCCATTTCAGCCAAACATTTCCCATTGTCTTGAAATGGCTTTTTAACAAAGTAATAAAAGTTAAGTTTTTAAGGAAAGCTTTTAGCTTAGTGTGCTTTCCTGCTGAATTAGTGACTTGTTTTTATAAACCATTTATTTAATAGCTGTAAAGCCTTTAGGTGTTTTAATATAGTTTGACTTTGAAATATAGTATTTTCACATTTTAAGTTAAGTGCTTACCAACTCATAAAGGATTATTTGAGCTATAATGTTAGCAGGCTGCCATCTTAGTTCTGTCTCGTCTACCTCTAAGTACTCTAGATACAATTTTCTTAAATTCTCTGCACCCCAGTTTCCTCATTTCTAAAACGAGGGGGTAGAACAATCACTTTCTAGCTCTAATTCAAGGTTTCAGGATTTGCAGACTATAGCATCTAGGAGAACCTTCCAAGAAATTAGAGACAAAAAGACAAGACATCAAAAAAAGGGCAATTGAAAGATTTCTAGATGTCCTAGACAAGTTGATGATACTGCCAAAAAAATTAGAGTACCTAGTGTGTTGTTTTAGGGGAAGAAGGATAGACTTAATTATTGGCCTACTTCTTTTGGCAATTAATTTATTTTCCTAAAATGTGTTAATGAGAACATTCAGTGACATGTCACATGGTATGTTAATGAAAAGTCCTTGTTTAGAATTTGTTCATCCTCAGATCCTTTCCAGTCATCAGATAACCTTCAAATAAATCATTCCAGATTGGAAACTCATCCTTGCCCATAGCATAATGAGCAGCATAAAGGAAAAGGACACGGCATTTTTTATTCCCTATCTGCTATCTAACTGGTATATTCTCTAACTTTTCTACTTTAAACTTTAGTTTACTACTCGACATACAAAGACTGATGTTATCATATGACACTCTTGGTATATTGTTAAGAATTTAGAAGAGTGCTATTCACAAAACTTTTTACATACAATGAAATTTAGTGTTGCTTGAAAGCAGGTCCTCCGAGTCAAATAATGGATGTCTCCTATCAACAGAAAAAAAAAGGAAGAAGGGAATATGCATTTATATAGCATCGATTATATTCCAGGCACTGTGTTAAGCACAGTTTACAAGTTTACAAACAGCTTTTTCTTTATAAAAATTTATTCTTTATTTTTAACATTTTTCTTTTAAAATTTTGGTTAAAATTTTTTCCCTCCTTTCAACTTCTCCTCCACATCTTGAGAAAGCAAACAATATATCAATTATGTGAAATCATGTAAAACATTTCCACTATTAGATGTCATAAAAAGAGAGAGAGAGATAGAGACAGACAATAGATGGACACACAAGAACAGAAGAGGGAAGGAGGAAGCAAGTTGATCATTATAGAATATCTTTCACAGTATAGAATACTGTACATATTGTTGTGCTTATTTCATTTTGCATCAATTCCTGTAAGTCTTTCCAGGTTTTTCTGAGAGTATCCTGCTCATCATTTCTTATAATCCAATAGCATTTCATCACAATCACATGTTACACTTTGTTCAGTCATCCCCAAATGATGAGCATTCCCTCATATTGCCATAAATATTTCTGAACAAATCTGTACCTTCCCTTTTTTTCCCCCTTATTATCTTTGGGATACAGATGTGGTAATGGTATTGCTAGATCAAAGGAAATGCACATTTTTATAGTTTTTGCACGATACCTAACACATAATTGGTACTGAAAAGATACTCATTGGACTTGATGCTAGACCCGACAATCGAAGCTATTTTAAAAAAGAATGAGAAAAAGAAAAAGAATGAGAGACTTCTCACTAATGATATGGATGGATTACTGGGATTCCAGCTAGAAAGATCTGGCTTCAAATGCCATCTTAGACAGAGATTACTATATGACTTTGAATAAGTCCCTTAACTTTTCTGTGCCTCACTTTTAATTCTTTGTAAGATGAAGGATTCGTCTCAGTGGTCTATCAGGGACCTTCCAGTTCTATCTGTGATTCTCTGTTCTTCCAACAAAGGATGGCTAGATGGATGAGTTTTTGAATAAGTTGTGGAAAAGATTCTTTTTTTTGGAGAATGGTTGCATTGGATGGTCTCTGAGATCCCTTCAGAGCCTGAAATTCTGCCATTCTGTAATTCTAGAAGAGCTGCCTTTCTAAGTAGTAGATAATACCGTGCTCCTTGCTTTCCTCCATCATTTCTCAATGCCTTGATACATGAAACCTAAATCTGTGTCACTCTTCATATGTCTACAAGTTAAGAAAAGGCAACAAACATATACACACATGTATACATACACAGACATGCACACACATACTCACACATATACACACAGACGCACTTTTCCCCCAATTTTAAATTAACTTTCAACGTCCTTTTTGCTTAGAAAACTGAAGTTAAATTTATGAAAAACAATGTTGTGCTTTGTACCCTTTCAAGGAAAGAGGATTAAAAATCACTTTTCTGCATGTGTACTGTGACAGTTCCACTTTGTTCCAAGTGATTTTCTTCTTTGTGAGACTCTGGAGTTTGTAAACAGGCTGTAATGTTTGGTAATTACATAGCAGTGATTTCATGGCACCAGCTCAAGGTAGAGAGGAATAAATAGGGTACAAAAATCTGCTTCCTCCATACTTTTCCAAGAAGAAACAAAGGAAAATTGTAGGCAAAAATCTGCACTAAGATCACATTAAGATTATAAATTTAAATCAAAGCCATATTATACATGAAGTCAAGCCCAGCAGTAGCAGAATAGCTCAACACGTAAAACAAAGTGTCACAAATCAGCTTCCAAGTGACATCTTCTAGCACCTAGCTGCTTTGTCCCAGCACTGACCACCCATTAACCCTGGCTGTTTAAAGAAAGCATAAAGAAGTGATTATTGTGGGGACTTTGAGCAAGTTGCTTAAATTGGTCTGAGGTGTGGGAGTGAGCCTTCTTAAGTGACATTTGACTTACTTAGACCTTCATCCCTTGGAAACCCATTGCCTGTGGGATCTTGGGGAAGATGCTTAACTTCCCTGATCCTCAGTTTATTCATCTGAAAAATGAGAGGCTTGTATTAGAATCATCCTAAGGTCCCTTCAAACTCTACATTGAAGTTCCTGTGACCCTTATTGTTCATCAGCATTAATGTGGATACATCCTTCGAAGCTGGTCATTGACAGCTAGTTGGCACAGTGGATAGAACGCCAGGCCTGAAACCAGGAGAACTCATTTTCATGAGTTCAAATCTGGCCTCAGACACTTTCTTCCTGTGTGACCCTGGGCAAGTCACTTAACACTGTTTGTCTCGGTTTCCTCATCTGTCAAATGAGTTGAAGAAAGAAATGGCAAACTGCTCCAATATCTTTGCCAAGAAAAACCTGCAAATGGGGTCATGAAGAGTCAGGCATGACTGAAAATAACTGAATAACAACAACATAGTCGATCCAGGCCTGCTTATTCTGGGTCACTTACAGATTCACATAAATTTGTCACATGCGGTCCACTCAACTTCCTGTAGTCCTTCTTTTAACTCTTGCCATTGGATTGAAATTGATGGATTGACATTAGAATTCTCTCAATTCATTTTTGCCCTCTTTATTCTCTTTAAAATTAGTCTCTCTCTATCTGTTTGTTTCTCTGTCTCTCTGTGTGTGTCTCTGTCTCTGTCTCTGTCTGTCTCTGTCTCTCTCTCTGTCTCTCTGTCTTTCATTCCAAACACACACACACTTTTCTCCCCATCAAAACGCACATTTCTTTAGAGCAGAGACTGTTTCTGTTCTGTGTCTTTGCACAGGATGATGCCAGAGCATAACAGACACTTCAAAAAATACTTGTTGTTTAATTGATTATAAAGAGTTTTGCACATATGGAGTTTCTCAAAAGTCTTAGTGCTGCATTAAGAGTTTTAGGACATCTTGCAATACTACTACTACTACTATTACTGCTGCTGCTGCTGCTGCTATCACTACTATCACTACTAGTACTAGCATATATGCTTTAAAGTTTGCAAAGTATTTTATAAATATTACCTCATTTGATTCTCACAACAAGTGTAAGAGAAAGAAGTATTATTATCCCCATTTCACAGTTGAGAAACTGGCTCACACAGCTAGTAGATGTTTCTGAGACTGGATTTGAACTCAGAGCTTACAGACTGTACCCCTTTAGACAATACACAGCTCACACACACACACACACACACACACACACACATCACTTAACTCATCACCAGTCTCTTTTACTGTCTCATTGACTCAGAGGTAAGAGTTTCCTTAGACAAAATAGCAAAGTGAAATTTGTCTTCATTTTGCCCATGTGACCACAGCTTCATCCCTCTCTCTTATCCTCTTAGGCACCTAGATTAAGAATTCAGGGTCCAGGGGCAGCCAGGGGACGCAGTGGATAGAGCACTGGCCCTGAAGTCAGGAGGACTTGAGTTCAAATTTGGTCTCAGACACTTAATATTTCCTAGCTGTGTGACCCTGGGCAAGTCACTTAACCTCAATTGCCTCAGCAAAAAAGCCAAAAAAAAAAAAAAAAAAAAGAGTTCAGGGTTCAGAGATAGGAAGGCCTGAGTTCAAATCTAGACTTAGATATATGTATCAGCTGCATGATTTTGAGCAATTCATTCAATCTCAATTTCTTCTTATGCAAAATTGGAATAATAATCGTACCAAGGGTTTTGGGGAGAACAAAATGGGATAATATTTGCAGAGCACATTGTAAACTTAAAAGCTTTCTATAAATGCTTCTCACTATTACCATTTATTAAGCAGATTTTGTATGCTTGGCGCCAGGTTAGGAACTTGGGAGCAAAGACAATGAATGAAACTATTCCTACTCTTAAGGAGTTCATATTCCAATGGGGAGACCACAAGTGCAAACAGAAGTATATATACAGTAAATGTAAATGACCTTGGATATATACCAAGTAGTTAAGGAGGAGATAATGTAAGAGGGAAGGCCTTGGCAAATGAGGGGATCAAGGAAGTCTGCATGTAGAAGCTAAGGATATTCCAGAAGGGGAGGTGAGCTGGGATTGCCTTCCATTCAAACAAAATATAGAAGAAGGAGCACCATATGCTAGGAAATAGAAGGCCATTTTGTAAATATAAACATGTCGCCAGTCCCTTTTGGAGTGGAACACTTCAAAAGAAATCTATCTCAATGCTATTATGGATTCTCCCAGTTCGCCTTCCATCTCTCTGGCACCTGCTTTTCCACTTCCTCAACTGTTTATATTTCCTCTTGTTTCCTACCCATAAATATGGAAGGATCCCAAAATCAATACTGTCTTCAAACTTTTAGATTTTTTTTTACTCTCCAGCTTCTCTCAGGCAGAAATTTTATTTGTTCCTATGATTTAACTACTACTCTTTCACGAATGACTCACAGATTGAAATCTCTAGTCCTGAGCTCCGTCTCTCATCTCTAACTGCTAGACATCTCCTTTCTGATGTCCCCTTGACAACCTACACTCAACATGTTGAGATCTAAACTCATCATCTCTCCCTCAGATCTTCTCCTGACTCCTCTCTCTGGCAAGGCTGTGGACACCCCATTTCAACATTCTCTCTGGCTGAGTACTGAGATATCTTTTGACTTCCCATTTCTACCTCTCTCCAGATCAGTCAAGCAAGGTCCCTTCCTTGTCTTTCCTTTGTGATCTGCCTCACATTTATTCTTCTGTTTCGATTTCCTCTGCTACTCTCCATGTACAGACACTCAACACTACAGAACATTTCAGAAATCACTACCATCTATCTCCTCCCTGGTTTTTTCTCTCTCCCTAATGTCATCCTGCAATTCTCCACACACATACTGTTGCCAACTAATCTTCCTAAAACACTACTTTAAACCCAATTTGGGAGTCTTCAAGCTCTCTACCCAATCTAATAGATAAAGTCTAGACCACCAGCCTGACATTCAAAGTTTCCATCGTGGCCCTGTCTAACTTTCCAAACTAATCACCCCTTCATTCTCTGATACAAACTCTGTATTCTAGCCAAACTGATGTCCTCATTATTCCTTAAATCTGCCATGCAGTTTTCTGCCTTTGTGATTTGGTTCCTTACTCACTTGAGCTTATTAATTAATTAACTTCCCCAAATCCTAGTTTTCTCCTCTGTAAAATGGGGGTAGTCATTTCTCTGACAAGGATGGGAGGCTCAAATGAAATCACATATATAAAGAGTTTCACCAATATTAAAATGCTGTAGAAATGTCAGCTGTGAAAGTGGAGAAGGGAGGACAATCATGATGATCACATAGAATGGAAGAACATTATGATGACACACTAAGATATGGACTTGTAGCCTTGTCTCCATGACAATCCTTAGAAGAAGGCAGAGTAAATTCTAAGATCCTAACATAGAAAGGATGACAATTATCTTTTCTCTTTTCTCCCTCCGAAACCTCCCAAATCCCTTTATTTCCTGATAACCTTTTATCATTCCATCTTTCCCTCTCTGCTATTACCCCTAAGCTCATTTTTCATCCCCACCTTGATTCTCTTCCCTCCATCACTTGTTTTACTGGCTACCACCCATCCAATGATTGCACATTCCTTCCTTCCTTTTCTACTTAACACCTTTTTATATCTGCCATTTTCTACTCTCAAATCCTTATCAACCACCATTCCTTACCAAACCATTACTAGTTGACCATGTCATTCCTACTCACATGCTCCTGACAAGAACAAGAGAAAACCTTGGCATTGTACTAACAGAACCCACTACAAATTTGTCTTCATCCTCTCTGATCTGGACTCTTCTTACAGATAGAAAATCCTTTTGTTGTTATTCAGGCATGTCAGACTTTTTGTGATCCCTTCTGAGATTTTCTTGGCAGAGATACTGGAGTGATTTGCCATTTCTTTCTCCAGCTCAACTGAAGTAAACAGGGTTAAGTGGCCTGTCTAGGGTGACTCAGCTACTAAGTATCTGAGGCTGAATTTGCACTCAACTCTTCTTGACTCCAGACCGAGTTCTGTGTCCACTGCACCACCTACTTGCCCTGACATTTCTGTTATACGTTGCTGTCTGCTCACCACAGGAACTTTTCCAAACTTAGCATCTGACTTCATTATTAAACTGAAATTACTCTCTCCAAAGTCACTAATGATCTCTTAATTAAAAAATCTAATAGGCTTCTCTCAGTCCTTCTCTTTCATGACCTCTCAGAGGCTTGCGACACTGTTAATCACTATCTTCATCGCTCCAGGTTTCCATAAGATTGTTCTCATTCAGTTCTCCTCTGACTGCCTTCCTTCATGGACTCCTTTATTGGATCCTCATCTCAGGCAGTTTGGGGTATTCCTCAACACTCTATCCAGGTCTCATCCTCTTTTTTGCTCTATGTCATCCCCCTTGGTTATCTCCTGAGCTCCAATGGGCTCAATTATCATCTCAACTCAGATGGTTCTGGTGTATATGTTCAGACCATGTCATTCTCCTGACCAATAGTCTTGCTTCTCTGTCTTTTGGACATCTTGAATTTAATATTCCATAAAGATTTCAAACTTAAAATAGTTCAAAGTAGAACTAGGTATGTTTTTCCTGAAAATTCCCATTTGCCCAACATTCCTATTACTGAGGAAGACATTATCATCTTCTCAGATACCAAGGCTTTCAAGCAAATGGTCATCCTCAGCTCTTTATTAATGTTCACCCAAATAGTCAATATGATTTCAAATCTAGCCTTTTTTAAACTTCATACTATTACTTTCTCTTCATTCAAACAACTGCCATTTTTGTATATGCTCCCAATTGGTCTCCCAATGTCCATTCTCTCTCTACTCCAGTACATCTTTCATTCAGCTGCCACTTAACACTTTTCAGTCTCAGTTTCCTCATTTGTAAAGTGAAGGAATTGGATTCAGTGACATTAAGGGCCCCTTCCAATTATAAATCTGTGATCATGATAACTATATGGTGAAGTCAAGAAAGATGTTAAAGGGAAAAGATGTTAAAGGGATACCCCCAAATCTGAACCCTATTTAGAACAGTCCCCCCTATAATGTATGAGTCATATTGTGAGCTGAGCTGCATTTTAGGACACTTGCTTTGGAACCAGATAATTTTCATTTCATCAATGCTCACATTCAGAGGATCCCACCAAACCCATCAGGAAAACTATCCTAAGCCATGCTGAAAAATAAACAACAGAGCTATTTTTTTTGCTTGTTTTTAATTTTTCCATTTGTCTTGTTGGAGAAAACAGGTAGACCTCAGAAGTCCCTCCCTCCTAAACAAAGCAAAACTAAATTCAATTTCTTTAGAAAATCCTTTCAAATTGAATAAGAATTAAATAAATTTAAAAAACAACAATAACAACATGTATGTCAATTCCAAACTTAAAGAAAATTTAAACCTATAAAAAGCTATGATGTTCATTTTTTATTCATAAAAGTGGACTGCACTGGCTGGATAGTTCAGCCAGGACAACCCTGCTCTGAGGAAGGCACTTACTGGGAGCCAGATTAGTTCGGTGGAAAAAGAGTTAGGAGTCAAAAAACTTGAGTCATAACCAGCTTTGCCTCTTGTAAGCAGGCTATGTAACCCTACTTGTCTCTGAACCTAGCTGAGACTCAGTTTTCTCTTCTGTAAAATAAGAAGGTCTGACCTAGGAATCCAATAGATAGTCACTTCAGCTCCCTGGGTCTCAGTTTCTTCATCTGTAAAATCTGAGATCTTTACAGCTCAATATTGGTGAAACTTGTAGTCTTCATGTACAAAATGAAAGGGTTAAACAAAAGGATTTCTGTAATCTCTTTAAACAGTAAACCTTTGACCTGCATAGTCATTTAACTTTTCTGAGCCTGTTCAGTCATCTGAAAAATGGTGGACTTGGACTGGATGGACTGTGGGATCTCTCTCTCTCTCTCTCTCTCTCTCTCTCTCTCTCTCTCTCTCTCT
>JAJPUD010000950.1:16609-34788 GCA_023553655.1 Myrmecobius fasciatus
TCTCTCTCTCTCTCTCTCTCTCTCTCTCTCTCTCTCTCTCTCTCTCTCTCTCTCTCTCTCTCTCTCGTGATCAATGGCTACAGTCATTGTTTATCTTCTTTGGGTCTTGATTTCCTGTTCTGTCAAATGAGGTTAGATTAGATATTTTGTGATATCCCTGCCAACTCTTAATCTAGGATCTATCTCTCAAGGGGTGCAACATTAATTCAGGACCTTTGTTAAGCCTACGTCTTGTGACTTTTTGTGGAGTTACCCTAATGTTAGAAGCAGAACTTGAGTTTTTGTCATCCTGATTCCACCAAAGTCCTGGAATCAGTATGATTATTGTTGTTGTTAGATCAAGTGCAAAGAACTCCCCCCTCTAGTCACTAAGAATTGGATGGAAATAGGATTCCTGTGAAGAGCTCCATCGTGTGACCTTTTCCTAGGACTCTCCAATCCCTTTAAGTCTCAGTAATTTTTTTTAATGGTTCAATGCATGTTAAATAGATTTTAAAAGTTTTCTCCTGACCACAGATTCAGTATTGCTTTTTTTCATAGTGAAAAACATGGTCTAGACTTCCTTGAGAAGTGATAAGGATAACAGATAAGACAGGGGCTGGTTTAAGAAGTAGAAAAGGATATCACTGAAGCTACATTTCTCTCTCTTGCTGTGTTAATATAGATGCAATAAACTTATCACTCTTTAGATGTGGAGGCTGTGAGAGTATGGGGAATAAAAATTCTGACTAAAAGCCCTGACAGAGAACTAATCATAGAAAAAAAATTATCTTAAATCACAAAAAGGAGAGAGTGGGATAGAGAGGTGATGTGATGTTTTGGACATGATAATAAGATTTTTTAAATCATTTTTTTTCTTCTTTTCAAATATATCCAGCCTGGCATGGCATTGACCTATGACCCTACAGCTGCTATACAGAATGGGTAAGTAGTTCTATATTTTCTATTTTTAAATTACCTTTATTGATGTTTTCTAAGATATTTTAAAGCTCTCAAAATATTGTGAAAAATTTATTAAAAACTTTTTTTCTTCTTCTATCTATCTCTGCCCATTCAAAGGTAACAATAGGAAATTCTAGGCAGGACATTTTCTATGATTTTGTTCTTTTTTTTCTTCCCTTACAGTGTTCAAGATTCTAAAGTGCCTTCCATATTCCTTGATTTCATTATTACCTAAGCTCATTAATTTTATAGTATCTTTCTGAATTGAGGCTATGTAGATGGGAATAGAGGATGTGGAGAAGGGAGTATCTAGTTTGAGAGACATCTTCCATCTATGTAGCAGGGAGTGATTGTTAATACCCTCATGTCTTTCATTTAATTTTTCTTGGTTTGTGTACTAGACTTGGAGTGAAGGAGACCTGAATTCAAATCCTTCCTTTGACACTTAAGATCTATATGAACATTTAACCCCTCTGTGCCACAATTTCTTCTTCTATTAAATGGGTTTGATAATAGCACTTCCCAGAATGTTGTGGGGATCATGTGATATGACATATTTAAAGCACTTTGCAAACTTTAACACTAAATAAATGTTAGCCTTTTTTGTTAATATTATAATTATTAAATGTTCAGATTCCCCTAGCTGTTGTTTTGAGTGCTTCTTTTTTTTATTCTGCCATTTTACTGAGAACCAAAGATTTCTTAATAATTTAGAGGGCTATGAGAAACAAATTAGCTTTATAGTTGCAGATGATATTATCAATAAATTAAGATTTCTTCTCTAGTTTTTTTTCCATCCTAATGATATAATAGTCCTGTACTTTTGAGAAGGCAAAATAAAAGAAACACACGGTATATTTTAAGAAGACAAAAAGAAATAGTTACTATGAATATTGAAACATCAAGAAGAGTGTATGGGAAATAAAACTAGTCCCATTAAGAAAAAAAAAGCCATCATATGGTGGAGAAAATAGCCACATGACCTGGATTTTGATGTAAAGCAAGTCACTTTCTCTTTCTGAGATTCCATTTCTTTAACTATAATAAGAGAGGTTTGGCGTTAGGTGGCCCTTAAAGTCCCTTTTAGCCCTAATACTCTAAGATTATAGAAGTGAAAATTTATGATTTTTATTCATCCTTTAATCAAGTACTTACTTAAAGCATCTTGGTATAAGCACAGTGGACATCTCAAAATCTGAGATACAGAAGTATTAGAAATCTAGAGAAATATTAGAGAGCCCCTCCAGAAGCTTCCAACTTACTTGTGGACACAAGTGTACAAATTAATATCATATATTAATGATATTAATCATTAATTTTGGGGGAAAGTAATGCTATAGAAATTAATTTAGAGAAATAGATTAAGTTATAGCTGGAGTGACTTTGGAAGTTTGAAAGAGAGGAGAGTAGAGTTGATCTTCAAAAGCTGGATAAGAAGAAAAGGAGTTAATACTTCAAGCAATGAAGAATGGTCTCTGGAGAAATATGGAAATCAAAATATACATTGTATAATTATGATAATGGATATAGATGTTTGGCTAGAGCACAAGGTTCACAGATAGTAGGAGTTAAATATAGTTGGAGCTAATATCAGTTGGAGTTAATGTCAGTAGCTGAAGTGACAATAATATCAATTTATTGTCAATTGGCTAGCATTTATTAAACTCCTACCATATGCCAAGTATTGTGCTAAGCACTTAATAAATATATCTCATTGATCCTCACAACAATCCTGTCAGATAGATGCTCTTATTATCCTCATTTAGTTGAGGAAACTGAGTCAAGTGACTTATACAACATCACACAATCATTAAGTGTTTGAGTCCAGACTTGATCCAAGATTTTCCTGACTCCAAGCTCAGCCACCTAGCTGATTAAGTGTACTAAGATTAAGAAGGATTGGAAAAGGCTTCCATTAGGAAGATGGTGAAGATGTAAAGAAAGCAGGGAGGGAAGGGGTTGGGGCAGCTAGGTGGTGCAGTGGATAGAGCACCAGCCCTGAAGTCAGGAGGATGTGAGTTCAAATCTGACCTCAGATACTTAACACTTCCTAGCTGTGTGACCCTGGGCAAGTCACTTAACCCCAATAGCCTCAACCAAAAAAAAAAAAAAGAAAGAAAAAGAAAGGTGAGCACAAAAAAATGGAGATAAGGAGAAAGAGTCAATGAAAAACACTCAAAATCAATAAAGTGTCTGAGAAACAGCAAGGCGATCTGTGATGCTATATTGTGAAGTAGCAGATAGGGGTAAGCAACATTTAAGAACAGTTTCAAAATGTTGGGGAGAAAGGGAGGGGAAAGTAGAGAAGGGCTTTGAACACTTACCAGAGAATTTGATACTGGAAATGATAGGGAGCCCTGAGGTTGATCACTTATAGGAGAGACACAGACTCACCAAGAGGCTATTCCAGTAGACCAGGTGGGATGTAGAAGGGGGCTTAACCGAGTGGTGGCAAAGTCATAGGAGAGAAGGGATGTAGGTGAGACTATGGGACTTGGCTCAGAGCGGATCCCGCACTATGGGAGTTATTTACAATGTGTTTTATTCTTGAGGGAGAGTCCAAGACTGAACCGATTCCCTGTGTACTATGTCATTACCTTCCAAGGTGTTTTATATGGGCATTTGATATTAAGCTACGGAGAAGACTTTATCTTATAACACGAGGTCTAAATCGTATATTAAGGATACTTTGGAATTACAGTAAAAATGACGGATGCCTCATTAATACTGGGCTGTTGTGTTACCCTGAGGTTAGTATTCATGATGCTGACTTTTACAATATTGCCTGTGGACATGAGACAGGAACTCAGGATGTTTATTTCCATGTGTATAAAGGATTTGGTGCAGTTTCTATGCTAAAGGAGACATTCTACCCTGGGGTTATTGACATATTCATGTTATTTTTATTGTCAGTGAAATAAAATTTTACCATATTGCTACTGACTGCCAAATCCCCCAAAGATAACATTTTTGTCCACAAAATAATGTTCTATTAGGGACCTCAGCTTGGAGTCTGGATTTCTGGAGGCATTCTTCCTAAATGCTAGGGAATCAAGGCACTTTTTGCATTTCCTTAACATTCAGAGTTCCCCAAAGCAGTCTTTATATTTCTCTACACTGTGTATTTCAGTTTTATCTTCAATATGTTAGCATTAAATGTTCTGTAATAGATGAGTTGCTAATGGGTAGGGAAGTATGTAGGTGGGTAGCATATTGAACTAAGCCCTAGATTTGTAGGGAGGAAGACCCGAACATATATTCCGCATCAGACACCTCCTAGCTGTGTGACTCTGGGCAACTCACTCTTTGAGTTATTGTGAAGATCAAATGAGATCACGTATGCAAAATGATATATAAATGTTGACTTTAGATAGAGCTGTCTACTGCTATAGAGAGGCAACATGGCATAAAGATAGAGAGCTGGTTTCAGAGTCAAGAATTCCTTCATTTAGCCTCATTTAACCCTCAAGGAATCACTTAGGACTTAGTACAGTGGAAAGATCATTAGTTCTGCACTCAGAGGTACTGAGTTCCAATTCTGAAGACATTGGACAAGTCAGTATTTTGTTGTCTATAAAACCAGATTGGTATATTAGGTGGTCTCTGTGCTGGTTCCTTGCCATTCACGATTTTTCACCTTAATTTTCTTAGCAATATGGGTTGCGATCTCCATTGGTTAAGAGTTATTATACCAGGAAGCCAATAAAAATCTTAAAACACTTTGTGCATTTGTGTATGTCACAGGAGAAAAATCTCTTCCTGGAGAAATGGACCACTGAGTGCCAGGCAAGACTAGTAGTCATAAGGCACATTGAGTACTTCCCCATCCAAAAAAAGATCCTATCCTGCCTTCCCGCTTACATAGACCTGGTTGTTTGAGTAAAGAGTTCTGTCAATCTTCTCTCTATCCCATCTCATAAAGCAAGGAACCATGTGCTTTCAGAGATTTATCTGTGTTTGTGGATAATTTTTCATTTGATACCTGTGTGAAAGTGCTTTCAAAACCATGACGAATAAATGGTGCCGGCGCAAGGGCAAAAGAGAGAGATTGAGGAACCTATTTTTCCAGTCTCACAGAAGTCTGGTGCTGTTTATTTTCTTCAGATAACTTACCTACTAAGCTGCTGATGAAATAGCTGTCCTTCATGCTTTGGCTTAAGCAAGCATTTCCTGAAAATTTAACTAGTGTATGTTTGGACTTAGGAAGGGCTTATTTCCAAGACCCAGAATTAGGGGATCAAGATAGTCAGTTGCTTCACCCCAGTATATTTTCCCACCTAAATGACTCTTTTACCTCGAGTGGCAGTGTTTGAACTTGCCAGAGTATGGAATGTCATTACTTGTCTGATGGATAGGATTAGAGCGAAGAGAACAAAAATGCATTAACATTTCTCTCCAGGGTTCCCTTTCCCAGTATCAGTTTACTGCTATGCTTTATTTATGTTTCTGTTATCGAATTTCCCCATAGAGTTTCCTGTAAACTCTACCTGTCAATCTATTTCTGATGGCTTTCATTTATGAGACACCAATTGGCGCACTTTACAAAATAGACCATCCAAGGTGAATTATGATTAGTGATTGGCTTAGCAGTGAATGACCTTATCTCAGAAGCAGTGGGGCATTTGACCCAGACAAAAGCCTCTGGGCCCAGCTTGAGACAAGTGGGAAGTGTTTGGTGTATGGACAAGGTCATCCCAGGAAACAATTCACCTGCCATGAAAGAAAGAGCATTTCTATATTCCTTAGCTCCTAAATAATTTGTCAAGTACGTTACCCAAGGAGGATGTTATAAATTCAAGCTTTTTTTTTTCCTGAAGCAAAGGATTGTGTTGAACCTTTCTATCACATGATATGGGAGGAACTAATCCCTAAGGAGCCATGGGATATCCCGTGGTAGAAGACAAAGTGAGATGGATCCACAAAATGAGGCGTTTAGACTAGCTGATTGCTTGCACTCCTGTCAGCCCTAATCTGTGATCCTGTAATTTTTATGTTAATCTATAAGTGTATGTGAGCTCCTAGCACTGTGCTATATGAGCTATCTATAGACAACTAGGTAGTGCAGTAGATACTATGATGAACATGAAATTGGATCCTGAGCAGATACTTACTACTTGTTTGGTCTCAGGCATAATCAATTAGCCTGAGTGCCTCAGTTTCTTCATCTGTCAAATGAGAGGGTCAGAAATAATGGCCTCTAAAATCACTTTTTAGCAAGAACCCCATGATTCTGTGGCGTTTGCTTCCCTCTGCAGTGTGCCTATTGTGCTGCTTCCCCTCTCTCATTTCCAGGAGTGTGGAGTAGGGAAAAGAGAGCCTCTGTCTTTAGGGAATGATTCTATCTCCTTTTCCCAAGATCCCTGTTCTCCTTCTTTATCATGTTCCTCAATGAAAGCCCCTTCCTTTCCAGCCCGCAGGTTGTTTTGCCTGACCTACTTTGAGCTCTCACTGAAACATGAGGCTTTAAAGAAGGAGGCTGATTTTAAATTCCACCGGTCTGAGAGCTTCCTAAAGGCTCAGACCACTCACTAAGGGAAAAAAGGCAGAAAGCCCATGCCGAGTGGCTGTTTGCTCTCACTATTGCTAATTTCCTTTTCCCAGAGCTATTGATTGATGTGGGATGGAGGGGACCCTGTCCACCAGCTCCTCAGAAGCATCCACACCTCTGCTCCTTATTAAGGCTTGATCTGCCTCTCCTTTTGGCCCCTCCCTTTCCATATTCTTCCTTAGAAAAATTCAAAGTCTTTTCTAGACTCAAAAGCTGCTTTTCAGTGACAAGAGAGATTTGTAAGTATAACTATATTTGTGAGAGGAATCAGGACTGGACTTGTGATTTTAGTTATATACGGTACGCTCAAGTGAGGGAATTCTCTCTATCATTAGACATTGGTACCATCTCTGCAAAGTATATTCTTTGACAGCTGCCTGGAATATTGGGGAGTTAAATGATTTGGCCAGAGAAATACTGATCTAGGAATAGGTATGCTTATTACTGATGCTAGGTCTTTATCCACTAGGCCATACTGTCTCTGTTATTCAAACCTGATATTTCTATGACATTTAAAGTTTGTAAAGCACTTTATACGTACCGTCTCATCTGTGTCATAACAGTCTTGGGGGGATGGTAGTATTATTATTCCCATTCTGCACTTGAAGAGACTGAAGCTCACAATAATTTAGGTGATTTACCCATGGTCACATGAGAATGTTAAAGGCAAGATTTCAGCTTAGATATTCTATGTTAGTTATCCAGAATATCAATGATTTTTTTTTAGTTTTTATTAAAGCTTTTTATTTGCAAAACATATGTATGGGTAATTCTTCAACACTGACCCTTACAAAGCTTTCTGTTACAAAATTTATCCCCCTACCCCTCCCCTAGATGGCAGAAAGTCTACTACATGTTAATTATGTTAAAATACTTGACAAATCGAATATATGTACACATATTTCCACACTTAAATGATGCTTTTCTTTGCAAAACAGAATTATATTTATTCAGCATTCATTGTCCCACATTGTGTGCCAGATCCAAAAAAAGGCACTGTGCTCTATGAGCAAAGCAAAATTGCAGTAGCTCAAAAGAGGCATGAGACGTACAAACTTAGAGACACCTTCACTCCAAATGTCCACGTGGACTGTTCGTGCTGGATTTGTGGGAGAGTCTTCTGAGCTCCCATCGGTGTGATCAGCCACAGTCAAACACATTGTACCTTGCCCCAAACACTGTGATGTCATTTTGGTCCTCTGAAAATGAAGGCAATGAGCACTGAATGTTTGCTATGGATGGAGGTTTCTGCTAGGCTCTGAATGGGGAAAGAGAAGAGGGTTCAAAAGTTTAGCTAAGTTATTGTCCCTGTCCTAGTGGAGATTGTCATTTAATATGGGAGTAAGATCTAAGAGTGTATAGTTGTAAGGCAAATGGGCAACAAGAATCATAGAAGATATACTAAGTTTATAATAAAATTTTTAAGAAGAGAAAAAGAATTACATCGCCTCCCAGAGCTACTGTGAGGATCAAATGAGATCATATTTATACAGTGTTTAGCACGGTGACTGGCACAGAGTAAAGACCATATAAATGTTAGCCAATATTTGTTATTATTATTACAAAACAAAGTGCTGTGAGGATTCTGGGGAAGAAGGCTGTTGTCCAGGGAAGTGCTTAAGTTTCACAGAAGAGATGATGTTTGATGGAAGCTTTGAAGTTTGGGTAAGAAATTGAGAGACAGAAATAGAGAACCAGAACCAGAACCAGAGAAGGGAGGGAGGAGATAGAGAATAGGAACATTGATAAAGCTTTTATTATGTGCCAGGTACTATGCTAAGTAAACAAGTCCCTGCCCTCAAGGGGCTTCTATTGTAATGGGGAAAAACAAGGCATTGGGAGTATTGGAAGAGTAAGGGTAGACACACACTACTTTCACACACACACACACACACACACACACACACACACACTCACATACACACACAGAGGCAGGATAAGAATATTACTGGAAGAGATGGTTTGGGCATCAGCAAAATCATGTAAAAGCTGCCCCATCATAGCTTGGAGACCCAGCAGCAGAGTTCAAAATTCTAGTTGGAGAGAGATAAGATCTCCATGGTGGTCACCAGGATGGAAAAGATGAAGGAAGTTATTCCATGGAGAACAGCATGAACAAAAATAGGGTGTGAGACAGTGTAATACATATCTGTTTTGACTGAACAAGTAGAAGGGGGATCATAAAATAATAAGACTGAAAAGGTGGCGAGCTATCTCATTGGAGTCCCATTATTGGGGAAATGGGATGGAGAAGAGTCCCAGAGAAAGGTTCAGAAGTCTGGATGTCAGCCTGACTACATTAAGGATAATGGAAACTTGGGGGCAGTACCCAGATTATAGCAGTCTCAAGTTTGCATCAAAACACTATCTCTCCTCTCTTCTCTGAACTCAAATCATCATGATTAAAGCTAAGAGTGGCTTACATTTACATGGAAGTTTAAGGTTTATGAAGTGTTTTAAGAGTTGACTTTTTTAACCTCTTCACCTTCTGGTAGGAGAACACAGGATCACTAGTGTATAAACCAATCTAATCCAGTCAATATTTATTAAATGCCTACTGTGTGCCAGTCACATGGCTAAAGCATAGAGATAGAAAGAGTCCCTGCTCTGTTTACAATCTAATGGAGAGAGACTGGAGTTGAAACCAGGTAGAGCTGCAGATACAGAATGGAGTAACCCAGAGTTCAGGTCCTGCCCCCTATAAAGGAAGGCATTGGGAGGAGTTGGGTACTCTGATCAAGGGGAGAGGAGACCAAAGGAGGGTAGTGTCAGTCTGGGCTAGGGTTACCTGCATGGTCCTGAGATCAAAGGTGATGGGCTGGGAAGAGCATCTTGTTGGAGCCAATCAAAGTATCTTTCTCTTGCTTTGGGAGACTGTTGTAATTGTAGATTTTGCTTAAAAATCAATTTCCAGAGTCTCTTGGCTTTAAAAAAATTGGTTAAAGACTATTTTATTCTCTGATTGTGGTGAAATTTTTGAAGATCAAAGTTTCAAAAGAACCCAAAGAAAGAGTCTCTTCTTGCAACAAATGGCTCAATCCCTCTCCTCAATCCCACCCCTATTGCCTGAGGCTCCCCAATAGGAGGGCAAGGTAGGTGATGGGGAACAGCAGTGCAGGTGCTTCATGGATCTTTGTTCTTTCTGTTTGCAGATTTTATTCTTCACCGTACAGTATTGCAACAAACCGCATGATTCCCCAGACATCTATCACGCCATTCATTGCTGCTTCCCCTGTGTCCACATATCAGGTATGTCAGCCTCACTTGCATCTCCAGGGGGGTCTCATTTGATAAGAAGGAGAGGTTTCCAAATGGACAAAGACAGGATGAATATAATAAGGAAACAAAAAATTCAAGTGTCCTTGTACACTTCAGTCATACCTTATCTCCCACGTATCGCAGTCCTTAACTACCAACAGCCATAAATTTCTCTTTGGGCAAGGACTTCAAGTGTAATTACCATCTTTTTCATTTAATGCTCAAAGTCTTCTGTTTTTGCTTATGTTCCAGTCGATTCCCTCTAAGGATTCTTCTGTTTGAGATCATATTTTGCTCTTTGATATTACTTTATTATTCCTTTTATTTATTTTTTTCCTAGCTGTGCCTTTCCTACATGTATCATTATAACAATGCTTCTCACCATCAAAGCATATTTTGTCCATAATCTAATGACAAAGAAAAACAATTACCATTGTTTAAAAAATACCATTTTTAATGTCTATTTATATGATCTTGGGAATGGAGGCAGATGGAGAAGAGTTAATTTGCAGATGTGATCATAGATAATGATATCTGGTATGGGAAAACATGAAATTGAACTTTACTTCCAACGCACAGGGCCCAAGACATCACCAAATGTGACACAATGATAGATCTCCAACTTTCTCTCTTCCAGAAAGAATTGGTCGTCATGGATAATAGGACAGAGATTTTATAACGAGGTTGAGGGAGGGACATCCATGTCTGAAATTGTTAAGTGATACACTCTTTTTGCCTTCATGTTCATTGTTGACTTCAAGGTCAGAACATACTTGGCACTGAAAGACGTACAATTTTTATGAATTTTCTAATACTCTTAAATCATTTACAAGTATACATGTTACCATTTATAAGCAGGTGGGGGTAGGTAGGATGGGACATAAAAGGTATTATTTCAAGCCCTTTCCCTTTCATTCTATGACATATCATCTCAACCTCTCTTTGTTATGGTTGTGCTGGTATTAAGTATGGAATGGCTACTAATCCATTTCTTCAGTACAATTCAGTATCCAATTGGTAGAAAGTCATTGCCAAATTCTGGTCCAACCTACACTGTTTTAAAATAGTCATCCAAGACCACAGAAATTTTACACACAGAAAGTTGAGAACATCTCACTATCTCGATAGATGCACTGGTCCAAGTGGTCTACTGTTTAATTCTCAATACAGAAGTAGCACGAATTACAAGAGAAAAAATTCTCTCATAATAATAACCCTTCTTATTATCTTATTCTCCTATAGTCCTAGATTTATTTGTGCTTGCCTTGCCTTCCTAATTTATGCTTACTTTCTAAATAGCCCTCCCTCTCTTTCTAAGAACATCCATATAAATTCTAGGATGGATGTCAGTATATTTTAAACTGCGTGCATTTTCTACAGACAGAGAAAAGTTTTCAGCCTGCACCCTCATTGATTTGTCCCCATGGTATTGCAGATTGCTCCCTAATCTGGTCAAGTTATACTCCACTATGATCTTCCTCCATCACATTTCTGCATGCCCCAACTGTTTGGCCATCAAATGCACAACTATTTTTTCTCCTCTGACTAATTCCCCACACCCATCTTCGAGACCAAATCTTGTTCATTATTTACAGAGCTTACAGCGTCTCCATAAAGTTTTTTTGTGAGTGAGTGAAGGAGCCTTTCATCAGTATTGCATGACCATGGGATGACTCTGCTCCTAACTGCCTTTCCTTGGGACCAAGTAAAATATATACAGGTGTCATGCAAGTTTGTTCTTTGTGAAATGGGCAGTGTGTTCTGAGGGTGGTCAGAACCATCCATAATGTATCCCAGGATGGGCTACTCTGAGACTTTGAGAAAATTGACTGTAAGGAACTGGTCACACCCCCAGCTTCCACAGTCTCCAAAGAGAAAAGCAGCAATGTGTAATTTATCACCAAATATTTCAGCTGATGACTTTTCTGTGGCTAAAGTACATCCACTGTCAATCAAGCATGATTTCAATGTCAAAATGTCTTCTATGCTTTTCTGTATCACTATTTGCTCCTGTAAATTGACTTTCATTTCATTGGTCCTCCCTCGGGGGCCCGAAAGAAAAAGGAATTCATATATAATATTCTGTTGATGTTGTTGATGTTTTCCATTTCCATTATCATAAGAGAAGACTGAATATTTTGCCTAAACTAAGATCACGACCAAGACTTTGTCACACCATATAAAGTGAGCTGGTCCCTAAAGACAATCTCGTCAGTTTCTGTGCCATTTCATCACATCAATCAAGTGCTAAGGAAGAGAAAAAAGCCAAAAAGAAAAACAAAAAACTGAAGATTTCTATTAGAATCTAGAATGATAGATCCAAAACAGATAATATGCACAATTTCCCCTTCTTTATAGAGATGAGGGATTATGAGTTTGCAACATTATATATCCTGGCAGACTTAACTCTTCCCATCCTGCCAGAAAGTCCAGGAGAAACCAGGCATTGACTCTGTTTCCAAAACGAGACTACCTGAAAAAAAGATGAAAAACTGTATCTCTCTGAACTTTGTGTTTCACTGCATTGTAACTTCCTGACTTGGTTGCCATTCATCCACCCACCAATTTCATTGTGGAGAACAAGGGACCAACCAGTAGCCCTGGCCACTGGAGGCCTTGAGCAAGGGGCCAGGGCACACATGTCACCACTCCTACAGCCAAACCGCATTAGTCCAGCTTTATGGGAAATAAGCACCGTCTCCCCCACAGGGTATCATTTAAACTTTGAGTAATTCAGTTTCCATAAAGTGAGGGGCTAGATGGCCCTTAAGGGTCCTTCTGATTTTATAATCCTATCATCAAATCAACATCTATAACCATTAACTTGCCCTGCAATCTACACCATTTCTTCCCAACTGCTTTATAATATTTATCTAAGATCAGGATCGTATAGACAATACTATGCATTAAAATCACCAAGTTCTCTCTGTGGTTTTCTTGTCCTAACAAATGCCATTTGCTACATAGGTCCAGAGCACTTCATGGATGCCTCACCCACCCTACGTTATGCAGCCAACAGTAAGTGGACACTCAGTCACCTGAGGCTAAATATTTGTCTTATCCATGCTGTGTGTGTGTTTGGGATGCTTTGAGATTTAAAGGAACATTTGCTTCTTATCCCTCTGAAATGGGAGCCTCTACCCCTGAAAGGCTACCAAAAGCATTGAAAATAATAATCATGATGAAGAAAAGTGTACTGGAGCAAAGGAGACATAAGACAGTTCTTGCTTGATGCAGGAGCTCAACCCAGCCCAGGACTGGTTTCCTTTGCTCACAATCGGAGGAAACAAAGGCATTTTTTGTTGCCATTATGGTTTTCATTTTCTCGCTCTGAGTATTTTTATTTCTGTCGATTTGATTTGAAGAAAGGAAGGGGTAATGGGAGGGAGAGATCTGAACATCATGGACCAAGGATGAATGGCTTGGGCATATCCAAGAGGTAGGCACTCTTTTTGGATGGGCTACCACTTTGAGTCTTTATTGGTGTGTTTCTTTGAGAAAAAGTAAATCAGTATTTTATACAATGTACACACACACACACACACACACACACACACACACACGATATCCAGCTTCTCTGTCACTTTTATCTCATCATTCAAATACTAAGGAGGATTTTTTTGAAAAATCCTAACAGAATCTAGATTGATGTTTTATGTCAACTCCTTCTCCAGGTCCTTGAAGCTAATGATAGAGTTATAGCACAAGCAGGCTTAGATAATAGAACACTTGTGTGAGAGAGCAATGAATGGGGTTTAGAAATGATCTGAGGACCCAGACTCAAAGAATCAAAGAATTTTTTTTGGATAATTCATGGGAACTTCTTGAGCCTTGGTTCCCTTAGTAAAAGCTTCTCATCTATGAAATGAAGAGGTCAAATGCCATGACCTCTAGGTTCCCTTTGAGTTAGAAATCTATGATCCGAAATGAAAACAAGATGGCACCCAATGATACATACATACAAAACACAAACACACACTTTTACACACTTTGATCAAGTAACACTGGCTTCTTTGCTGTTCCTTCAATAAGCACCTCCATTTTGCTGGGCATTTTTTCTGGCTGGCCCCAGAATATCTTCCCTCCTCATTACTGCCTCTGGACTTTCCTCACTTCTTTCACATCTTAACTAAAACTCCACCTCCTACAAGAACTTTTTCTCCATCCTTCTTAAGTCTAGTGCCATTCCTCTATTGATTATCTCCAATTTATCCTGTATCCAGCACATTGCACGGGGCCTGGCATATAATAGGTGCTTATTAAATGTTTATTGAGTGACTCATTATCACTCAGCTGGCATCTGTCAAAAGCAAAAAATTAACTTCTGATTTTTTGACTCTCCTTCACCTTTCTAACTCCCACCCTTTAAATACCATTTCATAAGAAAAAGTCTGTTCTCCTCACAATGGTTCAGATCGGTTGGGATGGCTTTTTAAGTATATGAGACGTGGATAGTTTAAGCTTAAAAATCTGGAATTGTACTGTGTTAACATCCCTCGGCTCCCTCTTCCTTGCATATTTTGGGGGCTCACTGGATCCGTCTGGTTTATGTCCTGGAAAAGCTTACCCATAAGCTACAAATTCCATTGACAAATCTCCGTCCAAGTCCTCAGCTCCTTCCTCTCTGGTGTGCATGGCCAAACCAATGTATATCACCAAGTGGGCCCACACAGGAAAAAGGGCAAAAGTCCCGCCAACTCAGAAAGAGGAGACAGGCTTGGAGGAAAGAGATCCCTCCTGAGAAAATAATGTACCTTTCTCCAGAATCCTAATGAAAACTCCGTCCTTGGGCTAATGTTAAATATCTTTTACTCACTGCCAACGGGAACACGCACTTCTGGCAAAACTTGAATATTTTGCCAGATGTCAAAGTATATAAGCTTCCCATGTGCTCCAGCACTGCTGTGGAGTGGAGGGATTGAGTCATGCGGACATTTATTTCGACCCTCAGGACCTTGGAAGTGTTCCCCAAGTATATCCCTCTACAGATGCAGCCACAGGTGTAGCTGTGTTTTCCTTTACAACCTCCCCCCCCCAACGACAGCCTCCATTTGTGTGTGGTTCTGTTTGTTCAATCTTCCCCCAAGGATCCTTCTAGCCAGGAGTCCAGGCTCTCGCTATCCTGAGATTGGATGGTGTATCAGGTTGGAGCTGAGGCAACCTAATTTGGAATCAAATTTTTGTGGTTGGGGTAGTTTTATTGCAAAGAGAGGCAGCTGGCCCACCCACCATTTGCTTATCTTGAAAACAAGAATCCTGAGAAACTCAGTGGTTCAGTGGGCTAAACACTGGAATTGAATTCAGAGTCTGTGACCATGGCAGACCATGAACTTGGGTACTCACACTGTCTGATGGGTACATTGCTCCATTAACCTCATCTGACTGTTCTGAGTTTCCTCATCCAGTAGGTGGGAAAGGGAAACATTTGGGGAAGGACAGAGTTCAGATGATTAGTTCTCTAACCTCAATAAAAACAGGAAAGCCAAAAAAGTCCCACCCCAAACCTCAAATACCAGCACCACAACAAGCCCCTGTGAACGTACCGTGTCATGGATTATGTAGGGAATTGGACTCGTATCCTAATGAAGAATATGGAGGATTTCACAACTGTTTGTTCCAATCCATACACTTATATTCTTCCCCCAAATGTGAATGTGGTCAAGACACCGGTTCACTGGCTGGGAGTTGGACAAGCTGCACTGCCTAATCATAACTTCCAGTCCTGGTCATCCTCTGGTGTGAGAGCAGCAAACAGATTTCAAGATCCCTCTCACTCTCCCTGGGGAATTATGTGGAATCAGTAAACTTAGGCGACTCAGCAGCAAAGCCAAGGCCTAAAGAAACACCTCAGGTGTCTATTGGATATCCCTATACTCCAAGAATCCACTACCAAATTGCCACCATTTTCCCCTCCCAATTAGGCAGTTACAGAGCTTCCCTCTGCTCTCTGAGGCTTTGGAGTAGATGAAATCCACATGGAATATTTATGTTCATATAATTTCCCCCTACTTATGCCTCTCCATCCTCCCATTTTCAGAATATATTTGAGATTTTATATGTGGGGGTAGAGGGAAGAGACAGGAAGGAATCCATCCCACTTTGGGCATGGAATATATATATATAATATGTATGTATATATATACATATGCACATATATATATATGCATATATATGTACACATATTACTCTAAGTAAAGATTATTCCCTACTTTAAGAAAAAATTAGGATTTTCTTGGTAAAGATACTGGAATGGTTGGCCATTTCCCTCTCTATTTTACCGATTAAGAAACTGAGACAAATAGAGTAAAGTGACTTGTTTAGAATCATTCAGCTAGTCAGTGTCTGGAGTTAAAACTGAACTCCAGGAAATGAACCTTCCTGACTCCAGACCCAGAGCTCCATGCACTATGGTGTCACTTAGTGGCCTATTAAGCAGCCTTGGTTAAGGAATAGGATCGTCCTCACTTTCTAGGGGACCCTGAACTGTGAGTTGGGGTTATAGCAGCTATCTCATCACTTTTCCCCTGGACCAAAGTTTGAAATAAAAGGAGATTATAAAAGTAAACATGGGCCTTTGATTCACTTTCACTCACAAATCATGTTCCTCACCATCTCTCCCTAATTCTTTCTCAATCTATGTCTCCATTTTATGGATATTGACATGCATAAAGAATGGAAGCAAGGTTTGATGAATATCGTATATAGATTATTTAGATAATTGTTCATTTAAAGGGAAAAAAAATCCCTGCTTTAGAAAGGTAGTTTCTCATACCCCTCTCATAATTGATTTTAAAGTGCAAAATATGAGAGGAAAGGGAGAGCAGTGATGTGAGCAGCTAGGTTAGAAGGGGCCCTGGGAGTGAAAGATAAGGACTTCATTCTGGGAAAGCAATATTGCCTAATGAATACAGGGTTGGTTTAGGAGGCAGAAGATGTGGATTTTAATCTATAGTTCATTTAAGCTGTGGTGCTGGACAAGTGACATCCCTATACCTGAACCTGAACTTCTCCATCTTTGAAGAAGAAAAAACAAATCTATAGTCCTTACTTTATAAGTAGTGGATAAGCTTTACTTAGAGTATCATCTCCAGAAAAATTTTTTAACTCGTTGAAAAGTGGAATACGGGTCCAATGGGCAAGGGCTCTTGTTAGCCCCTATTAGTCCTTATTAGCCATTATTCTTCTCTCAACATGGGCAATGTGAGGTATTATGCAGTCAGGATAAAATCCTAGTGCTTCTCATGGATGAGCTCATCATTTAATGAAGTTCTTTCTGATTCTAATTCCCATATTGACCCCTCTAACGGTTGGCCTTGCATAATGATCACCCCAACTTTATAGTAGGAAAAGAACTTATTAAAAATCCCTACCTGCATTAAGGCAGGGTTGCCTCTTTAGTGTCTTTAGGTGACGGTTATACTTGACTCTAAAGATGTTGCTATTACCAGAGGAAAATAGAGAAATAAATGGATAAAAAAGAAGATTAAATGAAGACAAAGGGACAAAGGTTCTCATGCTCTTGTTTGGAGAAAGGTAGAGAGATGTAGGCTAAGTGTTAGCACAGGTGTATGAATTCTGAACCACTGGCAACCATGGAACCAAAGGGAAGGATCATGGTATAGGTGGAAGGATTCTATCCAGTCAACAGATCTAATTAGATTTTAAACAGTATAAACAAGTTTTTATACACTATGGGATCCTCTATCACATATAAACTCTCCAAGTGGAACAAGAATTAACCACGACTGGCTAACCAAATAAGCTTCTTATGTCCCTGGTATCTTTAAATGATGGGAGAAATTTGAGCAGTTGTTTAGAAAAGTTGTGAACCAATGTAATAGTCATAGACCTCTGGGTTTGGAAGATTTCAGTTCAAGATGACCCCCAGAAAAAGAATTACCCTTGACATGGTGGGGAGAGACATTTTATAATTCTCTCTTCTTTCCAATCCCTCAACTGACCATGTGACTGGGGAAAAATCAATAAGAGGCCAGGTGTCCAGCTAAATGCAGAGAAACATATTAAGGGAAAATAGTCACCCAAGATAAAAAGAGGTAGTACTTAGGAGAAGGAAACATGCCAAATATATACACACTTACTGATAGGTACAAAAGGTAGCCTCATGAGAGAGGAAGCAGATTCAAGGTAATGATAGCCATATGGACTCAACCAAGACATGATCACTGGAGCCTAGCAGAATTCTCCACCTAAGAAATACTTCATGAAGTCCCTTAAAAAAGAGAAAAAGATGGGGCAGCTAGATGGTGCAGTGGATAGAGTGTTGGTCCTGAAGTCAGGAGGACCTGAGTTCAAATCCAGCCTCAGACACAATACTTCCTAGCTGTGTGACCCTGGGCAAGTCACTTAACCCCAATTGCCTCAGCAGAGAGAGAGAGAGAGAGAGAGAGAGAGAGAGAGAGAGAGAGAGAGA
>JAJPUD010000950.1:34798-63748 GCA_023553655.1 Myrmecobius fasciatus
GAGAGAGAGAGAGAGAGAGAGAGAGAGAGAGAGAGAGAGAGAGAGAGTCTCAGTAACCAGGAATTCTGAGATACCTCTTTGTCAAATATGTTAATTTTCATTATGTTCTAAATTTAAGCTCACCCTTCCCCTGGATTCTGTGTGAATTTGTAGTAGAGTGTGACTCAGATTTGGAAGAGGGGATGATTTGTTTCAACTATTTTGATAATAACATCATAATAAATACTAAGTGCTAAAAGCTAATTGAAGCTACTGGCTGATAATGAATGGGACAGACATCAGTGGAGGCTTATGAGCTTCAGTATTAGAAACCCAACTCCTAGTGTTATCCCTAGAAAATGTAGGATGCATTGTCAGCCAAATCCTTGGGATCCAATACATATGTCATTAGAAAATTTGGGAAACAGCATCAAAGGGATGTTAAAATAGTATTAATAGATCTCAGATCCAGAGTCAAAAGGAGCCTTAAAGACCAAATCTTCTGAATTTGTGGATGAGTTCATTATATAGGTTATCTAAGGTAACAAGTATAGTAAACATGAGAGGTGTGAATAGAATGTGGGTTCTCTGATATTTGAGTCAATATTCCTTGAGTAGTTGGTGATGGTTTGATATAAATAAGGAAGAATAACTCTAGTTGAATATTTTAGGGATCTATGTCAGTCCCCATGCTATTTGACATTTTTTATCCGTGACTTTTTAAGTGAGATACCAGGAAGATCTAAGATCACTTCCTAGTGAGGAAATGACAAACAAGTCCTCTGAGCTTTTGATAACATGGATAGCTCTCTAACATTGTATGTTTTGGTTGACTTGGAAATCTGCCTCACTGGAGGGAATTTCCATGCCAAAAAAAATCCCCTATACTGATGAAATCACAAATCCAAACAAAACAGTTGAGTAACAAACACTTTGGTTTTTTTTTAATCTTTTTTTTCCTCAAAGCTTTTTTATTTTCAAAACATATGCATAAATAATTTCCAACATTCACCCTTGCAAATCTTTTTGTCCCATTTTTTTTCCTTCTTTTCTTCCTCCCACCTCCTCCCCTAGTTGGCAAGTAATCTAATATATTAAACATGCAATTCTTCTGTGCATATTTCCAGAAATAGCAAGCTGCATAAGAAAAACCAGATCAAAAAGGAAGCAAAATGAGAAAGAAAACAAAATGCATGCAAACAACAACAAAAAAAGAGTGAAAATACCAATGTTGTGATCCACACACAGTTCTCTCTCTGGATGCAGATGGCTCTCTTCATCACAAGACCATTGGAACTGATCTGAATCTTCTCATTGTTGAAGAAAGCCATTCCATCAGAATTAATCATTGTATAATCTTGCTGTTACTTTGTACAATATTATCCTGCTTCTATTCACTTCACTTAGCATCAGTTCGTGTAAGTCTCTCCAAGCCTCTCTGAAATCCTCCTGCTGATTGTTTCTTGCAGAACAATAATATCCCATAACATTCATATACCACAACTTATTCAACCATTCTCCAACAGATTGAGCAGCCAGTAATAACAAACACTTTGGATTAGAGTCAGGGCCCAAAGCTTATATTAAACTAAAATATTCAGTTAAATTTAGTAAGAAGAAAGGGAGAGATGGGGAGATGTATGGTACTATCCAGATATGAGATTTCATCAATGCATGACGGTTCCAGGGAGGAGTTTCCCAACAACTGAGGATCATGGCTTTTCTACAGTTTACCATTTTAGAGACTTGCCCAGGATCACTCAGGCAGCAGATGTCAGGGACAGAACTTGAACCCAGACCCTTCTGACTAATCTCTATCAGCTATGCCATGATATCCCTTTGAATGTATCTGTATGCTCTTTCTCTAAATTCTCATTAGACTTATTTTTAGACAGAATTTTCAAATTTGGTTGTGGATTTTTTGAGGACATTATACAGATGGTGCATGAGAATATCTTGATATAAGGCAAAACCATTATGAGCTCTCTAATTTGTTTTCTATTACTGTAGGATGCTTAGCATAGTGCCTGGTATGTAGTAGGTGCTTAATAAATATTGATTAAGTGTATCTTCTCTGTGCCTTCTTTGGGGCCTCTGGAAGAGTTCTGCCCTCTTCAGCATTCTGTTACCTCTTTTGTTGTTCTTCTCCTCCTCTGAACAAAGGGAAAGGATCCCTGTCATCCTGAGTAAGGACTTCATATTTTGCTTGGGTCACAGGGGTGGGAGGAGGCAAGGGGGAGAAGAGGAGTCAAGAATGCTGACTTTGCAGTGCAGCCACTTATTTGTTTCTCCTTCTCAGGACACCGTATGACACTCGCATCTGAAATTCCACCATGCCTCTGACAGTGTTTTAAGAGATGATTGATTGCAATGTATATTTGTTCTGCATAGCAGCATAATGCTGGATCGCAGTCTCACAGAGAAGCCAAATTGTAGCCCATTGGGATGCTTTGTTACATCAATTCCAATGACAGGGAGTCATGATGATAACTTTGTAAGAGAGGACAACAAAAGAAATAATGTAGCATCATACACACGTAAATTGTATCACCTGACTTAAATCTTCATTAGATTTGAAATACTCTTTTTGGAAGGGTGGTGGGAACACACTGAGGTTTAGTTTTTGCTGGCCAAAAGATAGTGTCAAAGTCCTAACTTTTGTTGATGGCAGATAGATAAAATTAAGATGCAATGTGGAACATGGAAGCAGGAGACTTGCCTTCTTTACTCAGCTTTGATTTTTCACTCAGCTTCATATTGATCCCACTCAGGACTTTGGAAGAAAAGTGATCTTAGTGCCTCAACTATTACTCTGCTTCTGAGCTGTTTGCTAGCTTTTTGTTTCAGTTTTTGCCATAGTCTCTGTGTGTGTGTGTGTGTGTTTTCAAGGTGGTAAAAGTTGTTGTGGTGGAAGCAAAGAAGAAAATTTCAATGAAAACTCCATTTTTCAAATTTTATAGGTAGTTATTATTTATATATATTTATATTTATAGGTAGTTATCATAAGACACTGAGTCTTATGAACACAGGACTTTCTAATTCAAAATCAAATAGTTGTATGAGACAGCACACCAATAGTAATAACAACAACAACAATAATAAAAACAAATGAACTAATCTTATCTTGGGATACTCTGAACAGTTTATTTTGATATTACTAAGAAGGCGTTAGGATTCATAGCCTGATCTGTGGACCAAAGAATTGTTACCCTTTCCTAGTTGGTCAGTCATTGCTATCATGATATTTCTAAGATCTTGTCCACCTCTATTTCCTATTATTCTATTCAATTAGTTTCTCAGAAAAAGCTATTGATCTAATAATGAAGGGGAAAGAACCTGGGATATCCAGTCAGTGGGTGAGATTCAAAGCCTAAATTTGCTATTTACATGACCTTAGAGAAGGTCACTCACTTATAAAATAAACAGATTGGATTATATAATATTAACAGCAATTCTCAAAGTAATGTCCAGGGAACACTGCGGGGGGGGGGTGTCTCCCACAACCTTTGCAGGGGCTCTGCAAAGTCGAAACTATTTTCATATTGCTTATATCTTTTTTATTTCTAATATATAAATTCATATAAAAACTTTTTGGGAAGATCCTCAGTTTTTAAGAGTGTAAAAGGTCCTCATTTATTAAAAAAAGTTAATTTATGAAATATTTCATAGATATTCTGAATTACTATTTTAGGAGAGTGTTTTACAATTCCAGAAGTTCTAGGCAATTGATATTACCTAATTATGAACTAAAATTATTAACATTCTGTATATAAAAATTAACATAAAGAGAATACTATACTACTATTTATTACTATATTATATTATATTAATATATTATAAATATAATATATTAATATAATTATATTATATTAATACTACTTTAACTACCTATAAAATTTGAAAAATAGAATTTTCATTGAAATATTCTTCTCTGCTTCAACCACCACGACTTTTACCACACTGAAAATACACACATACACACACACACACACACACATTAGAGATGACATAAATTTAAGATCTTGGTGAAAACTCAGAGGATAGTGAAAAAAAGCCTCATGTTTCCAGGGTTCTGAAATGTATTAAACCTTTCTGTTAATTGATATCATTTAAATCTGGGTAGTATATGGGACTAGTATAAGGAGGGAAGATGAAATATTACTAGAAACTATCCTTCTGTGTACGTCCCTAGGAAACATTATAATATGTCCCGAAGGTTCATAGATTTGATGATGCCAGCAGCAAAGAATAATGCTACAAAAGTTTTAGCCTGGCTTTGGCCATGTGGACCAACAAACTGGGCTTTTTTGCAGGTGTGGATGACAAAAATCAGTAACATAATACATGATCTAGTCATAAATTCAGAGTGCAGAATCTCAGAAGGGACCTTAGAGATCTAGTCCAAATCTGTCACTCAGCAAATGAGAAAACTGGTTTTGAGAGAAATTAAGTGATTTGTCCATGGGTATACAGGTGATAAACAGGAGCTCCAGGATATGAGGTTAGGAGCATTGACTTTAAATAAAACACTGTACCTACAGCACTACATTATCTATCAGAAGATACAAGTTCTATTCCCAGAAATATTAGAATTAGTCTCTGGTTGCAATGTTTTAGCCTTCCTGATACATTTCAGTTAATCAGAGAACTTGGAACTAAGCTAGGTGCAAAAGACCCAAAGACAGTGTAGGAAAGAGGAAGAAAGATAATGAATTTTGTCTTAAATATGTTATTTGAGATGTATCTGAGACATCCACTTTGAAATGTGTAGTCAACAATTTTTTTTTATATAGACCTGAAGCTCAGAAAGAAAAGCTAGAGCTGGACAAATAGATCTGGGATTTTTGGTAGCAAAGAAATAATAGAGTTGATGAAATTAAAAGCAGATGTAGAGAAGAGAAGTAAACTTAAGACTGAACCTTAGGAAATACCCATAGTTAGGGGTATGAGCCAGTGACAGAATAGTCAGAGAAACAGGCAGAAAACTTGGTTTGAGAAGTATCAAAGAGTGTCTAAAAGAAGAGTGTTTAACAGTGGCAAATGCAAATAATAGGTCTAGAATATAGGTTCTTAACCTGGAATTCATAACTTTTTATTATTTTGTTAACTATTTCAATATAACTAATATCTTTTGTAATCCTATGTATTTTATTTATTTAAAAAACATTCTGACAAAAGATCCATAGATCAGTTTCACTAGACAACCAAAGAGCTCTATGAAAGAGAAAAGGTTAAGAAACTAGTATAGAAAAATAAAGACAGAAAAAAGGCCATTTGACAATTAAGAAACTATTGATAACTTTGGAGAGAGCAATTTCAGTTGAACAATACATGTGAAATAGCAAGTCAGGATAAACAACAACCTTTTTTGTGAAGTCAAAGACACAAAGGGCATGTTTTTGCACCATCTCTAGAATTGTAACCTGAATTTATTTATAGGATGACAGCTTTCAAAAAGTAAGATATGTTAGACTATCTCTGTGTTCTCTTTAGTTTTACTCTTGTTCAGTCATTTCCATCATGTCCAACTCTTCTTGAACCCATTTAGGGTTATCTTGGCAAAGATACTGGAGTGGTTTGTCATTTTTCTCTTTCATCTCATTTTTACAGATGAAGAAACTGAGGCAAGCAGGGTTAAGTCACTTGCCCAGGTCACACAGCTAGGAAGTGTCTGAAACCAGATTTGAACTTTTGAAGAAGTCTTCCTGACTTCAAACTCAGCACTCTATCCATTTCTCCATCTAGATGCCCCTCTCTTTATCTTACAAATGAGGTAATTAAGATGATTACCTGACTTCCCAAAGACTATACTCCCATACAGGGAGTAAATGACAGGCAAGAACCCTAAAGACCACTTATGACCTCCCCCTCCAAATCCAATGATCCAATGCTCTTGATCTCAAAGAAGAAAATTAACCCAATATTTATCCTCTTTCCTTCCTTATAGGTGTTCTCCATCATGTCTATTTCTCCCCAAATTACTGTGATGGTTTTTTCTTCCTCCATTGGAGTGTAAGCTCCTTGAGGACAGAGGCTATCTTTCTTTTTGCTTCTTTTCCTATCCCCAGCATATAGCACAGTGCTTGGAATTAATAAATGCTTGTTGACTTGTCTTGATTTTACAACTCTGGAATTAATACATAAGATCCATAGTGAAAACATCTTAAGTTCTAATCACATATGATGCTCTCTGTGTCTTTACACAACACTCATAAATTATTTGTCTCTCTGTCATCAATAAAGCAGGATCTATTATTTATTACTTATTCGGACTTCCCAACTTCACCAAGTCAATTGACAATGTTAGTTTCCAGAGTCATCTTGGGCATTAAAAATTTTCAAGTCATTATATAAGACAAGGATTGAGTCTAATGAACCTTTGTTTCGTACATATTTTCCCCAGGGAATGGAAATAGGCAGCTAAAATACAATTCATGTCAGATTGTCTAGAAAACAGCAAGTTGCCAAGGCAACACTCCCTGCTTTTGCCATCATATAGAGATAGGGTAAATCATTTATTTTATAAATGTTACCACGGCAACACAAACTGCTTGGGAAATCACTGGAGGATTGAGAGTGAGGGTAATGACAGCCTATAGAATTATCCTTTCCCTCCACAGGACATCAGAATAAAACGACCACATCTAAACAAAACTATATATACCCAAGTTTATATACAATCTGTGTACTCATTGAAACTGGATTGCATAAGGGATAGAATATCTAAAGTATGGTTATCAAGAAAGAGAAGATGATGTTCTCTGGTTCGAAGACCCAAATGGGAACTACTCATTTTTTATGTTCACTTTTGCTAGGACAGTCCTAGAGATACTGATTTTTTTCTCCTAGATCTTGTACCTCTGGAAAAAGCAGCTGCCATAAAGAAATACACAGCCTCAGATAGATATCCTAACTCACTAGACTTTCTCAAAGTGTGAATGACAGAAAGAATATAAGTGAATTAGTCATCCATGATAAGCACAACGATATATATGTCTGTTGGTCCTCTTTGAGAATAAAGGACAAACCATATATTTTAACATAATTAACATGTATTAGACTACCTGTCATCTAGGGGAGGGGGTGGGGGGAAGGAGGGAAAAATTTGTAAGAGAAAGCTTTGCAAGGGTCAATGTTGACAATTTACCCATGCATATGTTTTGCAAATAAAAAGCTTCAATTAAAAAAAAAAAACTTTAATGGAAAAAAGAGAATAAAGGACAAACAACAACTGATAAATATTTTGTGTTTTGCACACAGTATGTAATTGATGCTTGATTAACTAAATAAATATGTATAATCATACACTACTAAGATTTGTGCACCCACACACAAATATAAGGAACTAGATAATGTAAAGAAAGAGATTTTTGTAGGTTTTTAGAACCTTTTGAATGAAACAACTCTATTGATGTTTAATTTATTTTTATTTATTCTTTTTCTTTTTGATGAGGCAATTGGGGTTAAATGACTTGCCCAGGGTCACACAGCTGGGAAGTATTAAGTGTATGAAAGCAGATTTGAACTCAGATCTTTTTGACTTCAGGGCTGGTGCTCTATCCACTGCACCACTTAGCTGCCCCTTCGATGTTTAATTTAACTCTGATTTTTTTCAAGCCTATATTATTTAGTCCACATTAAACTACTTTCTTTAGTCTAACTTTTAACTTTAAACATTTTCCTAACCATTGTTACTTAGATATTCATAATCTTCTCCTGGTAGCAGTATTTATTGTCTTGCTTATAGGTATAATATTATGAATAGAACAGGGGATTAAAGAACTGAAGAGACTTTAGAGGTCAGCCAACAGTCCCTCATTTTTTAGGGAAAAAACTGAGGTTAGACATTTTACCATTGAAATCCCTCTCATTCATGGGGAATTAATTGCTCTGTAAAACTGGTTTGATGTATTTCAGGAAACATATCACCCTAAATCATTTCTAAATATTTTACAAACAGTATATACTTTTTACCAGAAAAAAACATGAAAAAGTATGACTATCTCAGGATACTAACATGATCATGTTCTAGAGGGAATGGGGCACCCCTTTTTATATTAAAGACAGGAAGCTATCTCATTTATGTAGACAGATCAGAGAGGCATAGATTTAGGACTGGAATGGAACTGAGATGACATCCAGTCTAAATCCATTTCCTTAGAAATGAGGAAAATGAGGTAGAGATGAAATGACTTGTCCAGGGTCACCAAGCTGATAAATGGAAGAAATGAGTTTTGACCCCAAGTTTTTTTTTTTATTTTTATAAATGAATAAAAAGGTTGTACCTGTCTTTTGCTTGCCAACTACAGAAGATGCTTTGTGGGTAGAGAGTGACAATTGGCACTATTCACCCAACACCCCTTCAATAAAAAAGCACAAAGTTAATATTACAAGTTTTCCAAAAAGCTCAACTTATCCTCAATCTGATTTACCCAATATCTTTCTGCCCCCACATTTATGAGTATGTCCTAATGGGTTTCTATATTTCATCAATCTGAGGGTATATTCATGATTGGTCCAAAGCTTATTCACCATTGCCTTCATTTTGGACATTGTAAGCCCCCTAGAAAGTCATTACTTTGCTGCATAAATTAAATTACTTTATTGTTGCCTCATTTTTTCTTTTGTTTCTTTTCAAAGCAAGACAGGATTTTTAAATAGTAAAAAAGGGTGGGTGGGAGGTAAAGCCATGTCAGGGGTAACTAGGCATAGTTGGAATAAGGAAGACCTAAGTTTGAATTCTTCATCTGACACTTATTAGCTGTGTTGTTCAAGTGAGCCACTGAACTACACTCAGCCTCAGTTTACTCATCTCTAAAATGGGGGTAGTAATAACATCTATCTCCCAGAGTTGCAAAAAATCAAGTGAGATGATACTGGTTGTCCCAAATATCCCTTTAGTTTTAAGTTCCTTTAAAAGCACTCCTTAAGCGTAAAAACTCCTTAAAGCTTAAAACTATACCTTGAGACTTTTGAGACACCCTCTGTGTGTGTGTGTGTGTATAGATAGATAGATAGATAGATACATACATACATATATATTATATATATAAACTTTGCCATTAAAAGTAAAAGCATTATAAATGTCCATTATTGTGTTATCTATCAATTAGCATCTTTGTTTTTACCGTGGTCCATCAATCCAAAGATAATATTTCAATTAAATTCAATATAACATATTACTAGCTAATATAAAAAAGAAACAACCTATGGGAAGTCTCATTCCCAGTTCTTAATTGAGATATATAGTCCCTTTTAATAGTTCTTTTGAAAATAAACTTATATGGATTCATGAGCCCAAGTCTCATTTATTGATCAACAGGCTGGAGTGGAGATGCCTTCAACATCCCTTACAGCTCCAACTTTTTGACATATTTTGTTCCTAATAACAGGAGACTTAGGAATAAGGACCAGAATTCTAGTGCCACCATTTTGCTGAACAGTTTCCTTTTTACCATTCCCTGAGACAGAAATAAGTGACTACCTATCCTTCCTTCCTCATAGGCAAAATGGTAATTGGTAGTATCATGCATAAAGTTATGATGGCCTTGTTTCCACATTAGGCTCCTTATTCCCACATCCTACTAAGCTTTCTGGGATCACTTAAGTTAAAAGTGCCCCCTTTTGTGCCTCTAAATTCTTACTTTACTTGCCATCCTTACACTTTTCAAATATCGTCTCAAGTCTTTGCCTTCTCCTTTCCAACTAGATTTGTCTCCTTTAAAAAAATCTCCTGGAGAAAGGTTAGGCTTTTAATGCTACTGCTCATGACTCATTTTTTTTCAATGCCTCTTTTGGGACTTCTATGAGATTCAATTGAAAAGACGCTGACAAAAATCAGACACACTTGATTTGCATTTGTTTGTACCTGATAAATAGAAAAGAGCTCTGCAGAGGAGCGCCATGGCCAGATTGGGATTTTGAAGTCTATATTGGCAGCTTTGTGAAAGATGAACTAGACATGATAGAGATTGGGGTCAGGCAGGTTTCCCCATAGTCCAGGTAAGAATATATCAACCCAAGCAGGAGTGGTTGAATAAGGAGTGGCCAGAAGGACAAAGGAGCAAAAGTGCAGTTAAAGGTAAAACCAATAAAGCTAGATATGACAATTGATGGGATATGGGATTTGGATGCTAGTGGAAACCTGAGAACCCGGGGTGACCCAAAGGATGACCCAGAGTCTTCAATAAAAACATGGAAGTTTAATGGAGATTCTCTCATAATATTCCTACTTGCATTATTCAGAACACTAACTTTGCTTTTTAATACTGTTTGGTCTTAACTATATAATAGAAGATAGATGTTAAGAAAGAACACACAAAAATTGACAGATTATTTAAAGAGCAGGAGTCCAGCAGCTTATTCTTTGTTGGAATATGTTTAAATATAAAAATGTTCTCAGTTTCTTGAGTTCTATTTAACAAAATCAAAAGCTACCTTAATTATCAATCTTTAGGTTTTGAATAATAATCTTAAGATAGTTTTTAAAAAGGAATAGAACATCAAAGAGTCATGTTTAAAGACATATTAATCCATTGACATGAAAGTACTATCAAAAGAATGCATTTTTAGAATAGAGAGCTTCCAAGTAAGAAGAAATCAGTGGACTGGAATAGATTAATGAGATGAAGAAAAAGGAAAATGGCCAATGAATGGAGTAATATCCTAGAATGATTAGAAAGTCAAGAGATCAAGAGTCCAAGTGGAGAGGTAATTTTGGCCAAAAAAAATGTCTCTGCTCAAAAAGAAAAACAGGAGGGAAAAAATCTCTTTGGAAGTATAGAGGAGTGGAGATTAAGATATTCATGACAGATAACCTTCATCCAAAGAAAATTAGAGTCATCTGTTGGAAGAGAAGCAGGTGAGAATAAATTTGGGGACTTAGAGAGGAAAACATTTGGAATAGTCACTATTCCAGCCCTGTGGGCACTGGAAATTTTAGGTAGCATGAAACTGGAGTAGATTCAGGTTATTTTCACTATAATATCTTGTCAATCACAATGGTACTGAAGTAAGATATAGAAAAGTCGATGGTGGGAGTGGACTAGGGTTGGAAATTTTCAGGACAGAACCATAGAAAAGCAGAAGAAAAAGTGATTCCTGGAGAAGACAAATGCCTTGTTGGAATGGTCATTTTAATTGTGAAGGAGGATAAATGAATCCAGAATGAAGTAGAAGAAATGGAAGAAAATAGAGGGATTGAAAGAAGCTCTCAAGATCTTTATAAAAATAAAGAGGAGAGTAAAATGGGAAAGGTGCCTACTGTCTGCTTGGTATTGCACTAAGTACTTTACAAATGCCACATTTGATCCAACAATTTTAAGTGCCATATAAATGGTACCTATAAATTATATAATTATATTGCTGGTTTTAAATTAGTCTTCAGAAATAAGAATATTCTCACATGCAAATACCTCTGATAAAGTTAGACTCATTTAAACATAAGCACATATTTTAACAACCTTAAAATTAGAGATGCAAGTAAAAGTACATCTTAGTTACTAATTATTTTTATTTTTATTCCCTATGACTCTAATCCAGATTCATATCCTCAGTCAAAGTATTGTGGGTTTTTATAACTACTATGTGTTGTAAGGATCAAAAATAGTTTTGAAAAATGTACACATAATATAGGAGTATTAAATCTTATGTTTTACAAGTTCAATATTATACTATAACATATTACTATAATTATATTAACAGTATAATTACACATAGCTATATTAATGTATAATTACATGTTGCTCTAGTGATATTATAGAATTACACATAAATATAATTTAATTATATTATTAGATCATAACTAAGGTACAACCTGGCATTAGTCTACTACTGTTTTAGTAATGCTTCATAAGAGCATCACCATTAGTAAGAGGCAATCTTAGTTCTGTTCGATGCTTTTAATACTTCATTCCTTCAACTTTAGTCCCTTTAAACTTATGTAATCTCAACCTAAAAGGGATTTTAAAAATCATTTATTCCAATCCCTCATTTTTTCTTTCTTTATCTCTCCTCTCCTGTTTCTCCCATTAAAATGGATAGATGTTTTTCAGAAAAAAAAGTCACTGTCTAAAAATCTGAACTTACCAAGTAGATAAATTGGGGTGATAAGTCATAGTATAAATGGAGACTTTCTACTATAAAGGGATTTTTTTAAAAAAATAACAAGCTCTGTAGTTCATTTTAATCTGTGTAGATCATTGATTCTCAGGGACTCATTCCAATGGATCTGTGATTTGAATGGATCATTGATTTGGATGTTTCTTCTAATGATTCATATCCTAGATCATTCCTGCTTGTGTATCCTAAAAGGCTCTTTCTACATACATTTTCATAAATTCTACTAGGGAAAGGAAGGCATGTTGCCTAAATTGTGGAGATCTCTCCCCTTTTTTCCTCTTCACTGTCATCACAGATGTATCTTGGAGAGCTGATATAGTGGTGTGCATTATTATCCCTTACTTTTATTTCATGGTTAAGTCATCTTCTATAATCACACATTTTTGATATAAAATCCTTTATTTTACAGCTCCTTATTTGGTTTGATGCAACCTATTCACAGCACCTGTGTACCTAGCCATTGACCTACAAGTGACAATTCTTCAGAAGTTATTGTGCTTTAATGATTCATACCATACAAGACTATGGGAATAACAAAGTTTGTTTTTTTAAGACCATTAGAATCAGAGATTGAGAAGGAAAAGACCTTACAGTTCATCTGCTCCATCCCCTATGCCTCTCAACTTTACAAATTGTCCTTAATTTCAGGGAGAAGGTACTATCACCTGGCCCTTACTACTTCACAGAAAGATTGAGGATTAAAGACGTTTGAGTAAAAATTAGGGAAATTAATAAACAAGGACCAGTTAGAAATGAATTTTTAAATCCAGAGTGTCTTTAGGAATCTCTGAATCCAATCTCTCCTATGATAAAATGTTAGGAAAACAGTTGGAGTCAAAATTTGAATCCAGCTCTCCTAATTCAATTCCAATATTCTTTCCAAATGAGTTTCAAACCTTTTTTTTCAAATGATTTTTCAAATCTTTTCAAATCATTTGGAAAAATGAATCGAGGTAATAAGGTTAAGATTTGAAATGAAACTTGGAGATCAGTTTGTCCAGTTCCCTCATTTTATATACCATGAAAACAGTAAATCTTTGAGAAACAATAATGTAAGAAATTATTCCCTTTTTTAACAATGTACACATTTATTATATCTCATACCACTATCTTAGAGAATTTTTGTCACATATTTCAGAACCAGATGACTCCAGAAATACCAATCTAACTAGTTTTTTTTTTCTTTCTATATAATGAATTTGATTCATACATATGCCTCTTGGCACCTTCATAACTCCTTAGGTGAGGATTAAATAAATCAGAAATGTAGTTGGGAAGCTCCTCTTAATTCTCCTTCTCAACGTTGCTATGTATATACTAAGCAGCTATTTCTAAACTATGTTTTGTTTGGAATGACATATATGTTAATATATAACATTAATATTAATATATTTATAAATAAATCCATACTTTATATATTTCTCTAGTGTTAGTTTCTACTTTGTATTTCTCTACTGTTATTTTCTAGAGTGGATATTCACGTAAGATTGGATAGGGCCTTGATGAGGGCATTGATGTTCAGTCGGCAAAGTTTGAATAGTTCTCAAAATAATGAAATCAATCCTTTGAAATAAAAGGTGTTTTTTGTACATCCAAATGTCTTGTCATCTGAGTCAATAGTACTAGAGATTCAATTCTAGGCTCATGTTCATTCAGACTTTTATAGGAAACTCACAGCAATAGGTTTCTTTTTTTAAAGCAATAGTAGAGAAAATTAGAGCCTGAAATGCAGGTCAAATACATATGATTTCAGAAGTGCTTTATAGCTTGTATTCCTAGAGTGATGATGGGTTCTGAGGGAATGAGTACTAAGAATCAGATTAGGTTTTGCAGATTCCAAATCCAGGCCTGTATTCACTCCAGCCTGCTCTTTTCCCAGGAGGCAATAGCATGGTGATGTAGAAAATGATCTTGTTGGAATCAAAAGACCTTGATTCAAAGCCCAGCTCTCCTGATTGCTTCCTGTGTGTCCCTCACTTTCCACATCTGTAAAATGAAAGGGCTGAAAACTCAGTGATCTCTAGGTTCTCTTTTAGTTCCAAATCTTATGACGCATTTTATGTGCAAAGTCTAAGAAATTCAATGGCAACAAAAGAGATTTTCCCAAATGATGACATTTCTGGTCTTGGCTCTACTTCTCCCACTTTATTCATGCCTTATTGGGATGATGGAATAAGCTTCTCCCAGAAGATTCTGCCAGTACGAATAGTTAATCGCAGAAATTATGGGCATTCATATTTATTTGCTGGGTCTTTGAGTCTGCTCCCAGCAGATCAGAAAGACAGGAATGTTTCTCCTTACAAATATTCTCAGGTCAGGGGCAAAAAGCATCTGTTGGATGATTTACTGGATGACATGGTCACCATTAAGCACAGAGCAAAACTGATCTTCTTTCAGTTTACCTACATCTCTACCACATGAATTTCTTCTCCTCCTTTCCTCTCCTCCCTTTTTCTCTCCTTCCCTTTTCTCCCCTTTTTCCCTCCCCTGCTTCTCTTCTCTCTTTTCCTCCCCTCTTCCCTTCTCTTTTTTCCCCTTTTTCTCCTCCCTCACCTCTTCTATTCTCACTTCTGCTCTCTCTTCATCTGAGTTCTTCTATCTCAAGGGGCACTAGAAGTACAGGGGCTACTAATGGACTCAATCTCACTGCTAGTCAGTCCAGAAGATTTTACCTGTTCCATTTTTGACCTGAATCAGTTTTCCTTTTTTCCTAAGGTAGACTGGGGGCCCTCTGCTTCTGGAGGACTCACCATATTTTGGGGATGGCGGAAAAGAGAACAAGCATTTATTAAACACCTTATATGAACCAGACTTTGCACAAAGTTCTTTGTTGATATATCCCATTTGAACCTCACAATCACTCTGGCAGGAAGGTGGGATCATTACACCAATGAGTTGGCTGAAGTAGCCCAGTGCTGACCATCTCAGAGTTGTATAGCTAGCAAATATCTAACTTTGCATTTGAACTCAGGTTTCTCTGACTCCAGGCCAAATACTCCATCTAACTAGCTATTGGTGTGAGCCTCAATACTGACCCCCCAATTGGCTTCAACTGGACTATATAGTTCAATACAGCCCACCAGTTTTCTCAGCAGCAGGGACCATCATATCCAGCTACCATTTGACTTTCTGAGTGATTTTGTGGACATCATATGCTTCTGTTTTTTGCTTTGGCTGTCTATACCAGGGTCTCCAAAGTGGTACATGTAGTGGGAGATCAACCAATCAGTCAGATAATTATGGAGCTCATCTCCAATTCAACCACACTGATCCATGTACCCTAACACCCTTCCATTCTGGCTTCTTCCACTGCTATACAAGTTCCCACCCTCCTCTTCTGAGCCAGGCGTCAGCCCTGTAGCACATTTGCAACCTAAGTAGCACCAGGTCTAAAATGCCAGTGGGAAAATTCCACTCTCACCCCATGACGTTCAGAGCACTCTTTCTATGAGAAGAACTCAAACTGCAAGGTGGTAACTGGGCAATTATGAGTCTGGATTCCCTCCTTTTCATTTTAAGTAGGCTAGCAGGAGTTACTCAGGATGGACAGGCTTCTCATTATGTAATTTCATTATAGTGTTTCACCTTTCCCCACCAAACCCACCCCTCTTCCCAACTTCTCTCTGACCAGAGAGGGCACCAGCATCCTTGCAATAATGGAACTTTCTCCATTTTTGGTGTTCAATCCTCACTTTCCCCCACCTTACATAGAAGTCAGTTCTATCTTTACTCCTCTCATGTACATCTCCAGTCACAAAAGTCTGACTGCAGTCTGCCAAGCATGAAACATAAAAGAGCAGTAGTTTTTGTTTCAGTATTACATAAAAGAGTAATGTTTTTTCTCTCACCAACTCTCTTACATCCACCCCCTTCTCACTACTCATAACCCTAACCCTAACCCTAACCCTAACCACTTGAACTCACTTAGGCATCCCTTCTCACCTAGTTTATTGAAATAGACTTCTGATACATCTCCCTCCCTCAAGTGTCTCCCCTCTCTAATTCAACCTCCACATAACTGCAGTTATTTTCTTGTAGTGGGAGATATATTACTCCTTTACTAAATAACCTCTAGTGGCTCCCTACTGAATCTAGGACTAAATATTGTTTCTTCTTCATCAAGTTTAAATTGATACCTTTATGTAGGTTTAAATTGATACCTTTATGTAGGTTTAAATTGATACCTTTATGTAGGTTTTATAATATACATAATTATTATTCCAGTAACATCCACAGAATATATAAATTAGTAAGTACATATAATTGGAAACCAGTTCTCATTTTTTATCATAGTTGCATGCAATCAAAAAAGATTGAAGACCACTAATCTTAGCCACTTTATTTTTGTAATGTTTTCTCTCAGTCCATTTTTCATAGTTTCCATCCCATTATTTATTTATTTGAAATGTTCAGTGATGATATTATGTTTCCACTTTGAAAGAGTTCTTAGTTTCAGTAGATCAGTGTTAATTCATTTCTCCCAAATGTGGATTCCCCCCTTGAATTGTTTTGGCTTTTTAAAAATTTTGATTGTTCAACTTCCTCAGAATGCAAAATGTTGAACCCAAATGAAAAATTTGAATAATTTGCCCCTATGTGTTTAATAAATTATGACTTTTTTGTTAGTGAGGAAAACAAATATTTGCTTTAAACAAGACTTTCTTAATCTCAAATACCACTCATCAAAATTCTAATTGAATGTTGCAAGTGTAGATGAATCAGAGTCATATGGATTCAATTTCCTCTAAAATATTTGTGGGTTTAAAAATGAAGAAGAGCCTTCAGAAAAAATGTTTTGGATCTTATCAATCTCAAGGGGTTTTGAAAATGGTTAAAAGATGCTCAAGAATACCCAAGTCTAATTTCAATTGCTTGTAAAGGAAATTTCTATTCTATTAATTGCTTTCTGCAAGGCTTGAAAAGAGTGAGATTTTTCATTGCCTGCACCTTGAAAAGCAAGACTAAAACACAGAATGTTCACTGAACTTTACTGTTGGAAGGGTCTTCCATGGTCATTTAATCCAACCCATACCTGAACAAATGTCCCATCCACCAGAAAAGTGGGTACTTAGCCTTTGCTTGAAGCAACCTCTAACAAACTGAAACTCACTTCCTTCTAAGGCAGATCATCCTTCTCTCCCATAGATCCAAATAATAGGAAATGTTCCATTATATCAAGTCCACATCTGTCTATTTACAACTTCCACTCATTGCTTCTGCTTCTAAGTTCTGGGTCCCATCAGTCAAACCTCTTTCCCATCGATAGCCCTCCAATATATCATGCTTGCTGCATATTATTCCAATCAGTTTGCATAGGCACTTACCAAAATAGTTATTTTGTTTTGATTTGCCCTGAGTACATTGCTTTTAAGGCAATAATTAAGCACCTAGGTAGGTTATAGTGGCTAGAGCTCTGTACCTGGAGTCAAGAAGATCTGAGTTCAAATGCGGCTTCACTATTATTTTTATTTCAGTGAACCTGGACAAGTCCTTTAGCTTTGTCTGCCTCAGTTTCCTCAACTTTCAAATAAGATAAAAAATAGCACCTCAATTCCAAAGTTATTGTGAGTATCAAATGAGATTAAAGTTTTAAAGAGCATACCATAGTTCCTGGCACATTAGATGCTTAATAAATGTTTGTTCTCCTAGCCTTTGTAAGGCTAGACCTAAATAGAGTTGGTAAGACAAAGAAGGCAGAGTTTGTCTTTGATATTCTGATACTCTCTGGACCCTCCCACCTCCAATGTTTACCCATGACCCCTCAGATACACAGTGACTTGATTTCTCTCAAGACTGCTAAAAGCTACACTGAAAACAAAGGATATAAGTCATTTGTATCTAAATATAAATGAGATTTTGTGGACCTGTTATCTCTTCCAGATGTACTTGTATTTAAACTATCTCTAATTGTGGGAAATGAAATTCTCCAAGTTTAAAAAAAACAGGAATCTGTGAATAATGAAATGTTGTTATTGTTGTTACATTTTGTTTTCTTGCATAGGAGAGGCAAGAATGGAAGTCAGATTGGAATTATCTGAAACCAACTCTCTCTTATAAAAGCCAGCCTTATATTTTGCACTAATTCCTTTTCCCATCCCAGTCAGATCTCTCAATATCATTTTGTGTCATTTCACAAGGAACATCTAAATATTTTGAAATAATATTTGAAACTATATAATTTAAAAATATATAATATGCAAGAAAGATTTTGGGAATTTATCATGATGGATTACTCTGGTTCATCTCCATTGTTCTTCTTGCCAAAGTCCTATTATGAATTTATTAAGCATTTATTTATTTATGAATTTAAAAGGATGTATTAAGTGCTTACTGCGTAACAGATACTATATTAAGCCTGAGGATAAAAATACAAGATAGATATTTTAATGGGGGAGACCATATATCTAGAGGAATGATGTCATATTGGCCTGGGAAGTCACCTGGATGATGATGAGGATAGTGTAGCACAATTTCCAGAAATAATGATAGAATCAATTTAACTACAGATCTCAGAGCAAAAGGAAGAAGGGAATGGGGTGTTTTGTTTTGATTGGAGGGGAAATGAAAAGAACAGGGCTGGGGTAGAGCAATGTTATCATGAACTCCCACCAATCAGGATAATATGGCACCAAGTCAGGAGTTCCTTTCAAAAACAGATTAGGGAGTAAAGATGCTCGCCTTTGCTTTATCGTCTAATAATATTAATAAGCCTTTTTGCGGTAGATAGCTGTTTTTTTTTAAAAAAGAACTGGGCTTGATTTGACTGAGAATATGTGATTTTATTTAATAAAAGATCTGTTATGAGAAGGATTGACTGTACTTGAAAAAATCTTCAATCTTTACATTGAGATGCTACTCTGTAATAAATATTACTTTACCAGCTCCCTTATTTTAAGAATGCTAGAGACTTGAGTTTTTCAATAATTCTCTCTATTCCAATTCTTTTTTAATTGAAAAGGAGATTATAATGAGTCAGTTAATGAATCAGTGATTGACATTTACATTACTCCAAATAATGTCCTATTTCAAATTCTTTTCATCTGAAAAATTCCACTAAATCAAACTGTAGCATGCAAATACATTCTTCAGGGGAGGCGGGTGGCCATGAGAAGTGACCTACTTTGAGGTGATGGATAACATAGAGAAACTGTACAGTCTATTGAGCATCAAGTTTCACATTAAAAAAAATCATAGAGATCAAATTCAGTAAATAACGCACAAGTATAATCAATTATCCATTTTTCTAAGGTTAGCAAGGCCTTTTATAATAAAAGGAGATACTGGGGTATACTTTTTTTTAATTTAAATTTTCATTGGTTAAAGGATGACTTGGAAACTTTAAACAACAAAAAAGCCCCACAACTAAAAATCCTTTCAAGTAATCTATGGTTTGTTTTATTTTATTTTTCATTAATTTAATCTTAAGCTGCTGGTAAACTAACATTGATTTTTTTTTTCTTTAGAAAACATTATTTCTTTTTATCCCCCAACACATACGATGATGTCAAAAGGAATTCTAGCACAAAGAACTAAGAAATAGACTAGGTGAAGAGATGAACCTAGATGAGTGATAAATAAAAGGGAAGCAGTTTTTTTTTTATTCTGTATCTATAGCTGACTCGTGAAAAAAAATACATAAGAAAGTATTCAAATCAAGAAAGAAACTTTCTGTTTCTTTTCGGTTTTAGCTGATTAATAATTAATTTTACCAGAGAAATTGAATTTCTATTTATGTATTGATAATTTAAAAAAAATCATCTTCTGGGAACTCTTCCATGACATTCTTTACTATGATTTACAAATATTTGATGACCAGGAAGGAATTTCTAAAGAACCTTTATTCACCTTTGTGTTTGCCAGTGTGTGACTTTCCAATTTTAAAAGTCTTTATTTTTAATTATATTTAATTGGATACTCTGGCTGCCCCCCCCCTTTTTTTAGTGGAGAGTGAGCATAGATCAGAATTAGCAATAGACTTTGTTAGAATGTACCACATTCTTCATAGGAATATTCAGCCATACTTGGCAACTGATTGACTAGAGAGAGGAGGGAGGAGGAGGAGAGGAGAGATAAAGAAGGAGGAAGAAATGTAGGAGAAGGTTTGAGGGGGGAAGGGATAGATAAATTCTGTTTTTGGAGACCATGAATTTAAAATACCTGGGAGATATACAGATAGAGGTGTTCAGCAGAGAATTGCGATGCAAGACTGAAACTCAAGAGAAAATCAGAGCTGGCAAAGAAGACTTGGGCATCATCCCCACAGAGATGATCATCAAAACCATGGAAAATGAGATCTTGAGGAGAGAATATATAGAGAGGAAGAAGATGACCAAGACAGGGCCATAAATTAACCTCATAGAGGATGGGGAATGGATGAAGATTTATCAAAGGGAATTAAGGAGAAACATAAGAGAACTAGGGGAGAAAACTGTCAAAAAATCCCATGGAAAAGAAACTATCCTGAATTTGACTTGCAAATGGATATTAATAGGCTGTGACCCATAGTGAACATCAACTTGCCCATCCATCTTAAGTCTTTCCTCTTCTTAATTTCCTAATTACTATTGAGGAATGGCTTTCATTGCCATTAACTAGACACAAAATAGGTATCATCCTCAACTTCTTGTTTTCTCTCATCCTTCTTATCCATATCCGTATTCACACAGATTTTTTTTTCTTCTGACATTGCTGCCATTCTGGTTTAGGCCTTCATCCCCTCACACCTGAACTATTGTAGTAGTTGGGGATGGGTCTCCACCCTTCAGACACTTCCCAGATCAAATTCATCTACCACTCAACAGTCACAATGACCTTCCTAAAGTGTGAGTTTCATGGAGGAAAGAAGATCCAAGCTGAATTTTGGAGAATATTTGGAATTGGTGAATTTGGAGAGAACGTCACAAGCTGGAGAAAAGAGTAAATTTATAGTGCAAATGTAAGAAAGATCTTAGTCATTTTGGTTAGGATATAATGGAAGAATAGGAGGTATGGAACAGTGGGAAATTTAGCTAAGGTCAGAAGAGGCCAGATGGTGGAGGGCCTTGACCTCTGGTCTGGCTCCCAGTATCATCTACTTAACTGATTTTAGGAGACTCTAGAGAATCACTTGCAGGGTTTCTTACAGAGCTAGTTCTGATTGCCAGGTTCTAGAGAGCTTAAGTCTTACTTTAGGATAAGAGCCAAAGCAGCATTTCCATGAGAATTACTGCAAAAGCCACTGACTTATGTTGGTGCTTTTTAATGTCTTAAATTTGTGTAAACCATCATCCTCTCATAAACTCCCCCTTTTTTATCAACAATTTGAGAAAGCAAAGAAAATAATAATAATCTAGCTCTACCCTCCTATTGGTTGGGGGATTTGCCCATAAGTGCCACCACTCCAGGTACCCATGGTATATTGTAACTTATATAGCTTGCTCTTCAATCTTGTTAATTGCTCACTTGGCTGAAAGAAATGGCCACTGTCAGGTTATAGCATTTAAATCATATTATAGATCAGGAGCCATAGTTACAAGGAAGACTAATGTATCTGCCCTCTTTAATATCAGCTATATAGTTCCTAAGACAGGCAACATAGCCTGAAATAAATTTATATAGGTCTTTAAGAATCTCTCTCTCTTTTTCTCTTCTCTTCCTCCTCCTCCTCCTCCTCTCTCTCTCTCTCTCTCTCTCTCTCTCTCTCTCTCTCTCTCTCTCTCTCCCTCTCCCTCTCCCTCTCTCTCTCTCTCTCTGCCTCCTTGTTCTCTTCCTCCTCCTTTATGTCTCTCTGTCTCTGTGTGCAAACCTCTCTGTCTCTGTGTCTGTCTATATGTTTGTTTCTCTCTCAAACACATACATATATAATCTATAAACACATTTATAACTCAGTTGATCACCCCTAAATCTTGGGAGGTGCATACTGTTATTTCCCCTCACTTTATGGATGAGGAAACTGAAACTAAACTCATTTAAGTGATTTGGTCTGGGGTTCCAGAGTAGGTAAGTTTCTGAAGGACTGTATCTTCTTGTCTCCAAGTAAAACTTTCCATCCCGCTATGCTGTCATGGGTGTTGGAAACAAAGGGCCAGCCTTGGGGTTGGGAAGACCTACATCCAAATGCTGTCTAAGACACACGTGAGCTTTGTAATCTGAACAAGACATCTCAGAGCCTTACGTGATTTTCTAATACTATAAATTACAGGTGAGTTGCTAATCTTTCTCTGTGGAGGTAGTTTCCACAGATAAGGTTCCTCATATTAATGAATTCTCAGGTATTGAGCAAAAGAGGAAAAAAAAGTATGGCGGACAGAAAACTAAATCAAATGATAGCAATCATAGGATCATACATGTAGAGGTAGAAGGGTTTCTACACAAGTCTTCCCCTCATTTTACAGATTAGGAAATTGAGGCTACGACAAATTAAGTGACTTACTCAAGAACACAGATGGTAACAAAATTGGATTAGTTAAAAATAATAAGAACACATGACAATCTTTTAGTGTATTTGATCAGAAAAGATTATCTTTGCCAAGTGTCCAGTTCATCTTTTGCAGGGTCTGAAATTTTAGGAAGTCCCTTTGGACTACTGGAGTTAGAGACATGTTATACTGATGTGATTACTGTGTTCAATAACTTTGTGCCTAAAAGAATACCAGGATCAACATATGGGTATGAAAATGGGTATGTATGCTTAAGCGAAATTTAGGAGATATCTTTGTCTTTTTTCGTGGTCTCTCTAAACATTTCAAAAATTAAGTATCTAGGTATCTGTGGGGATGGATATATACAATGTTAATAGTAAAACAATTACATTCAAATAGCCTTATTTTGTAAGCCTTTTAAAGATATGAAAATGTGTTTTTACCCATTTAAATTGATGCCTTAGGTTGAAAAGGTCTAAATAAATTTGCACAAAAGGAACTGTCAACCGACAATCATTCACAGGGCCGGGGAGCCAGCGTGGCTGAAGCAGTAAGGTACTTTGGGAAAGATAGGAAGCAGCAGCATGGGCCAGAGAAATCCAACCACTACCACCATCTTGACCATTAACTCCCCTGAGATCTTAGTGGAGACAGGCAGTTCAGGAGTCTGAACCCAAGAGCCTTGGGAATGGCCCAGCTTCTAGCTAAATGACCCAGTCACCATCTTGGGAAGTAGCTCCTGTGGGGATGCAGTCTAGACCCCTTTTGTAGGGATTGCAGCCACAGCTGCAGAAGACTCAGAAAAGAAAGATCTTGCCATCAACATCTTTGGCCCAATGCAATGGATCAATATCAGAAACTAATATAATTTTAAAAGTGGAAATGACAAAAGAAGAGGTATGACCATCTACTTTGCCACAGCACCCTAAGGACTGTGGGACAACTGCATCTAGTTTAGAGTCGAAACCTCCCTTATGTATTGTCTCCCCATCAGAATGGAAGTTCATTGAGAATGGGGACTGTCTGGCTCTTCTCTTTGTATCCTCAGCACTTAGCCCAGTGCTTTGTCCGTAGTAAGCACTTAATAAATGTTTTATTTATTCATTCATTCATTATTAAAAACACAGAAACACTCATGTCTCTCAGGATATTTAATGAATGAAATTCATGAATTTCACCAACTCTGGAGAGTCATCAGTGAGGAAATGAAAAAAAAAAATAGCATAGTGCCCAGAACAAGACCTTTGGGAAACTTCCTTGTGGTAGTTTCATAATATAGAGCCAAAGAGAATTTTCAGAAGACAGAGGCTAACTAGAAGTGACCTGGATAAAACGAGAATCTCGGTACCCTTGGTGTAACAATGATGGTGTTTAGGGAATGTGAGCTTGATTGTCTGTAAACAAGCTAAGGCCCCATCTTCTGTGGGTACATCTCATTCCCCACTAACTCTCAACTTGAAGTAAGTTGTCCTAAGGAGTCAGGGATAAGCAAAAGATTAGCAGGTGAGTTTCTCAGCTAGGTTAGTGTCCTCTACAAAATTAGGAAACAGCTAGAGCTGGAAACCTACTGAAGTCAAAAGCATGAAGAGTCACATAATCCAATGCAAGCAGCCCAAAGTCTGTTCATCATAAAATGGTGAGAGTAGTGGTAGGAGAAGGAGAAGGAGTAGGAGTAGGAATAGGAGTGGTTTTAGTCATAGTAATAGTATAATGACAACTACAAAAGAAAAACACATGTTTTTACCTGGGCAGCAGTCTACCAAACTGAAAACACAAAAACAATATTTTATTATTTCTGCCTCCAGAAATCTCTTGCTTCAGTCCCCTTCTCATTACTCATATGACAATTGCTTTAGCTCAGATGTTCATTACCTCTTCTCGAGACTCTTAAAATAGCCTTCCTGTTGACTTACTTTGATCTTATCCTTCCCAATCCAGTCCGTCCTTCCGATAACTGCCAATGTTGTACCTTAAGACCAAGTGATTTTCCTGGTGACTATGAAAACTCCTTCCCAAACCTGGCCTAAGACCACCTTTATTGTCTCATTATGCATCACTTATCTTCCTGAATTTAATGAACCAACCACTGGAGCTTACCTGCTGTTCCTCATATGCCATATTTCATTTCTCACTTTATTGTCTCTGTTCTGGGTCTCTCCCTTGTCCATAATGTTCTCTCCTTTCCTTCACCTCATAAAATTTCCTCCTTCCTTCAAGACTTAGCTCAAGTTCCAATTTCATATGAAGACTTCCTTTTCCTCCCTAGCTTTTAATGCCCTTCCTCTCAAAATTATCTTGGATTGGTTTTGTATTTATTCCAAAAATATATGCATGTTGTTTCCCCTGGTAAAATATAAGTTCTCTGAGGACAGTGACTCTTCTACTTTTGTTTTTGTATACCAAAGCTTGGCACACTGCTAGAGTATAGTAGGGGCCTTCTAATTACTTAAAGGATGATTTTTCCAAATTTGTTCCAAAACAATTCCTATAGTCCTTTATTAAATAGAAGATGAAAAGAAGAATAAAGATAACTGACATTTACATGGCCCTTTAAGCTTTGCAAAGTCTTCCAACCACTCAGTGGCCTAAGCACTAAAAGTACTATTAATCCCATTTTATAGATGAGAAAAGTTGTTAACTAGTAGCATTTGAGCCTCTCTGACTCCAAACTCAGTATTATGCCATGCTAAGAATATAATCAGAAATACAAATCAGAAAATCTAAGAGTTCAAACTGGTGTAGGAACAGGAAGCAAGCCATAAAGGACATAATTGGCACCTGATGCCCATAGGATTTCTATTGGGAAGAGCCTCAAACATCCTCTTTTCTAATATCTTCTTTTCATTGATGAGTGAAGAAACATGCCCATAAAAGTTAAGTGATTTGCAGCAACAAGATTATACAATGATCAATTATGATGGACGTGGTTCTCTTCAACAATAATTCAGACCAGTTCCAATGGTCTTGTGATGAAGAGAGCCATCTGCACCCAGAGAGAGGACTGGGGGAACTGAGTGTGGATCACAATAGAGCATTTTCCCTCTTTTTGTTGTTGCTTGCTTGCATTTTGTTTCTCATTTTCTTTCTTTTTTATCTAATTTTTCTTGTGCAGCAATATAATTGTATAAATATGTATGCATATATTGGATTTAACATATTTTTACCATGTTTAACATATATTGGGTTTCTTGCTATCTAGGGGAGGGGCTAGAGAGAAGGAGGAAAAATTAGAATATAAGGTTTTGCAAGGGGCAATGCTGAAAAGTTACCCATGCATATGTTTTAAAAATAAAATCTTTAATTAAAAAAAAAGAAAAGGGTGGGAAGGCCAATGATTGCCCTTAAAGAGCTTACATTCTAATGGAATTGATAAATAGCTAAGATCAAGATTTCTGATTGAAATTGAGGAAGGGTAGAGAAGAGGATGAGGCGGGGTAGGTTTTGGATAAAGTGGGCAAGCATTGATGGGATGTCACCATTTTCAACTAGGTAACAAACTGAGTATATGGAACATCTGGTAAAAAGAGGTCCAGGCCATTAAAAGAGGAAAAGGCTTTGAACTGTGATTTGTGAAGGCCACAAGGACATGCTCTATCCATCCATTAATGACCCAACATGTAAAGCAGATAGCGGCAGCCCAAATCCCACAGTCTCTTATGTCAGTCTGGCCCTGAAATGTTAATAGCATTACTATTCTTCATGGAGCATCAATAACAAGGACAGAGACATTAATTCCCCCTGTCAACCCCTAAGCAGCATTCCAGCGCGTGAAGTACTTAGGAGTGACTTTGGGAATTTGAATGATAGATATCAATAGGCCAGCATTTCAGACTTAATGAAGTTACAAATTACTGTGGCAGTAAGAATGATATCAACTATCCCTTCTGAAGACAGTTGCCTATCAACTGAATCTTCACATTTGGAAGGTCATGGGTCATTGGCCTTTGTTTCAGCTATGGGAATGTCAATGGTTCTTGTGCCCCCCATTTCAGCACATGTGGCATAATTGGAGAAGGTTCCCAAATGGCTTGCTTATGGAATGGATAGAGCACTGAATCTAGATCCCCGAAACCTGAGTTCAAATCCTACTTCTTTGGCTTTAAATAAGCTCACTCTTCCTCTGTGTGCCTCAGTCAACATAATAGGATTTACCTACTGAGTCATAACTAAGGATTTCTATAAATCTGTCCTACCACTGCATTTAGTCAACTAGGTGGAAGGCAGCCATTAATTTCTCCTAGGCTAGCCTTATTTTTTTTATTTGTTTTTTTGCTGAGGCAATTGGGGTTAAGTGATTTGCCCAGGGTCACATAGCCAGGAAGTGTTAAGTGTCTGAGAACAGATTTGAACTCAGGTTCTCCTGATTTCAGGGCTAGTGCTCTATCCACTGCGCCACCTAGCTGCCCCACTAACCTTATTTTTGTCTAAAAAAATGCATTTGGTTATTAATGGCGTATGATAGCTCTATAAAGTAATTCAAGTTGATTTTGTGTTCAATTTTAAAATCTATAAGAACCTATCCACAATATATTAAGGTGATATACATGACTCCTGATGGAAATTGGGTCTGTTCAGAAGACCCAAAATGATTGATGGACTAGTATTCTGGTTAATGGGTGGATAAAGCATGGGGTGCTCCAGTTGTTCTCAGTCTTATCAGAACCCCAGATGTTGCTGGTCCTATGTTACTTTATCCAAGGATTACACTAATGGCTGGCCCTAGTGACCAAGCCAATATTATCTGAAGGAGCATTTTCATCACTGTTTATAAGAAACCACTTTTCCTCTACAAAAACAAAATAAAATGTTACCTAAAGTGCCCAAGTCTTCTCCTAAAAATGTCCTTAAAGGATGTTCTCAGGTCTCTTCATGGTATGTTCTGTTTTTTAATGGACTTGGATGTGGTCTCTGAGATCCTGTGAGATCAGAAGAATGGAATGAAAGTGGACACAGATGACATTGGAGCTGTTTCCACAGCTGGACCCACATCAGCTAGAGGAGGCGGTCCCTCACAGATGAATTAGCTGGCTGAAGTACATGATGCAAAACATCTGCTACAATGGGAACAAACAAAAACAGCCAGCCTTTGAAGACTGCCTCCTGAGGGGGGCCAGGAGAGGGGGAGGAGGGGGAAAGGGACAACATTCTCTGTAATGGGGCTGAACATTGCAGTTGTTGGCAGGCCAACATTTTCATGCTTGCTGTTGCATGAACTAAAGCAAAAATATATGTTGGAAACCTCTGGAGTTAATGTTTTTGTTGAATGTCCTCCCCCTTCTCAGTCCCCTCCTGCCCTGCTTTTTGTTTTCAAAAACAGTCTGCAAGAGAGAAAGGGGGAGGCTAGGAGAGGGAAGTGTGGGTATTTCTATTCAGAATTTTCATTTCCTTGGAGACTCCTTCACACCAACAGTAAAATTTCAACAGAGAAACTATGAGAGGTCAGAAAAGGCATTTCTACAATGAGTTTTACCTTATCAGGATTTTCAATATTGCATTATTACATGTAATTTTAAATGGGCAATAGGTATTTTTCACTGTCAAGAGGATGACAATGCTTAAGGTCATTTTTTTCTAGTATATTATTAGCCAATAGAACTAAAGCCACAACCAGACTCTCCTCTACCCCTTCTCAAAGAGTAATAGGAGATGATCAAAACATCTCTAATCAGCAAACTGCCTATTTGGACTCCTTTTCCTGGGTATCCAAAAGGTATCTTAGATTCAGCTTGTCAAAAGTGGAATTCATCATCTTTTCTCTTAAACCTGCCCTTCCATATTTCTGGTAAAGATAATAATCGTCAACATGGCAATTACATGGCACAGGGAATAGAATTCTATACTTGGAATTAAAAAGGCATGAAGGTTGAGACATTTTCTAGCTGTGTGATCCTGAGCAAGAATTAACTTCTGCCTGCCTTAGTTTTCTCATCAGTAAAAATGGGGATGATAATAGTGCCCACCTCCCAGAGTTTTTATGAGGACCAAATGATCCTCATGATGTTTTTAAAACTCTTTGCAAATCATCACTATTAGTTACTGTTTTTAACCTCAACATCATCCTCATCTCTTTAGTCTCCCTAAACTTTATATCGAGTCAATTACTAAATTTTATTGGTTTTAATCTCTCAACATCTTTTATGTCTGTTTTCTAATCATGTAACCACTAAATTAATTCTGATGAATCAATCAACAAGCATTTATTTAGCACTTAATGATTACCAATGTGGTAAGCACTGAGAATACAAAGAAAGGCAAAAAAGGCAAAAACTCTAAGTTTGTAATTCATCACTCTACCTCCAGTTTTTCCCAATCCCAACTATTCTCCATAATCTGCCAAATAGATAATTGTGAAATACAGAATCACATATCTTAGAGCTGGATGGAAACTAAGAGCTCTCTCTCTCTCTCTCTCTCTCTCTCTCTCTCTCTCTCTCTCTCTCTCTCTCTCTCT
>JAJPUD010000950.1:63924-198079 GCA_023553655.1 Myrmecobius fasciatus
TTTAAATCGGTTCATAATCTGGCCCTAACCTGTTTTGCTAGAATGATTTTGCATTATTCTTTTTCATATATTCTATGTTTCAGTTAATCAAGTTTACTTACTAGTCTGCACTTGCTACACTATGTTCTGGCACACCTGTCTCTGTATGTTTGACTTCCCCCACCCCCAAACCCCATTCTTAGAATGTGCTTCTTCCTTATTCATCCCTTCACCCTCTTGGAATGCTTAGTTTCTATCAAGGTTTAGCTCAAGTTTCCCTTCCTCTAAGGCAACAGTGAGCAGCCCACCTGAAAATATTTGACTTTAAATTGTTGATAGTCTATAATTACTTAATTTTTCCATAATTTATACTCCTCCCCTGTCAAATGGATGCTCTTAAAAAACTGGGGTCATCCTATTCTAATTGTGTCTGCCCAAGACTTAGGAAAGAGGCTTATTTATATAATAAAACTTAGAACGGGATCTCTGATTTCCCCTGGTAGAAAGTTTCCTTTACCAATACTGGTGTTTTTTCTGCAATTTATCATCTCAGAGAGTTACTCACTCACAGTTACAAAATTGCTAAGTTTGGCAAGCCAGTATTCCTTGATGGTGAGACTTGAACCTTTCTGGCTCTGGGACCAATTATACCTACTATAACACACTCTTTTGGATCTTGCACATAGTATGTACCAAATTGTTGTATGTTAAATAAATGTCTCTTAGTGGATTGGATGGAGATCCAGTATCTTTGGACTTGTGATTAAAACTAATACATTGAAGTGAGTTTTCAGAGGTGTTGTTTGGCAAATGTACAGTAGTATAATAAAAATAGCGCAATAAAAGATGGGATACTCATGTGATGAAGATGGAGAATGAGGCAAGCATTGAGTATGAGCCCTGTGGTGAATTTAGAGAAGCATATAGACAAATATCTCCCATGGGCATATATAAGTAGGTATGATCTGTATGTTTGAAGGGCACATCCAAATCAGTCACATCACGTGTCCATTTAATACCATGGGGAAATGTTGGTAAAGTGCACCTATGCTTTTTAAAAAAAATTCTAATGGGGAAAGGAAAAGGAGTTCTAGGTCTATGATTCTATCAGTTTATGAAAATCCTTCCATAGATACAAGTTAGTATTTATCACTGCCACTAACCACCACCAACACAATCATCATTATCACAGCTAATACTGAGAGCTCTGAGGTTTGCAAAACATTTTGCAATTTTTTTTCTCATTTGATCTCCACCACAACCCTGTGAGATTGGTGCTATTGTTATCCCCTTTTTTTACAGATGAGGAAACTGAGACATATAGAGTTTTTTTTTAACCCAGGATCACAGAACTATTCGGTATCTGAGACCAAATTTCAATTCAGATCATCCTGAGTCTATGTTTAGAAATCTATCCCTTGGGTCAGTTAGCTACCTAGACCAGGTACTTGAAATGCTGGCACACATTTATAAGGGAAGTGAACAAATCTTCAGAAAGTTAAGAATGACTTTTGTGCAGATTCAGGTCTTAGAAACTTAAAGAAGATGAAGCATGATCTGTTTTAAAGACCTTTATGTTGGCCATGCAATGGATATTCCAGGGCCACATCTGGTACTTGGCCTAATTTCATCTGTCTCCTGGGGTAATGTTGTTCCGGTCACTGTCACTTTTACCCCAGGAATAATCTCCCCCACCCAACCATGGACTCCTGTGGTTTAAGGATCAAAAATAGTTGGCTTGTTCTACTAGGGTTAATCAGCTAATCAACATTTCAAAGGCAATAGTAATACTTTGAAACCCCACAGCCAACCCAAGACTCTTTGTGCTAAAAGCAAGTTACCTGGGAATAACCTTCACCTCAAGTAAAGGTCACATATGTATAAACATTCATATCATAGTTCTTTTTGTAGCAGCAAAGAACTGATTATTAAGGGAGTCTCTGTCAGTTGGAAAATAACTGAACAAATTATGGTATATGAATAGAAAAAAAGATCACTGCTCTCAGAGAAATGACGAAAGGTGTGGTTTCAGGAAAAAAAAATTGTGTAAAGACTTGAGTGAACTGATACAAAAATGAACTGATACTAAAATGAACAGAATCATGAGAAAAATTTATATAGTAACAACATTATAAAAATTTTGGAATTTTTGTGAATCCAATGATCGGTTATTACTCCAGAAGACAGATGATGAAGTGTGTTATCCAAGTTCTAGAAGAGAAATGGCAGAGTCTAGATAAAGAAAGAGACAGGTAAATTAGAACATACTCAGCATATGTACTTGCTTTGTTTTATTATGTATATGGGTTATACTGATTTTGTTTTTCTTTCATTTACAGTGAGATGAAAAGGAAGATGGGGGGGAGTCAGTGAGGAAAGAAGGGAAGGAAAGAAAAAAGAGAAGAGGGAGGAAGAGAATTCTTCATTTTAAATCATTTTCTGTATTTTGAACATTTCCTTTTATTATTTTTTAGCATTTTTATTTAAAGTTTTGAATTTCAAATTCTATCTTTCCTTCCCTTTCTCTTCCTGAGATGGTAAGCAATGAGATATAGGTTATACATGTGGAATTATGTATACCATTTCCATTAGTCATTTTGTACACGAAGACTCAAGTAAAAGAAAGAAATGAAAGAAGAAAAGAAAGTAAAAAATAGCACACTTCAGTCTATTCATACAATATCAGTTCTTTCTCTGGAGGCCAATAGTATTCTTCATCATTTGTCCTTTGGGATTGTCTTGGATCATTGTATTGCTGAGAATAGCTAAGTCATTGACAGTTCTTCATCTAACAATTTTGCAGTCACTATGGACAACAACTCTTGGTTTTGTTCACTGCACATTAGTTCTTGCAAGTGTAGGTTTTTCTGAAATCATCTTGCTTGTCATTTCTTAGAGTACAATAATATTACTTTACAATCCATATGCCACAGTTTTTTTAAGGCATTCTCCAAATTAATAGGTATCCTTTTGATTTTTAATTCTTAGCCCCTACAAAAAGAGCTGCTATAAATATTTTTGTACAAATATATCCTTTTCCCTTTTTAGGATGTCTTTGAAAGACAGATTTAGCAATGGCATATGCATATAATCCTTTGGATAGAGTTTCAAATGGTTGAATGGTTAAATCAGTTTTCAATTCTAACAGTGCATTAATGTCCCAATTTTCCCTCATTCCATCCAATGTTCAGCATTTTCCCTTTTTTGTCATATTAATCAGTATGATAGATGTGAGGTGGTAGCTGAGAATTGTTTTCATTTACTTTTGTCTAATCAATAGTGATTTAGAGTATTTTATATGATTATGGATAGCTCTGATTTATTTTCTGAAGACTGCCTGTTCATATATTTTGACTACTTATCATTTGAGGAATGGTTTTTAGTCTTACAAATTTGACTCGGTTCTCTATATATTTAGAAATGAGGCCTTTATCAGAGATATTTATTACAGAATTCCCCCCCCCAGTTTTCTCCTTTCCTTCTAATCTTGGTTGCACTGATTTTGCTTGTGCCCAAACTTTTTAATTTTATATAATCCAAATGATTGATTTTATATTTTGCAATGCTCTCTATATCTTCTTTGGTCCTAATTTCTTACCTTATTCATCAACCTGATAGATAAACTAGTCCATGATCTCTTAATTTACTGCCAGTATCATTCTTCATTTGTATATCATTTCCACTTTGAACTTATCTAGATAAAAGTTATGAGATGTATTGGCCTATACCTGGTTTCTGCCATGTTGTTTTCCAATTTTCCCAGCAATCTTTTTTCAAATATTGGGTTTTTGTTTCAAAAGTTTGGATCTTTGGGATTAGATTACTATGGTCATTTACTATAATGTGATTTATATCTAATCTATTCCACTGATCTACTTTCTTAGCCAATACCAGATTGTTGTGATATGATTTCTTTATAATAGAATTTTAGACCTGATACAATTAGACCACCTTTTTTCACATCTTTTTCAATAATTCTCATAATAATCCTTGGGCTTTTGTTCTGCTAAATGAATTTTTTATTTTCTAGCTCTATAAAAATTTTTGGTAGTTGGGTGTGACACTGAATAAAATGGTTATTTTAGGTGGAATTACCATTTTTATAATATTGATCCAATCTACACATTAGCAATTAATATTTTTCCAACTTTTTAGATCTGATTTTATTTGTATGGAAAGTTTTTTTTTATAGTTCTGTCTATATAGTTCCTGGGTTTGTCTTGGCAAATCAATTCCCAAGTTCTTTATATTCTCTCCTGTTACTTTAAACAAAATTTCTCTTTCTATCTCTTGCTGCTAGACTTTGTTGGTAATATATAGAAATGTGGATTTATTTTGTATCCTGAAACTTTGCTAAAGTTGTTAGCAATTACAAGTAGCTTTTTTGGTGATTCTCAAAGATTTCTAAGTATACCATCATGTCATCTGCAAAGTGGGATAGTTTTGTGTCCTCATTGCCTATTGTAATTTCTTTTCTCATTGCTATAGCTAATATTTCTCATGCAATATTAAATAATAGAAATAATAATTTGTGTCTTTGCTTCACTCTTGATTATGTTGGGAAGGCTTCTAGCTTAGACTCATTATAAATAATGCTTGCTGATCATTTTAGATAAATGTTACTTATTTTAAATTAAGCTCCATTTATTCCTATTGGTTTTTTGTTTGTGTTTTTAATAGAAATGGATGTTGTATTTTTGACAAAAGCATTTTCTGTATTTATTGAGATAATCATATTGTTTCTGTTGGATTTGTTACTGATATGATTAATTATGATGATTGTTTTCCTAATATTCAATGAAGCCTACATCTCTAGAATTAATTCCACCTGGGCATAATGTACGATCTTTGTGCTATATTGTTGTAGTCTCTTTGCTGCTATTTTATTTTAAATTTTTGCATCAAGAATATTTCCTCTTCTTAATTTTGAAAGAAGAAATATAGAAAGAAGGAAGAATCAAAGGAAGGGTCAATTCAATTGCTTTTGACAAATCATAATGACCCTTCGTAGGAAAACATGCTCCCACTCTCCATTGGCAATTCTTTTGTGTACTGTTATCCCCACCTAGAGACTTTATAAGTAATAATTTCAATATAACCAGTGACCCCATATAGAGCATACTATTCATGAGAGTCCTTATTACATTTGAAGTCTTTACAATAATCATTACCAACATACAAAATATGAAGACAACGATGTTATTGAGCAGAAACATTAGCGGCCAGAATGCCATTAGCCTCCCTACTGTGAACATCCCAACTAAATGGTGTCCTTATAAATGACGCCTTATAAGTACATTACTTAATGCTGTGCTTATGCTTGCCATCCAACTATTCTTACAAAGAGATTCAAAGGAAAAGAAGGAAGAGTAGAGAAAATATTTTATTTTTAATTAAATTAAATTTAAAAGATTTTGTATCTTAATATTAAAATATTTTACATTTTATTTAATAAATATTTTATTAACCACTGACTACGTTTTAGACATTGTAGTAAACACTTTATAAATGGTATCTTATTTGAATATCAAAACAACTCTGGAAGGTACACACTACTATTGCACTTTACAATTGAGGAAAATGAGACTGATAGAGGTTAAATGGCCTGGCCCGGGTCACACAGCTATTAAGACTGAATTTGAACTCAACTCTTCTTTACTCCAGACTTAGCACTATATTCACTATGTTGTGTGCTGCCAGCTACTTGATTGAATAGATTTTGTTCTTAGAATGATCATGAACACACCTTATCCAGGTATCCAGATCAATTTACTGAAGATCTAATACTTCCAAGACATTCTTACTGTGTTTTTTTTAGAATGATTAATTGCATAACAAATTAATGGGAAGTTTATTGCAGCATAAGCTTCATATCTGAAGACAATATTTTATTAGCTGTCTAGACTGGAGACAAAATCAAAGCTATGAGATTATTATGGGATAGTAGGATGAAGTGCCTCAGGTGCCATAGTGGTGGTTTCATTTGCTTAGTTGATAGCGGCCAGTCTTGGCATATGAATTTTGTTTTCAGCAAATTAATTGCATGAAACTACATAATCAAAAGATAGACATTTAATTCACCTAAAGAAAATATTGTTTAAGCATGTACAAGGTTCCAAGATATTGCATTAGATGATGAAGATACAAAGATGGGCTAGAGAATTTAAGTTCCTTGGGAACAGGAATTATTTCACTTAGAGTTTTGCATCTCTGGCAGCTAGTGTCTCAAATCTAGTAAGCATTTCTTGGAGTCAGTGTTTCTTGAATTTAAGTAAAGAATTGCTTTTTTCCTTCTCCACAGATCCGAGAGGTAAACTATCCTATGTTCCTCTAATTTACTTATAAGATCACTCTTTATGTCTAAATCATGAACCTATTTAGATCTTATCTTAGTATGTGAAGTTAAGTGTGGATCAAACCCTAATTTCTTCCATTCTAGTTTCCAATTTTCCCAGCAGTTTTTGTCAAATATTGAGTTCTTATCCCAAAACCTGGGGTCTTTGAGTTTGTCAAATACAAGATTGATATAGTTATTGCCTATTTTGTCCTGTGATTTTATCCTATTCCACTGATCGACTACTCTATTTCTTAGCCAGTACCAAATGGTTTTGATGACTGCTGCTTTATAATATAGTTTTATATCTGGCACAGCTAGGCCACCTTCATTGGCAGTTTTTTTTTTCATTAATTCCTTTGAAATTCTTGATCTTCTGTTCTTCCAGATAAACTTTGCTACTATTTTTTCTATATCTGTAAAATAATTTCTTGTAAGTTTGATTGGTATGGCATTAAATAAGTAGATTAATTTAGGTAGTATTGTCATTTATTATATTCACTAGACCTATCCATGAACATCAAATAAAATTTAAATAAACAGAAGGAATAGCTTTCTAGGTAGGGGAAAATTGTGAGAAGAAAGGCATTAAATGAAATTCAGGTAGTATTTATAAAGCATTTACTATGTCCTAGGATCTGGTGATTAAAAAAAAATGAAACCATCCCTCTGCACAAGGATCTTAAATTATATTGAGAAAACAGCATACATATACATATATATGTATATATATATGTATACTATATACAAAGAAATGGCATATCACTTGTCATCTTTTCCTGTCATCTTAGCCAATCTGACAGGTGTGTACTAGTATCTCAGAATTGTCTTAATTTGTATTTCTCTCTCAGTGATTTGGAGCAAAGTAGGAGTGAAGAAAGCACAGAAGACTTATAGAAGGTCAAAACTGATTTGAGCCTTTAAAAAAATCTAATATTTTTTTAAGTATTCCTTACATCCTTATATAGATTAGTTTATACAGTTTGATATCGTATCCATTTTGCACGTTAGATGCTATATATGTTTTTGGAATCAAGGAAAATCTAAAATAGTATTAATTTCTTCTTATCAATTACATTTCTCTTTCATTTAATTAGAGAGCTTAATCTGTTCATAGACGAATGTTTTTTATTTACTCATCTGTATTATACATCTCCTTTAATTCAGTAGTTGTCCCACATTGCATACAATAACTTGAATTCATTCTCCTTTCATCCACTGTCAACCTCTATCCCTACCTCAATCATTCCCTTCCCTACCTACCCCCCCCACACACACACAAGACAAATAGTGGAAGAAGAAAAGGTAAGGAGATTGGGCATTCCAGAAATGGGTGATAGTGTATGTAAAAGCCCAAACATAGTAGGTAGAATGTGGAACATAGGGAACAGCATCTAAACAAGTTTAGCCAGAACATAGAGTACATCAAGAAAAATAATCCGGTCGGGAGCCTGGAAAGATTCCACTGGAGCCAGATTGTGAAGAACTACAAATGCCACAGGGACAAATTTGTACTTTATCCTAGAGGCAGTGAGCAGGTTGTTCTGCTTGAAGTGTAAGGAGACAGTTTTGGGGAAACGCTGGAAGATTATTTTGGCCAGACGGTAGAGAGCCTTAAAAGTCCATCTGTCCATTTATCCTCTTGGCAGTGGGAAACCACTGAAGATGATGAACAGCAGGGGGATACCCTAAAAGTGGGCTTTTGGAAAAATAAATCTGGTTGTGACAGCTCATCAAAGATGACTCTTTTTTTTTAGCTGCAGTAACTCACAAAGGTCATCTGTAACAGTGTAGAGAGTTTGTGATTCATGCCTGTGGATGAAATGCCCACACAGGTCCTCAAATTCTGAATCTGATGATGATGGGGAAGATAGATTCATAGGGGAAGTTTCATGAGGGAGAAAGATAAGCTGGAGAAAGAAAAGCAGTTAACATAATTCAGAATCTTTCTGAATTTAAAAAGCAAACATGAAGTAGAACATCTGCTTTAGAAAAACTAGATTATTAATCTGTATAAATGATTTTGTATAAATAATATAGCTTTGGCAGATTCAGGTGTGGGTAGAAGGTGAAATCAATTGAAGAGCCTTATACAAAAAGTTCTGCAATTAAATAAAAACTTTGCCACCCAGTTGTGCAATGAATAAACTGTGTTAGGTTTGGGATGAAAGGACTTGGATTATTATTTAAAAATAAACAAAAAGTGGTTTCACTTATACTCCCATGCCATCTTGATCAAATTACCTTTCACAGTTCCTGGCACATAGTTGGTCCTAAATAAATGATTATTGACTGACAACTTTCTCAGTTTCACTCTCATTATCTAAAATGAGAAGACTGTTTGAGGTGCCTTCTAACAGTCCTTTGTAAATTGGAAAGAGCGTGAAAGACAGAGAGACAGAGAGACATGGAGATAAACAGAGACAAAGAGAAACAGACAGAAAAAGAAAGAGGGGAGAGAGGGAAGGAGGAAGGAAAGAAGGAAAGAAGGGAGGATGGAAGAAAGAAAGGAAGAAAGAAAAAGAGGGAGGGAAGGAGTGGGGTATCTTAAATGTAACAATTTAATCAAGATAATTCCCTTGACTAAAATTGAGAAAAAGACTGAATGATGGAAAAACATTTCTTAAGAATATCTATCCATTAAGGTCCAAAATACATTTAGACTATTGTAACAGCTTCGTCTGCCTTCATTTCTCGTATGGGGGCCTTTGAAACAGCAATCTCTTTGGACTTGATAAACATCTTTGATTTTCACTCATTTTAAATTTTATGGTAGGGGACTAAGCTCTGTTAGTATTTTCTAATTATGACCTTTGTGATCAAGAAATTTGCATCTCATCATTGAAGTTCACAAACAATTAACCTTTATAATTTGGAGATTGACTACTGTTCTTTCTGTAAACAATACCCCCTGTTTCTCTCTCTCTCTCTCTCTCTCTCTCTCTCTCTCTCTCTCTCTCTCTGTGTGTGTGTGTGTGTGTGTGTGTGTGTGTGTGTGAAGAACAGCTTTAAGTTTGAACCATAGGATGCTGTTTGGAGGGAGAAATGGAAAGTTTTTCTTAGATGATTGACAAGGTGATAATATTTAGTGACAAGCCATGATAGAAATAAGATAGGAAAATGAGTTTAGTGTCATATGCAGAAGATGCAGGAACCAAAGGAAACATTTCAATTAAAAAAAAAAAAAAACATCAAGTATAGGTTTGTGGAACTAATTAGCAAATGAACATTTACTTGGAGGAAACATGACCTTGACTTAAAAAGAGTAGAAAACAACTTAATCTTGTTGCTAAGGCTAGAAGCCAATAAATAGCTGGGGGTGAGAGCCAGGAGGCAAAGTGATGCACACCGAACAATATAAGGAGAAAGCAGAGAATGTTTTTAGAGATTAACTAATACAAGGTGCAGTAGGATAAAGACAAAAATAGATAACAGACTCACTTTGACTGATAAAACTGACAAAGCTGTGATACACTTCAGTACACGTGTACCACTTTGGAGAAACTTCATAGAAACCGGCATATGGAGAAAAGGGAAATGACTAGCAGTCCAATCTAACAAGCATTTATTAAGCTTCTTCTGTATATACATAAGGTGTTAGGTGTTTCAATACAAAGACAAAGCAAAAAAGCAAATGAACAGACAAAAAAGAACAAGGTTCCTGTCCACAAAGATCTTATAATCTCCTAAAGTGATGTGCAATTTAAGGAGTTAAATAATAAAGAAAAATTTGAGAAGGAAGAGCATTAACACCTAGGGGAATCAGGCAAGGCTTCCTTCCATCTGGAGGCAAATGAGATGAGTCTTGCAAAAAATTGTAGAGATGACAGGAGGCAGAGATGACAAGAGAGGAAATTCCAGGTATAGGAGAAGGAAGAATCTGTGCAAAAGAATGGAAGGAAGAGGAGAAATACTAAGTGTAGGGAAAAGCAAAGCTGTGGAGACTGATCAACCCAATTATCATCTCAGCAATAGAGAGCATTCCCACATGCTAATTAGCGATCTTATTTATCTGTGGAGCTGTCATATTTTGGCTACAATGCACAAGGGGTTTTTCTAGGTGCTTTTCATAACCACCAGGTTTTTAGCCTAAAGAAAAATAACTACAAAATACATATCCATTGGGTATATCATGAATTATACAAAGGAAATCATTGTAATACTATTTGTTAGGGGGATGATTATAATAATGCAATTTCTATCCTTTCTCCCTATAAATTCCATTGAATTGAATGAAGGAGAGAAGCAAACATCTATTAAGTGCCTTCTATATGCAAAGCACAATGCTAAACGCTTTCCAAATATTATCTCATTTGATTGCAGCAATAACCCTTGGAGACAGATGTTATTATTATCCCTATTTAATAGGGTGAGGAAACTGAGGCAGACAGAGATTTAAGCAATTTGAAGATTACACAACTAGTTAGTATCTGAACTAGGATTTGAACTCAGATCTTTCCAAGTCTAAACGCAGTGCTATACCTACTACACTACCTAATTGTCATGAATAAATGAATGAATGAATTATGAAAAAATATTATATTTACTCTATGTCAAGCATTTTGCAAAGCTCTAGGAATACAAAATTAAAAGTAAACAAATTATCAGCCTAGAACCAGAGATTGTGGGAGTTTATGGATTGCATTTGGAGTATTCAAATGTCCTGGGTTCTAATTGATCTCTCTTTTAGGAGCTAGTATTTCTTTGGGTGTTTTTCACAACATTCTGATCCCCTCCTTCCTCACGTGTAAAATGAGATTGAGGAAGTTGCTACTATAGGTGATCTCTCATCTCCAAGTTCCATGATCACAGGAAAGGAAGGGATCTTAAAGATCATCTATTAAAAGTTATTCCTGGTAGAGCCAAAATAGCAGAGAAAAGACTGTCACTCACCTGAGCTCTCTTACAAACTCCTCCAAACATTTGAGTAATGCCCTAAAACAATTCCTTGGAGTAACAGAACACACACAAAGATGGGATGAGATATTTTTCCCAGCCAAGGAAAATTTAGAAGTTGGCAGGAAAGTTGTGTCATACCTGGATAAGATGGAAGCACAGTCCAGCAACAGATAGTACCAGCACAGACCGTGCTCCAGCAAAGCAGGAGCAGGCCATGAAAGTCTCTGAATCAACAGCTACAATTGCACCCTGCAGATGATAAGAGGGTTGGACAACTAGGCCAGAAGGAGATTATAGCCAGTATTCTGTTGCTTTGCCCATCCTCAAATGTAGATCACAGTTCTGGCTGGCAGTACCAGGTGAAGAGGAGCACTGGTACATTGGAGCTTGTGGCCACAATGGAACAAGGACTCTCATCACAGTTTCAGAGCAGAAAAAAAATGTTTGTGCTCATTCACAGATCAGAGAGCAATCCAGGAGACTAATAAACACACCTCTCTTTAGATCATGCTACCTTGGAAGAACTAAAAACATATAGGTTCCTAGAAATATCACTGAAAACAGCTACATAAAACTGAAACTTGGGACGATGCACCCTCCACCCTGGAAGCAAAGCCCTAACTAAATAAAGGGTTCAAAGTCAGGAAACTGGCTGAGCAAATTATCAAAAGTTACTATGGTGACAAAAAAGATCAAAACACAAACTCAGAACATAACAAAGTCAAAGCTCCTATATACAAACTATTCAAGAAAAAACAAATAAACATGAGTTCATCTCATTTCTTTTTCATTTGTTTTGAAAACAAAGTAAGAAAGATAGAGGGGAAATTAGATAGAGAAATGAAAGTAGCCTAAGAAAATCTTGAAACATAAATCAACAGCTTGGTAAAAGAGAACCTAATACTGAAGAAAATAACACCTTAAAAATAGACTAGTCCAAATGGTAAAAAGAGGTACAAAAGCCAGTGAGGAGAAGAATACCTTAAAAAGAAGAACTGGCCAAATGAAAAAAGAAGCACAAAAATTTACTGAAGAAAATAAACTCTTTCAAAAGTAAAACTGGACAAATGGTAAAAGGAGTACAAAAGCTCACTGAAGAAAATAATTCCTTAAAAATTAGATCAAATGGAAGCTACTTAAGAAAAACCAAGAAACAGTCAAAAAAAAAGTCATGAAAAAAATTGAAGACTGTGATTTTTGAAAAAACAACTGATCTAGAAAATAGATCCAAGAGAGAAAGTTTAAAAATTATTGGATTACTTGAAAGCCATTATAAAAAAAAAAGTAAAGACATCATCTTTCGAGAAATTATCAAGAAAAAATGCCCTGATTTTGTAGAATCAAAGGATAAAATAAAAATGGAAAGAATCTACTGATCACCTTATAAAAGAGATCTAAAAAAAGAAAACTTCCACGAACATTATAGTCAAATTCCATAGCTCCCAGGTCAAGGAGGACATATTTCAAGCATCCAGAAAGAAACAATTCAAGTATGTCAGGATAACTCAAGATTTAGCCGCTTCTGTAGTAAAGGATCAGTATGTTTGGAATATGTTATTCTGGCATGCAAAGGAGCTAGGATTATAACCAAGAATAATCTACCCAGCAAAACTAACTACAATCCATTGAGGGAAAAATAGATATTCAATGAATTAGAGGACTTTGAAGCATTCTTGATGAAAAGTCTAGAGCTGAATGAAAATTTGACTTTCAAATAAATGACTCAAGAGCAGCATAAAAAGATAAATGAAAAAGCAAATCATAAGTTTAAATTGTTACCATTCCTACATGGGAAGATGCTATTTGTTATTCATGAACATTTTCTCATCCTTAGGACAGTTAGAAGGAGTACAAACAGACAGAGGGCACAAGTAGGAATTGAATGTGAAGGGGTGATATCTAAAACATAAAGTTAAGGGTGAGAGAGGAATGTACTGGGTGGAAGGGAAAGGGAGAGAAAGAGTGGGGTGAATTATATCACATAAAAGATGCAAAAAGGGGAGGGGAAGAGAAGAGAAGTAAAGGGAAGTAAGTGAACCTTAGTTTTCTCAAAATGGATTCAAAGGGAAAATAACATATAAACTCAATTGGGTTTGGAAATCTACCTTACCACACAGGAAAATAGAGAGATAAGAGCATTAGAGAAGGATGTGTGATGAAAAGGAGTGCATTTTGGGAGAAGGGATAGTCAGAAACAAAATACTTCTGAAAAGGGATAGGATAAAACAGAAAATAGAAAGCAGAGGGGAAGTAGGATGAAGAAAAATGTAGTTAGCAATAGTAACTGGGGAAAATGTTTGAAGCAAGTTTTTTTTTGTTTTTGTTTTTTGTTTTTTGTTTTTTGTTTTTTATTAAGGCTTTATTTCTCAGGTATATAGAGAACTGAGTCAAATTTGTAAAAATAAGAGTCAATTGATAAATGACCAATAGTTTTATGAAAATTTGCTCTAACTCACTATTGATCAGAAAAATGGAAGTTAAAATAATTCTGAGGAATTACCTCATATCTATATGACAAAAAAGGAAAGTAACAAATACTGGAGGGGTTGTGGGGAAAATTAGACATTAACGCCCTTTTAATGGAGTTGTGAACTGATTCAATCATCCTATAGAACAATTTGGAACAATGCCCACAGTGCTATAAAACTATGCATAACCTTTGATCTAGAAATACCGCTGTTAAGGCTATATCCTCAAAGAGATAAAAAAAAAAAACCTAAAAGAAAAGAATCTATATGTATAAATATATTTATAGTTCCTCTTTTCAGGAGGCAAAGAATTGGATATTGAGGGAATACCCATCAATTGGGGGAATGGCTGAACAAAGTGTTATGTGCTTCTGATAGAAAACTATTGTACTATAAGAAATAATGAATAGGATGAGTTGATGTGAAGTGAAATATACTGTGTGCAAAGTAACAGCAATATTGTAAGATGATCAACTGTGAATACCTTAGCTATTCTCAGCGATATAATGATCCAAGACAATTCTGAAGGATTTAAAATAAATAATACTATCCATCCCCAAAGAAAGAACTGATGGTGTCTGAATACAGATTGAAGCATTTTTTTTCTTTTTTACTTTATTTTTCTTGAGTTTTTTCTGTTTTAGAACATGACTAAAATGGAAATGTTTTACATGGTTATACATGTATAACCCGTATCAAATTGTTTACGTTCTCAATGAGGGGTTTAGGGAGGGAAGAAGGGAGATGATTTGAAATTCAAAGTTTTAAAGGTGAATATTAAACATTGTACTTACATATAAATGAAAAAAAGAAAATACTAAATATTTGTAAAAGAATTATTCCCTATCACTTCCAGGATTAAATATTAAGTTAAATTCTGTTTGGTATTAAAAACTCTAACTCCAGTCTCCTTCCACCATATTCTTCTTCAAATAATCTTGGATCTAGTGACATTGGACTCCTGGCTATTCCATAAAAAGCACTCAATCTTCTGAGTTGGGGCATTTTTGCAGATTGTCTCCCATTTGTGGAATTCTTCCTTTCCTCTCCATCCTCTGAGTTCCCTGCTTCTATCAAGTACCAGCTAAGATCCCACCTTCTCCAGGAAGCCTTTCCCAACCCCTCTTAATGCTCAGATCAACATTTTGAGATTGGATCCAGTTTGGCATATCTTCCTCATTTGTCCATAATTTTTGGACAGTTGTTACCTCCACATTAACCTGTGAACTCTTGAAAGCAGGAGCTGGGATTTTGGCCTTTTTTTTTTTTTGCATCCCCACAACTTATCACAATACCTAGCACTTAATAAATGATTGTTTACTTGTCTGTTAACTCACTTTAAAAAAGACAATTCTCTGAAATCGTAAGTTCCCAATGAGCTGTCCATTTGTATTACTAGAAAGACATTTCCTTAACTGGAGTCCCCCCCACAATACCGAAATAACATGCTTCTTGTGTGTGGACATAATACAAGGATGTTGTACAAGTCCTAGTGCTGTTTGAAGCTATTAAAAAGCAAGCAATTGAAGGTAAAAATGGAACTAAGACTTTTGGAAAACTCTGTGGATGTGTTAATATCCATGTGTGTATGTATGTATGTGAATATATACATACATGCACATACACACATATACACACACACATACATGCACACCCAGTGATTTCTTTACAGCAACCTTTTAAGCCAGGTGCTAGTCCCATTATTGCTATTCCTGTTATAAAATCAAAAAAAATTTGACTTATGAAAGTAAAATAAGTTATGACAATCAGGACTTGAACCTAGGTCTTTTAACTCAAAGCCTAGTATTCTTTTTTTTTTCTTTTTGACTTTTATTTTCTTTATCATAAACTTAATCTCCAGTAAGAACCTGAAAGAGAATTCTATAAGAAATTTGTCTTTTTTAAATGTACAGTTTCTCTTTTAAACAGTATATATATATATATTTACCTGGAGATATATACATATGTTTGCATATATACATACATATGTCTATACATCTATGTGTTTACATGTCCATATATGTATGTACATGTGCACACATAGCCATAAATTAGCAAATTAATGACACAATTATTTTACTTGTATTACTTTCTTTTCATTAAACAATTTCTGCTTTTCAGAGTCTAAGAAATTGCATTCCAGACCTTTAAGTGTCTGGGTCTTTTTTAAAAAAGTGACCTTGAGAACCAATTGCAATAAAGTTTTGGGGGCTTTTTGAAGATGAAGTTGTTAATGAGTTGCTGCATGCTCTCTCTATATCCCTCAGTGCCAGTGAAAACCAGACAAACATTTCTACAGACAAAGCCCAACACCCATAAATATTCAGATCTCTGCTGAGAAATCTGCTTGCCTTATCATTTGGAAGAAGAGTAGCCTGAAATATGACTTCTGACATGCATTTTTGAGTTTCTTTAAGTCGAATATCTACTTAGAAGTACACAAAGTGATTGCCATAGATGAGAATAAAGTTTGTCTTCCCTTATCCATGAGCCATCAGTGACAGAGATTTGAGAAGGATAGATAGATGGCTGTCCAGACAGTGCTTGGCAACCATAAAAGCCATGAAAGAGCCAGTTTTGGATTTGTGACAGTGGGCACAGGTTCTGATGCATGAGGGAAATTTGTAGCCCTTAATGTAGTCATTGCACAAAGGGAACTGATGCACTTGACTCAAGCACAGACGCTTCCCATAATAACACGGGGTTCACAATAACCAGAGAATGGAATATTAGGTATCAGGAAAGTAGAGCTGGTAATGAACAGGGCATGGAAGCTTCAATGAGAAACAAAATTTTAAAAAAGATATGGAACATACTTTCCTCTATCCATTAACCCAGACAAAGCAATCTTTTTTTATTTATCTGTTCTGAGCCTGTATCTCTGTGGGAACTTGGCTGCCCTCTCATCAATTTTGATTCCAGGGAGGTCACTGACAGATTAGTATCTTCAACCCACCTCATACAGAATGGAGGGCTAGAGCTGCACAAGTGAGAAAATACTCTGTTAATTCGGCAGGTAGACTTCTGACTTGGACAAGAAGGACTACTCATGGAATCAGCCCACCAGTTATGACCTCTGAACTACTGCTAGCTAGCAGAGACTTTTCCTCATGACAGGACTGGTATTCAGTGAAAGTAGTGACCTGGAGTTAAAGGTCACTAACCCCATTATTGATCCCCTGAGTAATCCCCTTCCCTGATTTACTTCCAATGCAGCTAACCTATAACAGCTGTTTTCCTCAGCTATATAATAGTTCTGGGAATGCCAGTAATTCTACTCTGAAGTCAAATTTTTTCAGACTAATAACTCAGCTGTAAAAGTATTCTCTGAATTGAAACTTGGTAGAGAAGGCAATTTCCCAGTGTCCTTTTGGATTGCCTCTGGATATGTAAAATTTTTAAAAATCAGCTCTTGTTCATTTTTTTCTATAAATGTCACATGTACTTTTAATAAATGTGAGTAGTGACATCATTAGTCCAGTTTACTGGGGGTATTTCTCCTCTTTTTTTTCCCTTACTTTCTATAAGATTGATTATTTGGTGAGTAGATACTTGGGTTTTCCTTTGAGTCTCTTTAAAAGTTTGAAAGGCAGTGAAATGCTACAGTGTGATTAGTCTGGTCATATGGTAAACATCATTTCAACCTTGCTTTTCCCTGCACTCTCTTCCAACCTAATTTTGGAATTGTATAATACAGCTGTGTCAAAAAGCCATATGTCATTGGGTCAAGGCATGAGGGAGCTGTCCTTAGGTTGGAGCAAAGTTTTTCTTCGATGCAGATGTCTAGAATCCCTCACCCTGCACCACATCAGCTTTTATGGAGCACATGGCTTGGGTGGGCTGAGAACTGCTCGGTGACTAAGTACTTAAATAAATACAAGTTTCCCAGATGTCCCTAGCTCTCCCCACATTTCCATTGGTTCAATATGGGAGAGTTTCTTTATGAGAGGAGCTGTCAAGTAGAAAGCTTTACCAGAAGCTAATGTATTCAATGAAAATTTATTTAATAATTTCGATATTGGTAGTCCCTACTCAAAATAAAACCCCAAGAAGTTCATTACATTAAAAAATTTTGATTGAACTTTGGGGTATCAGATCTATACATTTCAAATCAGTCCCAATAGCTGAACGTAATAGAAATTGTGATTCTAAAGAAGCTTGTTTTAACATCAAAAGTTTCAACACTACACACCTTTCTATAGGAGTATATCTCTTAAAATCTGTTTCTCTACATCTCTGTATTTTTCTCCTTATCAATTTCTTTATTTTTGTGTCTGTCTTTCTGCTTCTCTCTCCTTCCCTCCCTTTTTCTGTCTCTCCCTCTGTGATCTTTCCCACCCTGCAATTCAGCAATCCATGGGTCCTCATGTCAAATAGGACCACATGGGCCCAGTTTGCTATTATTTTCTCCCCAAAGCAGATACAATGTATGAAATATGTGTTCCTGTATTTTTACCTAATTTGGGAAAAGAACTCCAAGGTGTCTCTCTCTCTCTGTCTCTCTCTCTGTCTCTGTCTCTCTCTGTGTCTCTCTCTCTCTGTGTCTCTCTCTCTCTGTCTCTCTCTCTGTGTCTCTCTCTCTCTCTGTCTCTCTCTCTCTCTCTCTCTCTCTCTCTCTCACACACACACACACACACACACACACACACACACACACACACATTAGACTCTAGACCATCAAGGCACTATAAGGTAACCAGATCTTTGACTGGTAACTGAAACCTTTATTCACAGCTAGATAAACAGTCTGCAATTAGAAATCTTTTTAAGGTTCAACAATGAGCTTCCAAAAGTTAGTTTCCTTTCCATTTCTTTTTCAAAAACTCCAAATACCTTCTGTTAATGGTAACCAAGTTAATTTAAAATAAAAACAGTTTACATCTAAGTGTGTATTTAATTCTAGATGCTGAAGAAAAGGATTAGTAGGATTCTAACTGTTATTAAAGTTATAATAGCTAATTATTTCAGGAGATGACACCTTTTGTGTAACTTCCAAATGCAACCCAAGGCCATGTAGACATCTTCGTTACCCAGTCTTCACATCAAGACACTAAAGCTTTATCACCTAATGGCCACTGACTATGCCAATTCAGATACTTAAAATTAACTTATCCGCTACCCAAATTTACCCACTCCGAAAAAATAAGAGAGAGAAAACACAGGAAAATGAGGGGTGTTTCTTATAACAAGGCTCACATTTCTTTTTTTTTTCTTTTTTTCTTTATTTTATTTGTTTAATATTTTCCTCATTTATATCAAAACAATCTTTTTGCATTTGTTTTTAAAGTTTTTGAGTTCTAGGTTCTCTCCCTTGTCCCCACCCACAATTAAGAAACCACATATGAAGTTATGCAAAACATTTCCATAAAAGTTGTGAAAAAATAGATCTCCCACTCTAATGAAAATAAAACCCTCAAGAATAATTGTTTTTAAAAATGAGACATAGAGAGAGAAAGAGAGAATGTTTCAATTTGTTCCTTCTCTGAATATGGATAGGATTTTTCATCCTAAATCCTTTAGAGTCGTGGATGATTATACTACTAGGAATAGCAAAGATATTTACAGCTGGTCATCCCAAAACATTGCTGTTACTTAGTGTACAATGCATTTCACTGTGTTTGAATTCATGGAGGACTTTCCGTTTTGTTTTGTTTTCCTGAGAGCATCATGCTCATCATTTCCCATAGAATGATAATATTCCATCACAAACATACTACATACATACAATTGATGGGCATCATGTTAGTTCCAATTTTTTACCCTGAGAAGAGAGCTGCTATAAATATTTTCTTACATATAAGCCACTTTCCTTTTTTTGACTCTCTTTTGGTATTTATACCTGGTAGTGATGTCATGAAAATGTCTTTGGGCATAGATCATATCTTTTGATCATTTATCAATTGGGGCATGAATCTTATGTTTTTTTTAAATAAATTTGATTTAATTCCCTCCGTGTTTGAGAAATGAGGTCCTATTAGAGAAATTTGCTTCAAAATTCTTTTTACAACTATATTTTCCCCCATTCTTTCTCCTTTCACTTTTCCCTCTGCAAAAGTGTTTTGGTATTGACATCCCCTCCCCCAATATGCTCTCCCCTTTTATCACCGTCCCCCTATTCCTATATCCCATTTCCCTCCTATTTTCCTGCAGGATAAGATAGATTTCTCTATTGAATATTTTTATTTCTTCTTCAAATCAATTCTGATGAAAGTAAAGTACACTCTCTCCTCCTCTCTTCCCCTCCACTGTAAAAGCTTTTTCTTGCCTCTTTTTTATGGCAGATAATTTGCACCATTCCACTTCTCCCTTTCCTTTTCTCCCAGTACATTCCTCTCTAACCCCTTAATTTCATCTTTTTTAAAAAAAACACATTATCCTTTCATATTCAACTCACACTTGTACCCTCTGTCTATATGTGCTCCTTTTAACTGCCACAATAATGAGAAAGTTCTAATGAGTTACAAGTATCATCCTCCCATGTAGGAATAAAAAAATAAGTCTTTTTAAGTTCTTTATTACAACTTTCCTGATTACCCCCTTATGCTTCTCGAGAGTCCTGTATTTGAAAATCAAATTTGCCATTCAGCTCTGGGTTTTTTCACCATGAATGTTTGAAAATCCTCTATTTCATTGAATGACCATCTTTTCCTCTGAAGGATTATACTAAGTTTTGCTAGGTAGATGATTCTTGGTTGTAATCCTAGCTCCATTGTTTTCCAGATATCATATTCCAAGCCTTTTGGTCCTTTAATGTAGAAGCTACTAAATCTTGTGTTATCCTGACTGTAGCTCCACTATACTTGAATTGTTTTGTTTTTGTTTTTTTTTCTGAATGCTTACAATAATTTGGCTATAATATTCATGAGAGTTTTCATTTTGGTTCCCATTTATGTTTTTTTTTAAATAATAGCTTTTTATTTTCAAAATATGTACAAATATAATTTTTAACATTCACCCTTGCAAAACCTTGTCTTCCAACAAAAAAGGTGAAAATATTATGTCGTGATCCACATTCAGTCCCCACAGCACTCTCTGTGGGTGCAGATGGCTCCCTCAATACAAGTCTATTAAAATTGGTCCTGAATCACTTCATTGTTGAAAAGAGTCAAGTCCATCATAGTTGACCATCACACAATCTTGTTGTTGCTGTGTACATTGATCTCCTGGTTCTGCTCACTTCATTTAGCATCAGTCCGTGTAAGTTTTCTCGGGACTTTTTGAAATTATCCTGCTGATTGTTTCTTATAGAACAATAATATTCCTTAACATTCATATCCCATAATTTATTTAGCCATTCTCCAACTGATGAATATCAAATCAATTTCCAGTTCCTTGCCACTACAAAAGGGGCTGCAGCACACATATTTGCACATATATGTCCTTTTCTCTTTTTTATGATCTCTTTGGGATACAGACTCAGTAAAGATACTACTAGATCAAAGGGTAGGCACAGTTTGATTGCCCTTTGATTCCCATTTATTTTCAAAAGAAAATGAGAGGCAATTTAGAACTTCTTAAATCTTTTAAGCACATGAGGCAGATCTGCCTCATTTGCTAGATTTGGACAATGGGTTTGGCTGCTAAGTTTTAAAATATTGGGCTTACATTATGAATGAAATTGTAGCAGTGTGGTCTTTGTGGAATATTTTTCTTTCTATTAATTTGATTCTTTGTTTTGCATAAATTCACATGTTATATGTGCTCATTGACTTAATGATTTATATAGAACTTCTCCACTAACATTTTAAAGTATATTTAATGCCACATGAATTTCACCAGTTTTTGATAGAGAATGTCTATGTTTGAGGTTTTTTTGGAGTATATCAGAGCCAATAGAGCATCTGTGGTTTTAAAATTGAACTGTAACCCAGGAGATTAGACATTCCCAAAATTTTATGTGATGTTATTTCAATTTTGGTTCAAAATAATTTTCTTTAGGGTACCACATTTTCATTTGGGATCCAAAGAAAGTTCATGAAAGTCAGGTTCATGGGAAAATATTAACTTTATAAGAGGGAGATACTCCAAAACCTTTTCCAACATGAGAGACATATCTCTCTTTTAATGGTATGATTCTGATGATAAGGACTGTGTTTTAATTAAATTACTTTCTATCTTCCCCTCACTACCACCATCCTTTACTTCTAGGCTCGCAACAAAGTAGCCTTACTTCATTCATTTATTTATATGTGAGTGTGAGATTCTGTAATGAGAATTAGATTCATGTTGTTTTGTTTTTGTTTTTTTTCTTCATTTGTTTTTGTTTTGAGGTTTGGGGGATTGCTGGGGAGCTTTTGTTTGTTTTTGTTTTGCTTTTTGAGCAAGTCACTTTTTCTTAGGCAACTCTCTACAATTTATCTAATAAACATTGTTGAAGAAAGTATTCCCCAACCTAATCCAATTATAGCCTGGAGAAACAAAGGTGAAATAAGAGTAATCCTTACCCTCAAATTGATTACATTTTAGAATGGGGAGGGGCATAAAAATGTGGACCATAGTAAAGAAGTACAGAAAAATTAGAGAAGGGAAAAAAGTGTTGAATGCTGAGGGGAATCAGGAAAGATTCTACTTCAGGCAAGCTAAGTGAGATGAGCTTTCAAGGAAAAGAAGGATTGCAGGAGACAGAGATGAGAGGAAAAGTTTGCTTGAAGAAGGAGAGACAATTTCTCATGCAGGGAAGGTGAAGATGGTTTAGGAACCATCTAATTTGCTTAGAAAATATGACAATTTACTAAACTAATGATGACTATTCATTGCCATATAGAATTTTTGTGGCATACCACTGCTTATTAACATGTTTTCAGTATCACTTGGGTTGTCCTGTTCTTAAGGACCACCATCAGTGCATTCATAGCTTCCCTGTCTGTTGACTGCCCAGGTGGAAAAAAACTTGGAAGTTACTTCCACAGAGCCATGAAAATGCTTATAGAAGGGCCCCAGTACTAGACTTGGAGCATGTGCACACATTCTGTGCTAAGTGGGGAAAAACTGATTTTTGATTCGTTGCTGAGCCAGAACTGGGGTACATTTGAAAATAACTAATCAGCCAAAGGAAATCTTTTCTCTTTCTTTGGTTCTCCTTTTAGTCCCTCCCCAATTCCAAACCATATGATCTCTTCTGGACCCCAGAGATATAGGAAACAAATTAAAAACGAATCCTCCAAATCCTGGAAGTCTATGCAGGTTTGGGCCATTCTTACTCCCTCTAGGGAAAGTAGTATATTTGGATTTAAAGTTCATTCTAAAGGTGGTAAAAATGTATGGGTATCCTCTCACAAGTAAGATTGTTGATATTTCTTAAAAATATGGGAACTAGGGGAGGGTAGAAATCTTCTTGTTGATACTAATGCCAAAAAATTCCAAGGTTTTGAAATCTTCTTTCCTCATATTTTTCTTGTTTTTTTTTTGTTTTGTTTTGTTTTGTTTTTTCAGACAATATTTCAGTCAAGTTGAAATATTGCTCATCGTAGTTCTGGCAGTTTTAGAAAAAGCTAATCCAGTCAATTATCTGAAAAATTCAGAGTACTAAATATTTTGATTTAAGATATCCAAATGAAGTAAAAGTTTGCTGTGTATTTTCTCTTTAATTATGTAACTAATTGCCTAACTTCCGTCTTTTGGGAAAAACTAAAACCATAATCTCAGATACAAATTTCACCAGGCTCATAATAGCAGAGGAAGTATAAATATAAAGGCTGAGATTGATTGCAGATCTACACATGGATACTAGCTTCACATCCCTCCAAGAGAAGTTCACATTCACATTAGTTATTAATGAAAATGATTTTTTTCTTCTTTGAACCTCTCAAAGGTTTCATATGTGATACCAAAGTGTGGTACCCACACTAAGGAAATTGTGACAATTAAAAAATTCTAAGAGACATAATTTCTAGATGATTAGTATTTTATTAATAAGCATATTTATTAGTAAAAGGATAGTCATGTGACCATCTCTCTTAGATCCCTCATAGTTGTGGTCTCACAGTTTAGATAGTAGGTGTTCCTGAAAGGTGCCAATCAACTATTGGTTAGCATAATGGGAGATGGATTATATTAAAAGGGGAGTCTTGGAGCACATGACTTGGATCACCCAAATTTTGATTATAGATACAGCAACTTTCGTATCACCTGTGTGACAAAAGAGAAAATCGATATTTTACAGACTATATAAGTATATACAATGAGCAGAAACACACCCATTATCCCAAACTTAAAATTTTGTTTTCTGTCTTATTAGATCTCATCTTGAAGAGACATTTACCACATTGGTTGGTTTCTGAATGAGGAAGTAGATAAGGGGGGAAACCTTGCTCCCCATACAATAATCAGTTATTAAATACAATAGAAAAACAATTAGTTGTCACAAAATATTAGCTCTTTAGAGATGCTAAAATACAGATCCATTTTATATGGCAGAGTTTTCTGTCAGGGTTAGACAGGTATAGACCAAACTTTCAGTTCTTTCTACTGTCAAAAAAAAACAGAACCTCTGAATAATAAATAAAAGTAATAGAGAGTCTTTCTCAAAGTCCACTGTCTGCTCAAGAGATTAGGATTCTTTGAGAACAAATTAAGACCTAAAGGAGACATTAGAGATAATCCAGTCAATTCTTCCCCACCCCTCCATTTTATAAATGAGGAAATGAAGACTCTTGAATGATTAAATAGTTTGACCAATTGACTTGTCAGTATAAGCAGGAAATCAGAATTTTTAACCTGCATTGTCTCACTCTACATTCAACTCTCTTTCTACTATATCAATTAATTACCTCTACTATTCATTACATGGGCAGATAGAACTAAACTCTTCCACAATAGAAATAATTCATTGAATAAGTATTTTTTTTAAATCCATGTACTATATTAAAAGTAGAAAGACACAAGTAACAAATGTCTTTCTTTCCAAAAGCTTACATTCTGGAATGGAATATTAATGCAAATTATTCTCTTGTATTGTAGTCTCTTTTCTGGAATTAACATTGTAGTTGATTAGGATAGGGTATCTTCCCGTTAAGAAAGGAGCCATAATGTCATTGCCAGGATGTCACTGACTTTGTGTTTTTGGTTTTTGTTTTTTAATCATAGTTTCAGTTGAGAAAGTAAAATACAGATCAAGTTTCTGAACTGAAAATGTGTTCCAAGTACTGGCAGAAACCTAAAAATGCTGGGGTCTTCTGGCCATGAATCAAAGACGTCTGCTCAGTACATAAAGATCTTTGGAGGTTTTGCCCAAATTAGATTAAAATTGTTTTCATCAAAAAGTGGGGCAGCCCTCTCTGCAGTCCATCTTTGGGGCTTCCCTAATTCATTTTTACAGAGATGGTGATGACCAGCCTCTCTTAATTCTTGTATAGCTCCCCAGCCTGTGTTGCAGAGTTTAGACATGTTAGGCTGTGAATCTTTGCAGTTTCAAAACTGAGCAAATCCAGATATCCGGAGATGCTAAAATGAAAAAATCTGTTCTCTTTTGACATGCCATTTACTAAGTGAGCCCTGTCAGGGAGCACGTTCTATATTTTTCAAGTAAACCCAATTACCCTTAATGCGATGGCAACATATGAAACTAAATGTTCTGTTTTTGGCAGCTCCAACTCAGTGGACAGGAATGGCTTTGAAAGTACACCTTTTGAAATTCAATTATGGTTGGGGGACCTAGTGTGGCCCTTACCACCAGATGGCATTTCCTTAATTAAGTGTACTCTCCACCCCCTTGAGATTTCCTCAAAGATTGTGTAAACTCCTATGAATTAAAGGACAGACAAATACTAGGAAGATTTTCCTGATTACTTTAGTTATTAGCATTCCCTCCCTCCTTAAATTAGGTCATCTTTTTTAATGTTTAAATTTTGTAGATAACAAATGCATTCACAGTAGAATATAAACTCCTTTGGGGCAAAGATTGCCTTCTTTGATTTTAATTTTGTCTTTTTGCCAATCCCTCTCCATACCTGGAACATGGTAGGTACTTAATAAGTGTCTGCTGAACTGAGAGGAATGGAATCATTTTTGTTCTAGATGATTGTACCCTTCAATCCCCGCGGAGTAGAGGGAGGCTGGCTCTAACAAATCCTGGCCAAGAAGGCTTATTTATTTCCCCGGGGTTTCATTTCCAAAATACTTAAGATTCTATAAATTCCTTATTCCTCAAGACTGTTGAGGAAATTTATGTTCTCACTAATCTATGGGTACTCCCTAACTTCATTCCCTGAACTAGTCTATGAAATGTGAGTAACTGAATATGTTTTCCCCCAAGATCCCTTATTTTATTATTCATTATTTGCGATAAATGATTCTTCTGGCGCAGGGAGAGTATTTTTTTTTTCTTTTTCCAAATTGTTTCCATTCTGTGATTGGTGTTGTTATTTACAATACCAAATTATGACAAATCCCTTCCCACTCTTCTCCTTTGATTGTCAGGTTTCTGGTATATGCACAGAAGCCGCCATCAGTCTGTCGCATCTATAATCAAACCAAGTCCCCAACCGTCACTTTTGCAGTAGATTCTCTGAGAGACAAATCAAGTCATCCTATCCTTGGGAGTCTCCCAAATTAATTTTTATTTCAGGCAGTTGGTCCTTTCTTTTTAGCCAGCTAGGTTTTGATTGATTAGCCCCATAGACATACTGGGTGACAATGACATGCATGTATGTTTCCTTGTATATGGGATCTCATAAGCAAAGGCTAAACTCATCTGTCAGTGACCTCAATATGGAATGAGCTGATTTCTGAGGCAAAGGAGGAAATAGGGATGTCTTTGATGAAAACAAAAGAGAGTAAGAGGAAGGGAAGGGAAAAGGAAGGAGGGAGGAAGGAGAATGAGAAAGGGGAAAGGGGAGAGACTGTTCTTACCCAATCCAGTTTTTGGCTTTCTCTCTAAATAGTGTACTTTTCTGCTGCCAGATCAGTCTGATTAGATTTGTGTATCTTTGTGGATTTTTATAACTGAAATGCATTTGGAAGTCTCCAGGGGCATGTATTTCCAAGAATAACGCCCAAGTCCCAGGTTCAAGAACAAGCCAGAAATCTCCAGCCAATTGGGGATTAGAATATTGCGAAAATGCCTTCTTGTGGGAGGGTGAGTAGGGGAAGGACTGATTACCGGCAGGTTTCCTAACATGAGGTTACCCTGCAAATTGTGTCCAATTAAGATGCTGCTGGATTCTTCCCATAACATTTGCTTTGCAAAATGTTTACTTCTAGCTTAAGGAAGACAGAGGCTTGAGAGGAAAACCATTGACTGCACACATTTTATGCAGTACTTTGCAAAAAGGATGGAAACTGATGAAGAAATGGGTCCTATTAGAATAGAAACCAGATTTGTGTCACAAGACTCTAGTGTCTTAGTTTCCAAATTAGCATAGACAAGTACTTGGACACTTAGAGAAGAGTTCCATGCTTCAACCTGTTCTTAATCTTGCTGCTTTAGGCTGGAGATATGGCATGATCCAGTGTACATAAGACTAAATTTGAAGCTAGGACCTAGGTTTAAAGCTCTGTCTGTGACACTTCCTAACAACTCCCTACCACTTTCTTCAGCTATAATATGGGAGGTTGGTTTAGATGGTCTGGAAGGCTCCCCCAGGCTCTAAATCCATGTACCTGTTTTAATTCTCATTCTGACTCAGGCTCCAAATGCCTATCATCTTTGACACAGGAAATTTGATTTCTTTTTCTCATATTCTTCAAATCAGAGTCTAGACAATTTTTTTTTTCACATCGCCTTTTTACAGAGGTGATGGAATGATGGGTGTGAGATATTGAATGTACCATCAAAAACAATAGGTTGGTTTTGCTAAACTTTTTTTTTCCTCTTTCTTTTTAAATATGTTCCAAAGAATGACTGGCTGAGGAAAGGAAGGGGAAAGGATGCATTAGATAATGAAGATGATATCAGTATAAAATATATCAATAAAAATCACACCTTTTAAAAAATCCATGTTTTCTAAATATCTGCTCTGAATACTATTCTCTTCCATCAATCATAGGACCATAGAGCTAGAAGGGACCTTACAGGCCTTCTAACCCCATCCACCTTTTTACAGGTAGGAAACTGAGACCTGCCAATATTAAGTGTCTTGTCCAAAGCCACAAAGCTAGTAAATGTTAGAAACAGGATATGAACCCAGATTTTAATAACTCCAAGCCCAAGATTCTATCCACTCAGTCATGCTACTTCTATCAACAAAGATTTATTAGTGTCTACTACTTGTCAAACACTATATTAGGGACTGGGGTTATAAAGATAACAGAGTAATTCCTACTTATTGTGTGCAGGAGATGTTAAAAGGGGAGAGAGGGAAAGATAACTTTTTAGAAAGTTAATTCATCCAAGGCAATCCCAATAAATTTTGAATATAAAATGCCATCTGCATCTAGAAACAGAATTGTGGAGATTAAATGTAAAACAACATGTGCTATCTTTACTTCTTTTTTTCTGTTTTTTTTTTCCCTCTCCTATGGTATTTCTCTTTTCTTCTGATTTTTCTCTCCCAAAATGATTCATAAAGAAATGTGTATTAAAAAGTTAATATACATGTGTAACCAGAAAAAAATAAAACAATATAAAAAGTTAATTCAATGTAAATAAATTCAAAATGGAAATACAACTTAAGTCAAGAACATTTGTCAATTTAAATAATAAACTATCAAAGATAAAGGATATTCCTTTTCTCAGGGATGTCTCTTTTGACTATATTCTAGAAATTTACTTCATAGAGAATTTAGTTTAGGTGGTCCTTCCTGCTCCTCCCCCACATGTTTGACCATACCTTCTCAGTCTCCTTTATTGGATTCTCATCCAGGTTGAAATGCTAACCATGGCTGGTCTCCAAAATGCCATTTTAGGCCTTCTTCTCTTCCTCCTCCATGCTATTTCATTTGGTGATCTCATCAGCTCCTATGGATTTAATTACTTCTATGTAGCTGATTCTCAGATCTCTTTATCCAGCACAAATCTTGTTTCTTCCATACAATCTCTTATGTCCAACTGAGTATTGGACATCTCAAATCTCCTTTCCCATAGATAATTCAAACTCACCATGTCCAAAATAGAAATCATTCCCTTTCTCCCCAAACTCTCTATTTCCTAATTCCCTTTCTTTTATTGTCAAGAGCACCAACATCTTTCTGATCACCTAAGTTCAATGTTACCTTGACTTTCTTTCCTTCCCCATATCATATCCATTTCCGAGTTCTGTCAATTCTTTATCATACGCTTCATAAAAACCTCTTATCCTCTTCTTATCCTCCCACCATTTTGGGGTGGACCCCTATTTCCTCTTGGCTGGACTAGTGCAATAGCCTTCCGGCTGTTTTCTTTGCCTCAATACCATCCTTATTTCAGTCCATCAATTATGAATTTGCTCTTCCTAAAGCGCTGGTCTGATCATATTACTCCCTCTATGAATCAAACTTCCTTGGCTTCCTATTATCTCCAGGTTTAAGCGTAAAACCCTGAGTCTTTTCAATCTTCCTAACCTGGCCCCTTTCAATCTTTCTGTCTTTGTGCTTCCATATATGTATATGTGATCCAATTGACTTTTTTACCCAAGACACTCCATTTTCTGACTGTGTATTTTCATTGGAATTCTGAGAGCCCAGATTCTCTCCTCTTTACTTACTTCCCTCCATTCTCTTCAAGTCTCAGATAAAATCCCATCTCCTACAAGAAGACTGCCAATCCTACTTAATGCTAGTGTTTTCTTTCTTTGATTATCTTCACTTTTTCCTGTATTTAGTTGTTGTTTGGTGTTTGTTTTGTACAGAGCTATTTATGTATTGTCTCCGCCACAGTGAGCTTCCTGAGATCAGAGAATGTTTTTTGCCTTTCCTTGTATCCCCAGTATTTAGCACAATGTCTGAAATACAGAAGGTGCTTAATAAATGTTTATGGACCTAACTTGTTTCCAAGCAAAATGAATCAATGTTGCCCCATTCTCAGATGGGTGTGTTTTCCCTGTAAGAATAGCTCTATGATATATATTCTCCTTATAAGTAAGATGATGTGACTCCTCCTTGTCAGAGAATGATGGTCCATGATGCAACATAGAGAGAGAGACAAGATTTCAGTTTGTTGACCGCACATTTTGAGAGAGAATCTTATGAGAGACCCACCAAAGAAGAATCAAAGAGCAAACTTTCTATTGTTAGACTGGATCCCTCTAGTTACAGACATGTAGGGGAGCTGGCCCCCTTATAACACTTGACCTCTGGTGCTTGCAGTCCTATAGTCTGCTGAGGGCAAGTTCCCCTTCAGAGAGACTGCTTCCTCTCTCGTTGGTAAAATGAGATTTCATCTCACTGTCTGCTGAAGAGCTCTTTAACTCTTGTATATTCTGTTATACTCTACTGTGAATAATTTATCTGACTTATTTGCTCTTTTCTTTGATAAAAAGGTTTCCTAACTTTGTGATGAACTTTTCTATAGACAGTATTTGGGAGGAAACACTTAGGCTGAGAACTTTCCCATCATCTGCAGTCAGGGAAGCAGCTTTTACTCTAACCCCAAACTAGAGATACTTGAGAGATGGCACAAAGATATAATTCTATTTTTCTAGATACTAGAAGAGATATAACCCAGTCTGAGTTCTGGTCCTACTCGCCTAATAGTGGCTCTAATTAGGTCACTAGAAGTGTCAAGACAGTCAAGACAAGTCTTTCCACTTTCCTTAAAGTAGGCCAGGTGGAAGATCCTATCTCTCCATGGATCCAGAAGATCCATTTATAGACAATGTCAGAGACAGACAGAGATAGAGACAGACAGAGACAGACAGACAGAGACAGACAGAGATAGAGAGAGACAGAGGGAGAAAGAGAAACACCGAAGAAGAGAGTGAGACTTTGAACTTGTTAAGTCAAGAAAAGGCAGAGTGGGAAGCTGATTGTATCAGCCAAAGGAGGGGACTTTGGTATGGAAAACACTGTGACAAACCACAGTCTTAAGCAAAAGCTTTCAGGAGACATTTGCTTAGGGTAATTGTTTTGTGTTTTGAGACTGCCACCCACACTCATCTGTCCTGGCTTATTCACTGCCAAATTGTTTATTGTGGTATGATAATAGGTCCATATTCTTTTATAGAGGAGGAGGAGGAGGAGGAGGAAGAGGAGAAGAAAAAGGAGGAGAATAAATGGAAAAATAAGTTGTTTATTTGTAGGACCATTTAGTGAAAAATACATATATAAATAATACCATCACATAGAAAGTTATGAATTTATGCCTCAGTTTCTTCACCCGTGAAATATAGTGATTGCTCCAAATGATCTCTAATATCCTTCTCCAACTATACCAATTTACAAATATATGAGTGTTTCACTAAAAATCTTAACTCTCCCAATCAAGCAATAAGCATTTATTAAACTTGTGATCTGGACTGAGGGAAATGGGTAAAGATGCCATATACATATGTAAGTACATTATAAAGGTAAAAGATGGTATGGGGAAGGACCTAGCAATTGAAGATTCAGGAAATAATTTATGTAGCTGGTGGTTTTGAGTTGAGCCTTAAAGAAAACTATGGATTCTGAGAAATAAAGTTGAGGATAGATTGCATTTTAGGTCTTCAGGATGATGAGCAGTATGAAAAAAATATTTCCAAGCTGGAAATGTTTCAGGAATGGTCCAGGCAAAAGATTGTCCGTCTATTGCCTAAGACCAGCCCAGCTGAGTCCAGAGATGCTCATTACCAGCAGGGCAGCTGTGAGCTGACAAATTTTTCAATCACAGTAACCAAAAAACTTTTTTTAAATCATTGAAGAAGGTATATACATATATATATATATATATATTATATATATACTCTGCATCAGTTGAGTAAGGACCCTCACTGAAGAAATCACAGTTCTTTGTAGCTGAGTATTGACAGATGAATCCCTCAAACTGGAGTATTTATTGAGCACCTTCCAAATGTGTGCTAGGTAGCCTGGGGAATTACCTGAAAGGTGTGTGCTAGGAATTGAGTGTCCAAAGCACTTGAATGAGGAGCCATTGACTTGCTGTAACATTTGTCTCATCCAGGCATCGAACAGCATCAAATAGAGTTCCATCAACTTGTCTGCTCAATGGAAGGCAAGGGAAGAAGCTTGATAAATGGGAGGGAGTGGTCAGTGGACACAGGGGCTCTGCTGTCCAATTCTTTTATTTTTGCTTTTAATTCCTATCCTCGAGCAAAGAAATCTCCAAAAGGACCAGGTTTATGTTAGCCTTCTTTGTTAAATGGGAGCTGGCATTGTGACTGTCAACAACTAGTCAGGTTTAATCATGGGGAAAATGTCATAATTCAGGACCCTCATTCAATAGCGGGAAAGTTGAGATAATTGCCAGCAGAGCACAAGTTTCTCAGATGCTGATGGTTTTAACTCGAAGAAAACTGTAGGGAATACTTACGGTATCTGTGGGTCTGTCCATTCTACACAGAGTTCTCAAAATGTAAATGGCAGACATTTTTCAATGTATAGTTACACAAATCATGGGCATTATTTTGTCAGAAGCAATGAAGTCGATGAAGCTATATAATTAGAATGGGCACAAAATGGCCTCATTAGAAATTGAAATAACAGATGCCTTTATTCTTCTTGTCTGGAGAACACATCCACATTTGACTTGACAGCCTTTTAGCTGATGTTGTTTGTATTTAAGAGACACTATTTCTCCCTGTTTCTGGAGCATGTTTTGAGATGGCAATGATGTATGTTTGTAGGGCGCTGTGATAACACCAACAATGGACCACACTATGTCAATGCAGCCAGCAAGCATGATGGGCCCCCTGACGCAACAGATGAACCACCTTTCCCTGGGCACGACAGGAACGGTAAGCTCTCACTCTACATTCTATGGTTGCTTTTGTATTTTGTTCCCAGTAAGACATAGAGTGTTTTCTCCGGTAGCATGAACCCACCTCCCTCTGTTCATACCATTTCATTTACCGAAACATCTCTCAGAACTCCAGTATGGCTTCATCAGGTTCTTGATATGGTGCCATGTGTATGCCTTTCTGTTAATGTGTGTGCATGTGCCCACACTGAATACAGTAAACATTCACCTTCATTTAGGATCATTTCACGTGTCAATTTCCAATCACTAAAAGGGAAATGTGTACTTTTGTTAAAGGCAGCATCCTTTATCCCTTAGTGTTCTCAGCTATCTGTTCTTTCCTGTGCCTGATTTTCATGTTCCCTGTCCTCCTCAAATAATAGCCAATAGATCATTTTTTTTACAAGTGAAGAAGCCAGGATATGACAGGTATATAGAACAGCTGTTTTCATTCCCTTTAAAAGTGTAAATCAATTTCCTAAAAAGTTATTGAACATCATGGTACTAGAATTCTTTGACTTTGTTCTTGACCATAGAGACATTGGGGATATTGAAAAAGGAAGAAAAGTAATGTAGTTGATGTTTGCTTATTGAATCAAAGGGGCTGTTTTCTGCCAGTAGGATTTCTTCCTGATTTTAAAAAAAGTTAGTAAAATAACTTATTTCAGCCTCAATTTTATCTCGTTGCTTGAGCTATAAATAGCCCCACGAGCAAAGGTTTCTGTGAGCTAAGATTTCCACTGCTTAGTCTTGTGCCTGCTACATAATAGACACTAAATCCAAGTTGACTTGACTTGTATTTTTAAAAACTGTTTTAGAAAAGAATTACTCCTCACTCCAAACTTCAGAAAGGAGGGATAGAAGATTTAATTTCTAGAAGTCCTTTTGGATATCCTAGTGCTTTAATGGATTTTTTATCTCAACATGGAGATATAGGCATGAGGGACGACTGCCAGCACTGTTTGTCCCAAAGCCCACCCAGGCTGCCTTATCTTTGGTAGTTTTTGTTCATTGGCTTCTATAATTCATAGGATTGTAGATTTGAAATTGGAAGGGTTTAATTCACAAAAAAGGAAATTGATGCCCAGATAGTTTGAGTGACTTTTTCCAAGATCAGGCCAGTAGTAAGTGGCAGTCCTAAGGTTCAAATCCAAGTCTTTTGACACTGTATCCTTCTATATTTCCTTTGGACCCACTTCATCACCCACAGAGAACCTGCCCACTATGCAGGAGATCTTTCTCTGGGTCTTTTGACTTTGGGGGAATTCTAGTAGAGCCCTCATGTTGTCCATTCCCTGTCATCTCTACATGATGGACAGCCCTCATCAATTTCCTGGATGGTATCATCAATTCCAAGAGACATCATGATGCATTGAGCAGCAAGATACCCTAAGAATCAGGAAGACTTGGATTCAATGATGTCTTTCATGTGTGCTAATTGTACAAGCAAATCACTTAACCTTGCAGGGTTCCAGGCAGAATTACAGGATTGTAAATTGTACGCAAGTTGCCAATCAGCATCAGTCCAGGGAGTTTCCACATCAGAGAATTTCTCATTCTCAGATGAAAGCAAAAGTCCAAACAAAAAAAATGCCATTTCTCATTTGCAAGCAAGTCATCAGGGGTAAAATACTCTGCAGCCCATGTATACTCATTTTCAGCCTTGATTATTGCAAGATTGTGTTATTTTTTGATTCATAGTCATATCAATGTATCAGCATGTATTTATTAAGAACTTGCTATATTCCAGGCATTATTAAAATCATTTGATGTCCCTAGGCCTCTGTTTTCCTATCTGAAAAATTAGGGAATTGTGTTAAAGTATATTTAAGATCCATTCCAGCTTAAATACTCTCCTTGAGAGCAAGGACTTTTTCCTCTTTTCTACTACAGTGTATCTTTCACATAATAGGTAAATAATAAATGTTTGTTGATTTGATTCCTATACATAAATCAAAAAGGAAAAGAGCATCATTACCCTGTTAATTATTCTCGTATTGCTGTTGTCACTGAGGGAAAAAAAAGATCACGAATCTCAGAGAGTAGGATTTCAGTGTTTAGACATACAGGGTTGGCTTGCTCCAGACCTGGGGGTTGGTTTGAGAAAATGTACAAAGGCAGGAAAGAGCAGGAGAGAGAGAATCCTATCTGGTTGGAGTACAAAGCCCACAAAATAAATTGGAGCCAGGTTATGGGGGCTCTTCCAGATAGGCTAAGAGGTTTGTATCATATGCTGAGCAATGAGGAGTCACTAAAGATTTTGATCAGCCCTTTGCTTTAGACAAATTAGTTCAGCAACAAAGATAAGGAGAGGGAAGATACAGGAATATGTTAGAATATTGTTGTGTGGCCCAGGCAAAAAGTAAAGAGAGACTCAATTCTTGCATTTGTATTAGAAGGAGAAACTGACAAGAGTTATCGACTGATTGGACAGAAGGTTGGGAGTGGAAATGGGAATGAGGCAGGAAGAGTCAAAAGTGACATTCACATTTCAAATCTGAATGGCTAGAAGAATAGCAGTGGCAAAGAGAAATATGGAAATTGGGAAAAGTAGGCCAGGATTTGGCAGGGGGTGGGGAATGATTAGTTTATTTGGGGGCAGGCTGAGACTGGTATCAGCAAGATATCCAAGCAAAATTGGAGCTCAGGGGAAAGGTCTGCAGAGTTCTGGATTTGGCATGACAGTATTGGAAGTAGTCCATATAAATGTGATAATTGAAGCTACAGGAGCAGATAAGTATATTCAGGGGGAGCAACGAGAAAACAAAGAGTAGAGCAACAAAAGATGGCTCAAGGAGGGGGAGAAGGAAAAGAAAATGAAGGGAAATGGTCAGAGAGGCTGAAAGTGAACATGGAGACATTGTATCATGGATGCTGAGAAAAGAGAGGAATCCAGTTGGGAGGAGGAAAAGGAGAATGAATCCACAATGTAAAATCTTGCAGAAATATCAAGGAGAATGAGGTCTGTGGAGAAGCCATTATGAAAGGCATTGAAGCTCACAGGGAAGGCAGTTAGTTGTAGTAGACTATTGGAGATGGAAGTCAGATTAGAGAGAATTGATGAGTGAATAAAAAGTGAATGATGAGAGTAGATTACTTTTTTTCTAGAAAGTTGGCAGTAAAGTGGAGGAGAGAGATTATAATAGTTTGAGGGGGTGATAGGGTCAGGAGTTTAGAGGCATGGGAGAGGCTTTTATTGCTATTTAGGATATGAGATGTTTAAACACATTTGAAATCAGAGTGGAAGAATCTAGCTGAGAGGTAAAGATGAAAGATAGGAGTGTAGTGATGATCAATGGAGCCAAGTATCAGGGGAGACAGTATTGGATTAGATCAGAAATGCAAGGACCGTGATTATCCTTAGAAAAGGAAAGGGTCATTTCATCCTCTGAAACGAGATAGAAGTCAGAGAGAATAGGTGAAGGCACATAGAGGTTCTGAGGTATTGAGGAAAGGACCAAGAGAGTTCCATGTCATCTTCAATAGGTTTAGCAAAGTATGAGACAAGGTCACCTGCTTGGAGAAAGGGCAACAAAAGTGAGCTTTGAATGGCTGCACTAGTGCATTTCATAAAGAATCAGAGAGAAATAAAATACTTACTCTGAGGCAATGAAAGCCTAAAGTTAGATAACAATAAATTTTAGTGGGTCTAACCAATAGAATGTCTGGATTTCCTACAAAAATGTTAGGTATCTTAGAAATGGAAGTGGAGAAGGCAGGCAGTTGTTGCAATCCAACGTTGAAGATGCTGGGAACATAGTATCTATGAACATAGAACATAGTAATAAAAATCTAAGGGAACCTAAAGACTACTTGTTCCAATCCCCTATTTTCCAAATAAGTAAATTAAGGCCCAGAGAAATCTTGTACTTGCCTGCCAGAGTCACATTAGCTAGTAAGTATCTGGGACATGTCCAGCTTTTCCTGAGTCCAGTCTTCTTTCTACTTCAGGAAAGTGAAATAAGAGTTATTGTAATGGCAGTGCTCAGATATTGAGAGGCAAGGTATAGAGGGTCATCAATGTGGATATCTGAATATGAAGACAGAATGTAAAGGGTGAATAAATCAGTAAACATTTATTAAGCACTTTCTGCATGCCAGGCATCAAGCTACATACTGAGGACAAAAAAAGAGTTAAAAGATTGTCCCTGTCCTCAAGAAACAATCCTTTAGGTCCTTGAAGTAGATGGCAACAGCAAGAATTGGGGAAATACCTTATAATCTGATCGTGTGATCAATAAGAGAGGTTATTAATAATGGCAGAATCATGATATAGAATTTGAATGATTCTGATTCTTTTTTCCTAGAAGGTTGTGGAGGAGGAGGATGTGAGGGAATGAAAGAAGCTTCCAGCACTAAAGAGGATTCCAAGAGATGTGATTCCATAGAGAGGATGCTAGACTTTATTCAATGCCAGGAGCATAAAGAGTTCTCTGAAGGCAAGAGACAGCTTTATCTTGCCTTGGTATTCTTCCTCCAGTGGAAAGCACAGTACTTTGCTTTCAGCAGGAAATCAATGAATCAAGAAATCAAAATACATTTCTTGAATACTTACTACATTATATGCCCTCTATTGTATCCAGCAGAGAATACAAAATACAAGCAAGAAAGACAACCCCTAAATTCAAGGAGCATAATAATTGTCTGATGAATAAATGAAGATATGGAGGATAGAGATTTATCATGAAGAGAAGTGTATTAAGGAGTTCAGGAAAAACAATAGGGATCAAGAAGGGGTGGGATTCTTGTGGATAGGAAAGCAGGACATCTAAGACGAAACATTTTGTACTAAGGCAGTGTCTCTGGATAACAAAGATGAGCAGAGCAGGATTGTGGGAGATAAACTCTAAAGACTTGAGGCAGCAGAAGGATTGAAATGATAAAGCCAAGCTACAATAACATGTTATTTGTGAGTCTTATTGTGGGGCACTGCTGTACTGCCCAGAGAAGATGTTTTACAAAAGACTCTGTAATGTCATTGGCAATGGGATGCTGGAGTGCCCATTGGCTGGTCTTGGCTGGTTTTCTCCATATCACAGAGCCTCATTAATTTACTCTCATTAGAGGGTATATATATATATATATATGTATATACATATATACATATATATACATACATATATCAGTATAATCAACATTATATACATATATATAACATTATATACATATATATGTATATATATATATCAGTATAACATTAGTGAAAAGTACTTTGGGTCATAAAATCATAGATTCAGTGCTAAGTGGAACTTTAGAGACCATCTAGTCCTCAGATATAGAAACTACAACCATGGGAAGGTAAATTAGTTACCAAGATGGTAAGTGGCAGAGTTTGTGTTGTTTTTTTAGATATATATTTTATTAGCTGTGTCTCAATGGGCAGGGCAGCTAGGTGGAGTAATGGATAGAGTTCCAAGTCTAGAATGGAGGATACTAGGTCAAAGCCAGCCTCAGACACTTACTAGTTGTGTGATCCTGGGTAAGTTACTTAACTTGCTTGCCTCAATGTCCTCCTCTGTAAAAATGAATTAGATAAGAAAAGGGCAGATCACTCCAGTCTTTGTAAAAAAAAAAGAAAAAGAAAAGAAAAAAAAGAAAGAAAGAAAAAGAGATCACAAAGAGTCATATATGACTGAAAACAACAAATCATTGGACAAGTTCCTAAACTGCTCTCTATCTTGTCTACTTTGTTGATAACATGAAAGTACTACCTAAAGTCAAGGTACTTTAGGTACAGTATGATCTACTTACTACAGGTAGAACAGATGACACCTTTAGGTCCTTCCTGGACCTCAGAACTAGGAGTCTAGGGGTTACATACAGTGTCTCAACATAAGGCTAAAGTAGGGAACAGGAGCAGCAAGAAAGAAGAGAAAGCAGAGAAGAAAAGATAGGAATCATTTATAATTAGCATATTCATTGTTGAAATGTAGGCCACTCAGGGGTTGTTCAGATAAGTGTCTAAGTCTTTAGTTTTAAGTAGGCTAAATGTTTCCCTGCTTTATGAGAATAACTTGCTTAGTAAGATGTTTTTCTGGCCCATCCTCCAGCAAAGAATGCGATCCAAGGATGCTACTCATTCTCCCCTCAGATATCCTGGCTCCAAACCAAGGGCCGTTTCAGTTGTTCTGTGTGTAATCCAAGCATTAATGGCATCAGAGAGAAAGACTAGGAGTCAGAGGGTCTGGGTTCAAATTTTGATTCAGCCTCTTATTCCCTTTGTGATATTGTTTAAATAACTTCATGATTGGACCTCACGTTCCCCTATCTATAAAATGATGGAACTGGCCTAGATCAGTTTTTTTTATTAAAGCTTTTTATTTGTATAACATATGTATGGGTAGTTCCCCAGCATTGATCTTTACAAAGCTTTCCATTACAAATTTTACCCCCCGGTCCCCTCCCCTCCCCTAGATGGCAGGAAGTCCACTACATGTTAATAATGTAATAATAGTTGACAAGTTGTGCAAGAAAAATCCTATTTACAAGAAAAAAAAGAAAATCAGAGAAAGGCAACACAATGCAAGCAAATGTCAATAGAGATCATGAAAATGTTACGTTGTGGTCCATATTTCATTTCCCTCTCTCTGGGTGTATATGGTTTTCTTCAGTGAACAATTGGAACTGGTTTGAGACAATTCTTTGTTGCAGAGAGCCATGTCCATCAGAATTGATCATCATGTAATACTGTTGTTGCTGTGTTTGATGATCTTCTGGTTCTGCTCACCTCTCTCATCATCAGTTCGTGCAAGTCTCTCCAGGCCTCTCTGAAATCGTCCTGCTGGCCATTTCTTACAGAGCAATAATAGTCCATAACATTCATATACCATAATTTATCCAGCCACTCTCCAATTGATGGGCATCCCTTCAGTTTCCAGTTTCTAGTCACTACAAAAAGGGCTGCCACAAACATTCTTGCACATATGGGGCCCTTTCCCTCCTCTAAGATCTCTTTGGGATATAGGCCCAATAGAAACACTGCTGGGTCAAATGGTATGCACAGTTTGATAACTTTTTGAGCATAGCTCCAAATTGCTCTCCAGAATGGTTGGATCCATTCACAGTTCCACCAACAATGTATCAGAGATCCAGTCTTCCCACATCCCCTCCAACATTCATCTTTATCTTTTCCTGTCATTTTAGCCAATCTGACAGGTGTGTAGTGGTACCTCAGAGTTGTCTTAATCATCAGCATTTTTATATATTACCAACAAAGTTCAGCAGCAAGAGATACAAAAAGAAATTCCATTCCAAATAGCAGATGATAGGATAAAATATTTGGGAATCTATCTGCCAAGGAAAAGTCAGAAACTCTATGAACTAAACTACAAAACACTTTCCACACAAATAAAATCAGACCTAATCAATTGGAAAAACATTAAGTGCTCAAGGGTAGGCAGAGCGAATATAATAAAAATGACAATACTACCCAAACTAATCTACTTATTTAGTGCCATACCAATCAAACTCCCAAGAAATTATTTTACAGATCTAGAAAAAATAGTAGCAAAGTTCATTTGGAAGAACAAGAGGTCAAGGATTTCAAGGGGATTAATGAAAAAAAGGCAGATGAAGGTGGCCTTGCTGTACCAGATCTAAAACTATATTATAAAGCAGCGGTCCTCAAAACCGTTTGGTACTGGCTAAGAAATAGAGCAGTCGATCAGTGGCACAGGATAGGTTTTCAGGACAATCTAGGCAATAACCTTAACAATTTAGTGTTTGATAAACCCAAAGACCCCAGCTTTTGGGATAAGTACTCACTATTCAGCAAAAACTGCTGGGAAAATTGGAAACTAGTATGGAAGAAATTAGGGCTTGACCCATACCTAACACCACATACCAAGATAAGATCTAAATGGGTTCATGATCTAGATATAAAGAAGGACTTTGTAAGCAAGTTAGAGGAATGTAATATAGTTTACCTCTCAGACATGTGGAGATCAAATAAATTTATGTCCAAAGAAGATCTGGAACCCCTAATTGAACACCAGACGGATAATTTTGATTATATTAAGTTAAAAAGTTTCTGTACAAATAAAACAAATGCAGACAAGATTAGGAGGGAAGCATCAAATTGGGAAATCATCTTTACATTTAATGGTTCTGATAAAGGCCTCATTTCTAAAATATATAGAGAATTGTCTCATATATATAAGAATTCAAGCCACTCTTCAATAGATAAGTGGTCAAGGGATATGAACAGACAATTTTCAGATGATGAAATTAAGGCCTAGATCAGTTCTAAGGCTCCTACAAGCTTTGTGGTCTGACCTGTGATGCTAGATGAAGCCTGAGGTCCTTTACTTACTCTGAGATTCTGGATTCTAGGCCATTTTCATTAAAAGCAAAATGGAATAGGGTAGTTAGTCAGTATAGTGGATAGAGCACCAGCCCTGAAGTCAGGAGAACATGAGTTCAAATATGACCTCAGACACTTAACATTTCCTGGCTGTGTGACTCTGGGCACTTAACCTCAATTGTCTTAGCAAAAAAAAAAAAAAAAAAAAAAGCATAATGGGATTCTTGGAGTTCTCTTAAGGATGGCCTTTAAGGAAAGCAGGGATTGTTCAATGATCAAGTCTTAAAAATTTCCTACTGATCATGTATTGTGAGCTTGAAATCTGACAGCCCATCACTCTCCTAATTTTCTAATTAAGAAATCATCAGTGACAGTTGGATACAATGAGTTTATTTGAGTGTGGGAAAGTGTGACCATTCATTGGTGTAGAAATGACCTCTGCCAATACAGGATAACATTTGCTTTTCAACACATGTCTTAGAGAGTTTCTAGAGTATTAAAGGGTTAAGGATCACACAACCAGAAAGAGTCACAAGGAGGACTGAACTCAGATTTTTCTGACCTTGAAAGCAGCTCTATCTATATTTATCACACATGTTCATTAAGCCTGGAGAAAAAACAACTTGGGATCAGATTATGAAGAACTGAAAATGTCTAGTTGAAGAGTTTTTTCCTAATCCTAGAGGCAGTAAGGAGCCATTACAGGTGTTTGAATAGGATAATGATAGTGCTTTTTTGATTATTTTGCCATCTGTGTGGAAGATGGAGTGGAGAAGTAAGAAACTGAAAGAAAGAAGACCAATTAAGAAGCTATTATAATAGTCCAAGCAAGAAATTCTTAAGGCTGGAATTAAGTGACTATATGACTGTGTGAGCAGGAAGAATATAAATGCGAGATTTTAGAAATAAAATCAACACAAGTTAGAACTTGACTGGATTGGTTTACTACTGCTTTATAATTTGTAATCTTAGAGAACTTCTGAGCCCTGAAGTTAGATGACTTACTTGCATAGGGTCATACAATCAGCATGAATCAAAGATAGGATTTGGACCCCATTCTTTTTTTTTTTTGTTTGTTTGTTTTTTTGTTTTTTGCTGAGGCAATTGGGGTTAAGTGACTTGCCCAGGGTCACACAGCTAGGAAGTGTTAAGTGTCTGAGACCAGATTTGAACTCAGGTCCTCCTGACTTCAGGGCTGGTGCTCTATCCACTGCGCCATCTAGCTGCCCCTGGACCCCATTCTTCTTAAGATAAGTCCTGCTTTCATATTTATTATACAAGGTTGACTCACATGGATTCATTAGAAATTGGGGGGAAAAAGTAACCTTAAATTGCCACCAAAGGTCCTGGATAGAGACAGTTATTTCATAATCAAACTCTGAAAAGTCAGAATAAATCTCAAGGACCATCTAGTTATTAGTAACTCCCAACAAGCAACCCCTCCATAATATTCACCCATTATTCAGCCTTTGCTGGAAGACTTTTTGCAAAGGTTAGGTGATAGATGATACAATCATTACTTAGATATTCTATTAATTCACCACACATGTCCATTTTGTAAAGTAATATACTTAATGTTTGTTAATGAAAATAAAGCTCTTTGGGTATTTGGACAAGACAGCATTTATCTCTACCATGTTTTGTCTCAACATAACATATACTTTTTGCCATAAAATCTGGTTGGGAGAAAACACGAGTGTGACTTTTGATTGTGCTTGTTAGGCAAGTAAGAGATCACAATGATGAATAAGACAATAAAGTAAAACATTGTTATTTGAATTGAAAAGATAGAACAAATATTCCCAGTCAATATGATGTGGTAATTTTGTGTTGCTTATCTAAGGAAAGCTTATGGGAAGCTGTCAACAAGAATTTCACAGGATAAGATGGCATGGACTACAAGATTAAATATTTAGACCTTAAAGATCATTTAGTCTAAGTCATCTATTTTATAGATAAGGAACTAAAACCCAAAAGTATAGACTTGGCCAACATTATATAGAGTATAAATGACAAGGAAGGGATTTGACCTCCAATTCTACCACCAAGAAATAGAGTACCCATTCTCAGGAAATCATAGATCCACTGACATACTATAATTTGACAAAATAATATCTTAGTGAGAACTGAATTTTTTTTCCTTTGTAAGATATCTCATTTTAGGGATAAGGTTCATATTAGAATCAATATGGTACTTTAAAATAGGAAGCCGAAATTAATCTTTATTTCTGCTGCTATTCTGCTCTTATATGTAAATCACAGTCTACGTATTTCAACCAACAGTCAGCATTTGAATTGGTATCCTGAAAGAAATACTTTTGGAAAATTAAACTTCCCAACTTGATTTTATCTTTCAGAGTATTCTGCTAATTAGAATGTTTTGTTTTGTTCTTATTCTTTTGATGATGATATCAATCAGTCAATCAGCAAACATTTATTAAGTGCCTACTGTGTGCTGCTAGGCATTGAACTAGAGAGACTCTGGGGATATAAAGATATTACCCCCAATAACCAAGTGAACAAGGCTGTATCTCAGCTATGCCCAGCTTTTAATTAAGCACTCTGTCCTTTAGTTGGAGAATGGATATGAAAAGTGATTGCTGTAAAACTTTTCAGTTTGGGTAAGAGGGAGATTTCAATCATTTTGTCTGTCAGCTCACTACCATTTGCAAAGTAACAGAGGAGGAGAGGAGATTCCCTGACCCCTCTCTCACCAGCTTACTCTTCAATCTCCAGTCATCCAATGGAGCAGGGCCAGGAGAAGAGGCAAATAAATTTCTCATCCTATACTGGTAAAATTGTCCCCCACATAGTAACCCATCTGTCCCCTCTTTCCCAACCACAATCTACAGAACCACACAGGAATCATCTTCTACCCAAACAGAACCAATCTCTAGTTCCTTTTTTCATTAGCCAAGCTACTTCCAACTTTCCCTTACCAATCCTACACCCTGTTTTCTACAGAAAAATCTACATGCCCTGTGAGAAACCAATTTTGCTCAAAGGGCATATCTATTTCTTCCTGGGCTTCCGTTGACCTTGCAAGACTTTTCTAGCTTTGCTTTCTTGATTTTATGTCAACAGGATCTCCTCCATGGAATTAAAAACCTGTTATATTTAATTTCTTATCCTTTCTCTGTAAGCTTCTGCAAAGGACACCTGAGAACTGGAATGTCACTAGACCCTCCAAATGGCTTGACAATCTTGTTTTACAAGCGTCTTATCTAGTTTTTCATTTGTTTAGTGCTCAGTCACTGATGGTTTACAATGTCACCAGAACCTAGCAAGAGAAAGAGAGAGTTTCGTGCCAGGGATTTCTTATCAACAGTTTTATTTGAATGTGCTAAGCCCTGGTGATTTCTGACATCACTAGATTCCCATGATGTAACAATGGCCCCTTTACAAAGATAATCTTGTCTGTTCCTCTCTTTGTAAAGCACCTGCTCTCAGGTGGTTTCCAGGCCCAACTTTCTCCCATTACTCATTTGCAGTTCTGATATCATCAGATGGCAATGTTGACTCTCTTATTTTCTTTATCGATCATCTGTTTTTCTAATTATCTTTCCTATGAAAATGGGCAGGTAGAGTAAAGAATATAGTAAGCAACAAAGGAAAGTCAAATGAAAGTGGAATTTGGGAACTAGCATTGGAAGTGTTAATTGCCACCAACTCAGAGATATGGGTCCTAGAAAGCTTTACAAAGGACTTACATATCTCCTTAGCTATTAATCCAAGAAAAATTCAATCCAAAGTGATCGATGAGGTTGAAGTAAATGCTGAAAATGTAAATCAATGTAGTGGGAGCAGAGTAAAGTAGATCTAATTCTGCCAGGGAAAAAAAAGTACAAAAGATTTGGGAAAATATGCATCCAAGGAATCATTTCATGAAATAGCAATTCAACACACACGTATACACTGGAAATATTTTCTTAATTTTTTTCTAAGTATGTAATAAAAAGGCTCTGGGAAAATGTCCCTTTGTCATCCAGCAAATACTGCAATCCTATTTTAAAATTAACTGTTTTTATTAAGTGCACTCCAGGGTGATTGTTTGAAGTGGCCTGTTGTGTGATTGCAATTAACAGAAGAAGCTGAGAATTAGTACCACTCCCCATAATTACCCTTCAGAGACCCTTGGAAAAGAATCCTGCTCTTGGAGGGTATAGGGTTGTCTCCACCTCACTGCATTTTAAGTGTCCACTGAGACAGAAAACAGAGACAGAAAGCTTCACCTTTCAGTTCTCTGCATTTTGGGGACTGCAAATTTCCATTCACTATTTGCATTTCTAGTTGAGGAGATGGGGCTCATGATACCTCTTTCTTTCTTTCGTTTCTCAGAGGTTGGTTTTTCAAACTTTCTAAAGAAAATGGATGATATGTTTTGTCCAAGAGATAAGGAGCTATGATTGAGACATTGGTGAAAATCCAATAGTTAATTGGAGTTAGAAAAAAATCCCTCCCCTGAAACATACTGTCACTGTGACCCTGAGCAAAGACTATCAGGTAGAAAAACAAGTGCTCATATGCTTTGGTTGTGGAGGGAATTCTTTACCCTCTGTGAATAAAATCACAGGTTGAATTTTTTTCATACCCAGGACTACAATGAGGGGGATAACTGAAGGCTTGTGAAATCTTTGTTTTGCCTTTTTTTTTTTTTGACAAGACAATCAGGCTTAAGTGACTTGCCCAGATTTACATAGCTAGTAACTGTCAAATATCTGAGACTAGATTTGAACTCAGGTTTTCCTGATCACAGAGTGGCTACTCTATCCTCTGTGCCAATTAGTGGTCCCCACTTTTGTTTTTGATGGCCAAAATTTTCATTTTTTTGTATTTGTGTCTTTGAAGTCTCAAAATGTTCCTTGAACACATAGGTGTTTAGTAAATGTTTGTTGATTGATGGATGAACCATATCTATAGCTATAGATATTTAAAGTACATAATATTTATGTTACTAAAAAGAGGTCTATGAGAAAGAAATCTGGCATTTCCTTCTGAGTTACTTTCATCTTACTTTTGAAAGTCAATTTGGTACAAAAGGGAAACAAAAAAAGAATTTATTTTATTTTGGTTAAACATAGTAGTGGCGGTCTGGTGAAGAAATTTGAGCTCTTTGATCCTGTCATGTGGTATCTGGCAAGAATACAAATCCCTAAGAATTCTCAAGAGAACAACCAAATCCCAAAAATAGGACTTACAAAGACTTGTGGGCAGCTAAGTCTGGCAACCAGGTCATGGTTCCAGAGCAAACAACCTCGAGCTTATGCCCACCCTATTGACTTGAGCACACAGCTGAAAGATCATTGTTCTTTCAAACCCTCTAAGATTATTGAGGGTCCTTGAACTTCTGGGAAAATATTGGAGTTGAGATCCAGGGAAGAACTTTAGGAACACCTCCATGCGAAGGTGTGCCAGGAAGGCACACAAAGCTAGCTATAGCTGTGAATCCTCTTCTCATGTGTTCTCTTAGATGTCCCCATCTATCATTTATCTTTTACCCTAAGTGCCTTCCCCATCACATCTTCAAGTGTTTTGTCTCCTACAGATTCTCCCTGGAGAAGGGTCCTGTTTAACATGGCTTCCCCTCTAGCGTCTGGCACTATCTATCACTGAATGTTGATGAATGTACTTACTGCCTCACAATTATGGAAGTCATGAAATGGAAGCTCTCTTTCCAGGATGCCTCCAGAGGAAGTGTTCTAGAAAAGAATCACTCAAGACATCAAAACACTTTAATCAATAGCCAATTGTGGTGTCAGGAGCCAGAGAATCTATAGAAGCTTAAGGGATGTAATGAAGCCAGAGGCAGAAAGACCCAAGTTTAAATCCTACCTCAGATATTAAGTCATTTAACTTCTACCTAACTCTGTTTTCTCATATGTAAGATGGGGTTGATTGTTATTGATAAAAAGAGATATTTGTAAAGTTCTTTGTAAACCTTCAAACACAATATAAATGCTAGCTCTCACTCTTTTTGTCAGGTTCCTTCCTGCAATAGATTTCTAGTTTAAGCATTTTGTGCTTTATGGGGCAAACAGCAGAGCCAGAAGAGCTTTTGAGGAATGGAGCAGGGGTGATCTGCTGGAAGAAGCATTTTGGGACAATTAATTAGGTAGTCGTATGTAGGAAACACTGGAAAAGGAAAGGAAATGGAGGCAAGGTAATCACCTGATGAAGTATGTTGGCTAACTTCAAGTGTTTGAGGGTCTGCCACACAACAAAGAACTGCAGAAGGAGGAATGACTGATGGAAGTTGCAAAAAGGCAAGAGTGAGGAGGCAGCCAGGACATTGAGTAGACCCCAAGTGATGAACAAAAATGAGGACATGGACAAGAACTGCAGAGGACAAGATATGATGGATGGATGACTTTCTTGGTCACTACCACCACTAACATCAATGAAATAAGAGATCTATTTGATGCAGGAAAATCTTCTGAACAATAGGAGCTGTCTCAGAGTGGGATGGACCTCAGGCCACATTTCCATAGGTGGTGAATTTCTTGCTCATTAATGTTCTTCAGGAAAAGGCAGGATGACCAATTGTTGGGGAAGAGATGGAAAGAGGATCTTCACCAAATATAAACGAAGTTCTGAGATTCTGACTGAGGTCGATTCAGAGGTTATTATTGTCATCCAACTGTGTGACACTCAAGACTTAAGCTAGGGCTATAATACAAATAAGAGGAAAAGGAAAAGCAGTAGAGACACATGATGGAGATGTCCTGGAGAATTATTTACCTGCCCTCATGGAGATATGCAAAATTAGCTTTACAGAGGTAAATTGGCCAACCCTATCTCTATAAAGCTGAACCTACAAGACTGACAGAACTATACCAGGGCAATTGTCTTTGGGAAAGCTTTTATTCTTCAGTTCAAAAATGAAGCTCTGTATATATCATCTAATTCCATCACAAGATGTTTGCTTGCCATCAGAGAGGGGGAGATGAAAAGGAAGAGAACCAAAATCTCAAATTTGGAATTGGAAATCACATTTCTGGCCATTCAGAATCACAGAATCACAGGACGGCCATCTACTCCAACCCATACCTGACCAAGAATCTCCACCATAATAAACCTGTTCAATGACCATCTGGTCTTTGCCTGAAGATTCCCAATGAGAGAAGAACCCACTATCTTCCTCTTTCTACTCTTAAATATTTCTGTTAGGAAGGCTTTGGAGACACTGATTCTATCAACAAAATGCTATTGATTGTAAGAGGCAGAGGTAAGGGCTGAGGGGAGAATATATTTCAGGCCTTGAGGACCATCTTTTCAAAGTTACAGAAATGGGAATAGTAGGAAGCAGGGAGATGGAGAGTTTAAGAAAAACATTAGTCCACCTTGGTTTGAATATAACCAAAGCAACTTGTGATGGAAGGATGTGAACTAGCTATCAGGAAAAAAAAAAAAAACTTCCTCATACAGAAGAAATATGGAATATAGGAAAGTGCTACCAAAATTGTTTTCCTCTCTGAATAAATTAAAGAAAATTTGGAAGAAAAGAACCTCTCTAGAATGTTCTGAGTGGATCAGATGGCTTCTCTATGTTCTTTAGAGCCCTCTGAGTACATGATTAATGAGGTTGCTCTCAACCATCCCTCAAGGTGCCTAGTCAATAGTCCCTTAGTTCTTCTTGTTGGTGCTTCAGCAGCATCACTCTGGGCATCCCCTGCCAATATAAAAGAGACCATGAAACAGCTGTGCCTTGGGCCTCTTCTATTCTAAGTCACATGGCCTCAACATTCTAGCTGCTTACATCTAGATACTCCTATATGAAGTTGATTTTTGCTTAAAAAAAGAAATGGACAAGAGGAGAAGGGAAGAATAAAGCAGCAGTCACCTTTCATATTGTAGCTGAATTGGATAAAGTCCATATGAGATTAAGAAATCCTTCAGAGCTATTTTTAATCCAAATCTCCTTGAGCCTGGTTTACAGAAGATGATGTCTGGGAAAGTTTCCTCATTTACTTTTGCCAAAATCATATCAGGCACTTGGCTTGTCTGAAGGAAAAAGGTTGCCAACCTTAACCAGGACACTTATGGCTTTATGGAAGATGAGAGGGATGGGGTTGGGTAATCAGTATCAACATAGAAGAAAGAAGAGATCAAAATATTCATTTCTGTCCCACTTCACAGTTCAGAATCTAAACCAGGTCTACCAAGATGGAAACCAGCAAAGAGATCTCTCTGAGCAACATGCTGAAAAGAGCATTAGCAGAGCACTTAGAATGCACTTCTTTTGTGCATACTTTCTGCCCTAGTCAAATGAATAATGATAATTTACAATGATAAATGATGATAATAACCATTCTGCTTTATGTATTGCAATGAGATCTACAGAAAACTACCATCCTAGAAATTAATTTTGGAATTGTCACTGAGTTCTGCTTCAATGAAGTGGGAGAGAAGGCTTCTTGGACCTGGTTAGATTGGAAGCCATCACCTATCGTTACAAGCACTTCTTCCCTTCTTGTGTCGCCCTTTCATCAAACTGAACTAAAACTCCAGTGTTGGAGTGATGGGAGGAAGCCCAGATTGATATTTGTTTCTGTTCTTTGTATTAAAAGGAGATTTCTTTTTGTGTGATATGTTTAAGCTGTGGGAGGACAGGGAGTATTTTTCACCTTTCTTTGAATTCTCAGCACTTAACACAAAGCCTGGTACATAGTAGGTACCAATTGTGTAGCAGAGTAGGCTAGTTGATTGACTGACTATTGAACATATATAACAAGATCTCTAACCACCTCAGAAGCATCTTTTGTATAAAGGGGGTGAGGTAATTAGGAGGGAAGGAGTGTAGTTCAGTGGAAAGGATCCTGAACTTAGAGGCATAGGACCTGAGTTCGAATTCCAGCTCTAATGCTCGCTGCATTTGTGATCTCAGGCAAGTCATTCTCTGTAATTTAGATGTTTCTTCATCTCTAAAGTTAGAAGGCTGGACTGGATGGGCTTTAAGTTCTCCTGTAGCTCCAGATCAATTATCTTTACTAATCCTTTGAATCTCTGAAATTCTCTGAGCTTCAGTTAGCTCATCTGAAATAAGAAGGGATTGAACTACATGACTACTAAAGTCTCTACAAATGGCAGGTAAGTGCTACAGCACCCAGAATGCTGAAGTGGGGATCAGGAAGATGTGAGTTCAAATCATGCCTTACAAGCTGTATGATCCTGGCAAAAACAATCTCTATGAACTTTAGCTTCCACATCTGTAAAATGGGAATAATCATAGCATTAATTGGAAAAGGTTGCTGTATGAATCAAATGATATCTACCTAAAAAAGTTCTTTGCAGACCTTAAAGTACCATATAAATACTAGCTATTATTGTTATTAAATGATTTACTTTTCATCAAAGGAGCACCTAACACAGCAAAAAATTATTTTCAAGCATTTTATTTACACTTCAGAAGTGTGGCAAGGAGGTCATGACAATGACATACAAGCCACACTTAGAAAAATAAAACACATCCCACTGCTTTATAATTATATTTGGTATATATTTCAATCAGAGAGCATTTCTTTTTAAAAATAATCTATAATTCAAATTGTTTTTCCCGAGATAATCCCTATTCATGCCTCTTTACTGTATAGATATGCTATATCTTTAGTCAACTATACCACCTAAATACACATTAAGTGAAAGTCACTTTACTAAGACCTTTTGGAGACACAAAATAAATTTGACTGTCCTTTTCCTCCGATTCAATTCAATAAGCATTTATTAAGCACTTAATATAGATCAGGTACTGCACTGGAGATACAAAGAAAAGAGAAAAAAAATTACAGCAATTACCCTCAAGGAACTGATTGTCCAACAAATGGGAAAGACAAGATGGATATATTACCTACATACAAGCTATGAAAGATAAATTGGAGCCAATCTAGGGGAAAGAGGATACATTCCCAAATAATTATCACTTTGGGTAGAATACAATTTAAATCACCATTTGCCATGTAACCTTTACTGGCTAGATTTCCCTTATGATGATCATGGCCCTCCTGGAGAACAAAGGATAAACAGCAATAACTATGCCTAAAGCACAGAGCTCCATCCTAGCAGTCCTTGTCCTCAAGGAGATTCCATTTTACATAAGAAAGGTGACATGTTAGCAGGTGCCATAAGAGAGTACATGTATGTGTACATGATTTTGTATAGGAATATGTTGAGACAGACAGATGAATGGATAAATAGATGGATGGTTAGATATATTGACTGATAGATACATTTTTAGTCTCATACATGTACATGTTTATATATTAGTGTGATAGGATAAACACTAGAAACCAAGGTTTGAATCTTCTCTCTCAAATTTACTAGCTCTGTGGTTATCTATGGACAAAAACTTCAGCAACTTGGTGCCTCAGTTTCCTCATCTATAAAATGGGGATTGGATTAGATGTTAGCAAGGGTTTCTTCCAACTCTTCAGTTTCTATAATTACTTTGAAACAAACTTCTAGGAAGAAGGTTAGACAGTGGAGAATATGATCTGGGATTTTTCCAAAAGCATAAGAACCAATAGGAAGAAAGCCACTCTAGGAATGGCCTCATGGGAGGAGATGAGAGAGAGTGAACAGGCTGAAGGTCATTACTGAGCAAGATCAGTTAAAGGAACTAAGGAGCATCAATTTGGAATAAGGACAATCCTGGTGGCCTTCTTGTACTTCAGGAATTTAGTGGGCAGAGGGATTTGATTTCTTCTATTTGGCCTTAAATGAGAAAAATTGGGGACTACAGAGAGATGATAAAGACAGGCAAATTTGGGCTCAATTTAAGGAAAAGCTTCTTACCAGTCAGATATATCCTCAAATCAAATAGGGCTGTCTCAGCTAGTAGTGAGTTACCTGACTCATCAGAAACCTTTTACAGAAGCTAGAGGATCAGGGGTATCAAAAAAGAAATGGTAGTTTAATTGTGCTTTGGAGAAAGTGACTTCTGACTGCACTCCCAATACTGGAGTCTAGTCTTAAGTCCTTAGACCCAGAACAATGGATGGATTTGTCCCAGGTACTAAGTAGTAGATGATATTCAGTTGGGGTAGTGATAATGACCCTTTTTCTTCTCTCCCTCAGATACTAATTGTGTGACCCTGGGCAGCTCACTTAACTCTATTTGCCTCAATTTCCTCATCTGTAGAAATGAACTGGAGAAAGAAATGGCAAACCATGCTAGTATCTTTGCCAAGAAACCCCTAAATAAGGTCACAGAGAGTCAGACATGAATAATTAACAAAATAAGGTATATAGGAGGGGTTGGCTATGCAAAATGGAACATGTTATAAATGGGATTTAAACCCAGCCCCTTCTGACTTCAGACCTACTTTTGTATTCTCTCAACCCTTCTGTTTTATTAATTAAAAAGCAGCAGCAGCAATTAAAAATAACACATATTACAATTCTGTAAGCATACCGAACTTTCATATCTAGTAAACTTTGTCTAGTCTTAGCTTTTAAGGCCATATTCCAAATGGTCCATTCTGTCCTCATCTCACAGACCCCAGTGCAGCTTGAATTCTTCCCAGAACCTCTAATGGGCAGCCTGGTTTCTCCTGAGGTTTGTGGGGCTGATGTGGCCCATTTGTAATTGGGGCCACAGGCAGTACATTGCTAATTGCACAGCAAGGCAATAGCTTAGCCAATCCAAGCTCTTTATGACAAAGAAAATTACTTCTTGTTAAGCACACAAGAGGGTATTATGTGTTTGTATGTATACTGTGTAAGCATGTATGTATATACACACATATACAAATACATGTATTCACATGGGTTTGTATATTACTATATATGTATTGTATATGTATATGTATTGTGTATATGTATGCATGTGCATTTATGTGTGTTTATGTGCTTGTGCATGTGTATTGTGCAAATTGTGTTTGTGAATATATGTATATATGTGTATAAATCTGAGTATATTATGTGTGTATATATGTATGTATATGTATGTATACAAATGTTCTTTGTTTATGTGCATGTTTCTGTTTTATGTAAATATACATATGTATATAGCATGTACAGGTATTTGTATGTGCATTGTGTACATATTTATGTGAATACTGGGTGTTTATGTGCATGTCTCATAGTAAAGTGTTTTGTTTTCTCTAACATACTACAGAGCATAAGAACTTTGATCATGTTACTTTCTTTGAGCTTTCAAAGTTCCCTTGCAGCTTTGAAACTCTCTGGTCCTTTCCTATAATTGATCTTAATTCATTAGAAATATAGATACAAAAGGAATGAGACTTAGGCTATAGAATTTCTTTGATTATTTTCCTCATGTCATGCATTTTAATTAGCATTACTAGGTAACTTAATGAAAGTTTAGATGAAAAATTCCTCTCCAACTGTCCCCCCTATTACTAGTCAGAACTCTGATCTATTCATATGAGTTTCTAAATAAAGAAGAATAAAAAATTTAAAATATATTAAATAAAAAATGCCTACTGCAGAAGACATATTCTGAACTGGCAGAAAAATAAAGTGCTCTAACCAAAGAAGATTGTTTGAACATAAAAAAAAATGGCCTGATTACAGTCCATCATGGGTCAACAGTGAGCCCAGAAGCAAAAAAGAGACTCTGTTCTGAACTCAGGGCCAAGGAATAAAAATCTGATTTCTGAAGTAAAACTAGATTTCTAACAACTAGAACCTTCGATCAGTTAAAGGGCAATAAAATCTAATGTAATTCAACAAATATTTATTAAGTTCCAGACACTGTGATAAAACTTACAAATATAATTAATAAAAAAGAAAGATAATTCCTGCTCTCAAGTTGCTTACAATCCACTGAGGGTAGATAACACACAAAAGAAAACAGAAGGTAGGGAAAGGACCAGGAGCTCCCTGGTGCATGGGGGAATCATTTTCTATAGAACTGAAGTTAGAGGTCAGCCGATGCAGAATAGAGTGAGCCTAGGAGTCTAATTCCTGCCCTCTATAAAGGAAGGCATTGGGAGGACTTTGGTATTCTGCCCTTTAGTCTTCTAGTCAAAGAACAGAGGAGGCTAAGGGAGGGGGTTTCAGATGGAGTTTGAGTTAGCAGCATGGCGATGAGTTTATCCTGGGAAGGGGCATTGTGTTCTCCGTAGTTGACCCCAGACAGAGCAGTGGATGTAGAATGAAAACAGTACTGAATATGGTATTAGAGGATTTCTCTTCTACCTATTATCTGTAACATCATGCAAATTACTTGATCCTTCTGTTCCCCCTGGCTTTTTATTTTCAATTTGGTGAATGGGTGAACTAAGTGACCTAAGGTTCTTTCCAATTCTTGGAATATGTAATCTTTCTGTGACTTTTTTTCCATTAAAAAAAGTTAATTAGAAAATAAAACTTTCTTATAGACAGAAGAAATGAGCAAATTCAATGAGGTCTTTGAGATCCCAAAAGGGTGGGGATATTTAATGAACCTGTAGAAATTAGGCTCCTAAATAATCCACCACATTGAAATGAACACATATGTAACAATCTCCTTCCACAGAGAAACTAAATTTGGAGGGGCAATCAACTGAATGAATAAGCATTATTTCAATTTTTATTATATGGAATAATTGTAATAATTAGCATTTATTCAAATTTCATAGTTTACAAAGTAATTTACAAAATTTGTTTTATTTGATCTTCTCATCAACACTGTAAAGTAGGGGCTATTATTATTCTCATTTTACATGTAAGGAAACTAAAATAAATAAAAGTAAAGTGACTTGTCCAGGATCACATGGCTATTAGATATCTGAAGCTAAATTTGAATTCAGATTTTCCTGACTCTAGGCCTAGCAGTCAATTCGCTCTACCAGCTAACTGGCAGATCCATATTAAATTACCCTTTCTTGGAGGAACAAGAGGCTGAAAAGCTGAGTAGATTTTAAAAAAAGGTTTTAGAGGATTTCATAAAGCAGGAACAGACCAATGGACCACTAAAAAGAAGATGGCAGCTGCTCAGAAACAGCCCTAATCTTGTGCTCTGTTCGTCCCTGGCAAAGTATCTTCTAGGTCCCGTCTGAGATGCAATATGGGGCTAGATGGACCTTTGATCTGGCCCACAATGATATTTCCCACAGATAATCATCTTAAGAAATGGTAGAAAATAGTGATGGGACTGAAAAGTTTCTGCTTAACATGAGAAATAATAACCATGTCTCAGACTCATGTTCTAGTGGCCCTTCCCTTTCTGTCTCTCTTTTTGGAATGACACCAGTGTGCAAATCACAGATTTTGGAATAACCCAAGCCCAGGGGGCCCCATTGCCTTCTTCTGTCTAGCAGTCATTAGAATTTGCATAGGAACTAAGTCTGGGAGTCTGTGATAGCATTCAGCAATAATAGAAAGCCATTGTCTGAGGGATGCTTGAAAATATATGGTTAGACACTGAAAAGGAGACAGTGGTCGTTTCAAAACCTATTTGTTATTATTGACAAAGCAGAAGAAAAATACTGCATTCTGTGCCATATTCCTTTTTCCCAATAGAATTATCCAATGTTTTTGTTTGTTTCTCATTGATTGCACTGGGATTTTCTGGTGAAACCAAAACTTTCTTTGAGTGTGAGTTTATTCTGCACTCAAAGTTGAAATGTTAAATTTTAGCCTAATTGATGTCTGACCCTGAACATATGACTGACCATTTAAAGTCCTAATAATTCTCTAAGACTAGATGGCCCAGAAGGTGCCAACCTGCATGAGAAGAAGGAATTTCCTCTTCCTGGAGTTCCTTATACCATTGAAATCACAAGTTCAGTCTCTTATCATTCTAGCCAAAAAGTCAAAATACCAATAAGAGTAATAATGATTATAATAGTAACAATAACAGAGCCACATGGTATACCAGAGAGATGGCCTTTAAGCCATGAAGTTCTGGTTTAAATTTCTACCTCAGTGAGACCCTGGGTCAGTTACTCAAATTCTCCTTGCCCCAAGCAACTAAGACTCTAAGTTATATATGAGTTGTTTGTCTGCCTTGGCAGAGGGGATTTTCATACTGGAAGTTCTCTACAAGTCACAGTTCTAGACCCAAAAATAGCAGTTCACATTTCTATAGTGCTTTAAAGCTCTGCAAAACACATTCTTTATAACAACTCTGTGAGATAGGAAAAGAGGATATTATCTTCCCCATTTTCTAAAGTCTGAGCTGTTGGGACTTGTCCAGAATCATAAAGCTATTATGCACCTAAAGTAGGAATCAAACTTAGGACTCCAGATCAGATTGAATAGTCTTTCTATTACGCTCCATTTTGTTAAAAAAGAGAGTACTGATTAGTCTGTACAGTCAATGATTTAATCCCTAAAGGGACTAATATGTGTAGGGTTCTGCCAACATGGAGAGGAGCCCACACTGGTCCAATAATAAGACAAGAGAGTGATGTGTGAAATGGGTAATCTGTCCAAGTCTTTTCAGAAAGTTTGGGACTTTGAAATAGTTCAGTCTTCAGTCAGTTGAACATATCCACCTTCTGCTTTATATCCACCTTCCGATTACATCTGGGACTCAGTAGAGAATTTAGAAAATGCTTGTGACTTAAGTAAAAATGATTACCTTGCATCCAGTTTATGTATTTATAAATTAGCTTAACTACCCTACACTCAATAAACATATATTCCATTGCTGGGTGCATATTAAAACCTCTCTGTCTTAGTAAGACTCACTATTCTCTGTGTTCCACTAGCTTGCACAGTCTTTAAGAATTAAACTCAGCTGTAATCTTTGCTGGTTCCCATGATCTCTCTTTGCCTCGGTTTCACCATTTATCAAAAAAATAGAGAATTAACAAACTACCTTTTTCTTATCTGAGTAATGAAAAGATTCATTCCATACTTTGAGAATCTCTGCACTATTAGGAGGCATGGGAGGAGAAGTCCGATCCTATTATCATCCTCATTTTAATCAATGAAGGAATTGAAGCAAGTAGTACAGCTAATTAATGATAGTGCTGGACTTCAGAGGCAGACTGTGCCAATCCCAGTCCACTATAGCATTTTGGTTTTGTGAAAGTAAGACTATTGGGACTCATCTCAGATAAGAGCATACAATGTTGAGAGAAGAACAAAGAATATCTTTCTACCTGTAAGATAGCAAGACTTTTAGAGCCTTAACAATAACTTTGTCCTTAATCAGGGCTTTCAATTTGGAAGGTTTCATTATGTTAATTATGTTTTCCCTAGGTAACAGCCATGCTCATTCATCATACTAATATCATTATAATTGATTCCTCTAAGTCACCTTTTTGAAATGAATACTCATATATTTTTATCACCGTCTATTCTTTTCCTCCTATTTCCCACAGCATCCCTCTTTACTTTCCTCCTTGTAGATTGGCACCCTCAGATCATGTACTGTTATTTATCAGCTCCTCACTGAGCAGTGCCCTGTACTGTAAAGGTGCTATGAGTAGAGTCATAATGAGGGCAAGGTAACTAAATTTTCCTCAGGACATCATTTATAGAAGATGATGCTAATCCTTGCAATCTATCTTGTAGCAAAGAAACACCTGAACTTAGAATCTATTGTTCAGTCATTTCAATTATGTCCCATTCTCCAGCACCTTAATTGGGATTTTCTTGACAAAGATATTGGAATGGATTGTAATTTCCTTCTTTAGTTCATTTTACCAATGAGGAAACTGAAGTATACAGGGTTAAATGACTTCCTGGAGTCATACAGCTAGTTAAGTCTGAGGCTAGATTTGAACTCAGGTCCTTTTTTACTTCAGGACTTGTGCTCTATCCATTTTACCACCTAGCTATCCCTTAGAATCTATTAACTAGAAATAATTAGGGACAGCTGGGTAGCCCAGTGGAAAAAGTAGAAGGCCTCTAGGTAGGAAGATTCAAATTCAAATCTGGCTTCAGAAACTCGCTCTATAAGTCCTTTACAAGACCCTCTCCAAGTCCTTTAACCTCTGGATCAGTTCTCTCATGTCATCATGAGATTATAAAAGCATCTATTTACCAGTTTGCTGAGAGGATCAAATGATATAATCAATGTAAAGTACATAGCACAGTGCCTGGCAAATTGTATAAAAATGAGTTATCATTATTAATTATTATTACTAATTATTATTAATATAATTAATTTGTTAAAATGGATAACTGCAAAGTATGAGACTGTGGTAATGTCCTCCCCTGCCTCAGTCTTCCTCTTGCTACCCTGTTCCCAGTACCACCAAATGAAATGCACTCATGCTGTTTTTCCCAGACTCAAATTATGGTACTCACCCAAATCCTTGTCATGGCTCGGTCAATGAAGGTCCCCATCCTGATACTCTATTACTGTTATCAGCAATAGTGATCAGCACAAGTAATGGCTTTAAGCTGTTTTCATTAGTGGAATGGAAAAAAGCCATAGCCAATCCATTAGAAAAGCTCTATTGTATCAAGAGCTTATAGGAAAACAGCAGCCTGCCAGTGGGTACAGAGCAAGATGGCCTTAAAGAGGATTTTCAGTGATTATACAAGTTGCCATTTCACTCATGAGAGTTTGTTAGGATTTTCCCCCTTTTCTTTCTTTTCAGTCACTGTATTTCTGTGAGATATTTAACTAATAGCCCTTTATTGTTTCTGAGAATATGGCAATAGTCAACAATATGCATAGAGAAGAATTAATTGCAACTCTAAATTAACTCTCTAATGCATTTGGTTAATATCTTTAGTAAGTTTCAGATTTTGAAACTCCTTTGTCCAGTGAGTGATGGATTTTTTTCTTAATGTTTCTTAACTTATTAGAATACTAATGCATAAATTCCAAATTTAAAAATAAATAAACAAATAAATAAATAAATGTTTTCTGTTCTTTCTCTCATTACAAAGAAAAAGAAGCTTTGTGAGTTGTTTTCCTTTCTTCATGGAATAGAATTAAAGTCTCATTTCTGATATACATCAGCCTTGTGATCCTGATCAAGTCACATAACTTTAGTGTTGTACATGTTGATCTGCATTGGCAGAAAGCATTTTTTAGGAGTTCTTTACTCCACTCAAATCACAAGTCCAGTTCATAACTCTGTCTCTGTCTTCTCTAGAATCATTTTGAGGATATGTAGGCAATAAGCATTTATTAGATGCCTACTATGTACCAGGCCGTGTTCTAAGAACTAGGAGTAAAAGGAAAGGCAAAAAGAAATCCATCCTTATCCAAGGAGTTCACAGTCTAATGGGAGAGACAAAATGGAATTAACAACCACATGGCATAGACTGACTTCGGAAGACCTGAATTCAAATCTAACCTATGTGAGCCTGGGCAAGTCATTTAACCTCTACCTACCTCGGTTTCCTCATCTGTAAAATGGGAATAATATTAGCTTCTACCTCCCAGGATTGTTGAGAATTCAAATGATATAGTAATCTTAAAGTGCATAGCACCATGTCTGACTCAAAGTAAGCACCATGTAAAAGTTAGCTATTATTATTATTAACTATGTATAAACAAGATGCAGACCAGAGAAAGATACTCTTGAACTTGGCAAAACTTTTTTTTTATCTTGGCCCCTCCACTTGTCCGAAAATGCAATCTTCCTTTTATGAGGGATCTGTTGGTGTTCAATTTCACCATACTGATAATCTTATTTTTGACCCAATCCATTTAGCAATCAAGCCAGTCCCAGCAGAGAACTCCATAGAAACCCAAAGCACAGATGCCTCTACAAACCCTGCTTCTTAAAGACTCTCAGAATTGAAAGAACCTTGAGAATGGCCCTGGAATTGAGCTTCTTAGCCAAGAATAAGCCCATCTGTTTCCCTGGGTTTTCAGAGACTTGCAGATTTATTCCCAAAGGAAGGGTAGCTTGAGCACCAGCAATTAAGAGAGACAGTTTGGGCTGTCATTGAAAACAATGACAGCTCACATTTGCATAAGGTCTTCAGGCTAGCAAAGCACCATGACTTGGAATATTTCCTTTGATGCACACAAACACCCAGAGAGGTCAGTGCTGTTATTAGCCCCATTTCATAGGAAAGCAGGAATCAGTGATCTAGTAATTTCTGGAGAGAAGGTTTAAAGCTGGCTTAAGGCCATGACAAGGGAAAGACTTTGGGTTTTTTGCCTCCATCCAAACAGCATGAAGGCAATTACACATAGATAGAAAATTGTTGCTATTGACATAAATAAGTAGATAGGCTATTTTTACTGGAGGGAGCAATATGAGCAAGGGTAAAGAGATGGGGTAACAGGATCTTGATCATATAGCTGTACATATATATATATATATACATAGGTAATAATTTATAACAGGTAATATAGCTTGGTCTGATAAAGAATATGTAAGGAGGAGTGCCATGGCAGCCTCAAGGCCAAATTACAGTTTACCCCATCCCCAGGGTGTGATATCACTTCTTCTTTACTTTGTGAATTTAGTATGTGTGGCCAACGGCCAGTTTTAGGGGAGGCAAAAGCAAGAATCAGAGCATAGCTTGAGGAAAATAACAATGATCATCCCTTTATCTGTAATATTTTGGGTCTTTGCCATATGTGTCCTAGTAATTTTTAATATGTTATCCACTTTTGGATGAGAAAAAAGAAATTATTTAACTTGCATGTTCATAATAGGTCCCTATTATCATGTGCAAGACATGGGATGAGAGAAAGGGAATACAACAGAAAAAAACAAAAGCTATTGCCCCCGAGGAGTTTATACTTTATGACAGGGATACAGCAGGTTTCTAGAGAGGTAAAGGCAAAGTAATTTGAAGGAGGGAAAGCAATTAGGAATTGGGAGGTTCAGAGAAGGCTTTTAGGGGAAGGGGCACCTGAGTTGATGCTTGAGGGAAGAGAAAGATTCCAACAAGTAGAAATAGAAAAGGAACTATATCCCAGGCATGGGAAAGTGCCTGGACAAATGCACAAGAGTGGGATATAGCATGCCAAATCTGGGAGGAAGCTAATAGTTTTGTTTGCCTAAAAAATAATAGATGCAAGGAAGAAATACCAGATAAGTCTGAAAAGACTGGTTAAAGTCAGAATGTTGGAGGTGGGGGTGGGGGTTGGGTCTTAAATGCCTGGCTCTGGATTTTTTTATTTTGTTGTATCACAAATAGGGAGCCAATGATGGTTTTTGAGCAAGACAGTCACTTAATAATAAAAGTTAACATTTCTATGAAGTCATAGCAGTTCCAAAATGCTTTATATACATTATCTCATTTGAGACAACAATCTTATAAGAACTTGGTTCAAATTTCACTCCAGATCCATACCAGCCATGTGACCCCAAGCAAGTCACTTAACAACTGTATATTTCCCTCATCTATAATGAAGAGGTTATAATTGCATAGTCTCTCAATTCCTTCTAGCTCTACAATATATGTCTGGTTTGTACAGAGTTGTCTACATCCTTTCTCCCCTATTCAGATATGAGAATTTTGAAGGCAGAAATTATTTTTTCCCTTTCTTTGCATCCACAACACTTAGCAGAATGCTTGGCATATATAATAGGTGAGAGTTTAAAAATATGCTCAATGATGATGATAACTCTGGGCAGTATGTTATCCCATAAAGAGTGATTGGTTTGAAGTCAGAGAATCTGAATTCAAATCCTGGCTCTTCCACTTCAAATGATCTTAAGCAAGTCATGGAGCCCATTTCTCTCTTCTATAAACTGCAATAATTAGATTAGATCACTGCTAAGATTCTCTTCTTCTCTGCTTTTTTTTAAATCTAGAACTAAAAGAGTTTTTAAGGTCATCCAGTCCAACCCCTAAGCTGCTGGAAATAGAGAACTGGTTTTGTAATTACAAAGACTCATTTTCATGAATTCAAATTCAGCCTCAGATACTTATTCATGTGGCAAGGAATTTAATCCTGTTTGCCATCATTTCCTTATCTATAAAATGCAGTGGAGAAAGAAATGGCAAACCATTCCATTATCTTTGCCAAGAAAATCCCAACTGGGGTCACTAAGAGTCAGACACAACTGAAAAACTACTGAAAAATAACCATAGTCCCATCTTACAGTTGTCCTTAGCTGAGGACCAGGGACATTAAGTGATCTCATCCTGGAACCCTAGATTTAGATCTGATATCTTCAAGATCATCTAGTCTAATTCCTAATTTACAGATGAAGAAATTGAAGTCCAGAGAAATTAAATACCTTTCCCATGTTCACATAGGTAGTAAGCATTAGAGGCAGGATTTGAACCTGCTTCCTGTGACCCCCACATTAAGATTCTTTCCTTAAGAACCATCAGGATTATAAAAACTATTGAACCCAAATGTCAATAAATCACACACCTCCTCTTTCTCAGTTTAGTAAACTGCTTCAGGAACACTCATGGACCAGAGATCCCTTGAGCCCTGGAAAGAAAGCCAATGCTTGCATTCCATCGGTAGGAGGAGTGGGCTTCCCTATAAACGTTTTATCATTTTAGTTTAGCAGATACAGAGAGGGTTTTCTGCCATTATTTTTCTCTGTGCCTGATTCCTCTAGGCTAAGCTTTGCCTTCCCCTAATAGTTAATGAATTTGTCATGAAAAAAAAATCCTTTAAAAAAAATAGAGTTTTAAGACAATATATCATGTACAAATTAAAGCGATCCATGTCATGAAAACAAAACTGGGCTTCCATGGTGCATTCCAAAAAGCCTCTGATAATTAGGAAGATTGTTTAATTGGCTCTTTCCAGTTTCTGCTGGAGCCCAGAGCTACCTAAGAGGATTAGACTACACTTGGATGTTAAGGCTCTCTTCTTTACTGGCAGGATCTAATCCTGATTTTTTGCTGTTTATATTTCTAAATTTGTGGAAATCAAGAGACAAAGCCCTTAGCTCCTGGGTCCTTCATTTCACACTTCAGTTGCCCTACATTGTACACAGATCTGCTGTGTCTCCTGTGCCAATTAGGACTGTTGTGGATTATTTGCAAAAGACTCAGGAAAGAATGGCATTTAGACTTTGGAAGCAGTTTTGTTTCTAAGCATTTATCTTCCCTAGGAGCCCTCCCAAGTTGTTCCCCATTCATTCTATTCATTCATTCATTCAAGACCAGTTTATTAAGTGCCTTCTCTATGCGAGGTAGAGAGTTTAGAAAATTAATCTATGTTGCCTTCATGGAGCCAAGGAGATATCCTTTCTCCTTCTTTGTTTTGATTATCTGCTCAAAATTAAATCATAGGCTTTAACCACCAAAAATGACCTTTTTCTTTTCATTTTCACCTAACAGGATTGTTGTGAGGATCAACTGAAATAATATATAAGTACCTAGCACATAGTAGATGCTATGATTGTCTATTCTCTCCTCCAATCATTAGCACAGTACCTGGAATATAATACATTCTGAATAAATACTTAATCATTGTCAATAGTATTGGTACTTCCCATTGGAAGAACTTTCTCAACCAATCTAAATCAGCACCTGCATTATAATTTATACTCTCAGGGAGTTGCCTCAGGACCTGAGGGATTAAATGACATGGGAGGGAGGACAAAGAATGTCCCCTGCCAATATATATCAGAGATGATTTTTTTTTTGCTTTTTACTGAGGCAATTGGGGTTAAGTGACTTGCCCAGGATCACACAGCTAGGAAGTGTTAAGTGTCTGAGACCAGATTTGAACTCAGGTCCTCCTGACTACAGGGCTGGTGCTCTGTCCACTGCACCACCTAGCTGCCCCCAGAGATGGAATTTGAAGCCCTGTCTTATTGATCCAGAGGCTAGTTCTTTATCTTCTACCTACCCAAGTTGTTATTGATAAAGGATCCCAAAAGGATTTGATTTGTAGGTAAAGTGATTTTTTTTTAAATTTGGTTCTAGGTAGAATTGTGAAGTAGGCTAAGTGTCTATTTGTCTCATCAATTGCCACCTGCCTTTCTGTGTCTCCTTGACTCAATCAGTACATCAGCAATCATGTTTATGCCCTTTCTATGTTCTTATCAGTTTGATAAGTATTAGAGATACCCAGGCAGAAATAAAGCATTCCCTGCTTCCCTATTCCACCCCTTAGCTTCATATGATCAAAGCCTGCCCATGCTAATCAGCAGCCACCCTGCCATCCTCCTTCATCAAAACTTACCTTTCCAGATGCCATCATCTCTGGGCCTTCTAGGTCACCCAACATCTGGCTAATTAATGTTGGAAGTGTTGACAGTGATAATGACTGTCTTCGATAGTATTTGCCTTTTAACTAGAATGGGGACAGAAATGTTTTGGAAACACAGTAGCATATCCTTAAAGAGTAACTTGATATTTAGTATTTTCACAAATACTTATTAACTGTGTGAACCTAGCCAAATCATTTAACCTCTTTCCACCTCAGTTTCCTCACTTGTAAAATGGAGATACTAACAGTATCTATTTTACAATTTGGTTGTGAGAATTAAATAACATATGTAAAGAATTTGCAAATTTTAAAGCTCTATATAGATGCTAGCTATAATAATAATGATAATAATAATTATTATTATTATAATTTCAGGTGATGTGATATAGTGCAGTGAGACAGGAAAAATTTTGTCAAGGAGGTTTTTCTGCAAAGCCCATCAAATCCTTCCATATTATCAGCCTAATATGCCTCCATGTTTGGCCCTTCCTAGAAATTATATTATACAGAGAAAGAAACTAATATTTCCCTTCAAAGATGCTTAATTTGAATGACCTTATTAATACAAGGGGGACTCAAGAAGGATTAGCAAAAATATGCAAGAAAGCCAAGTAAAATGAATTCAAACAACGGTTTAAAGCATCAAACAAATCCCAAACCCAAGAGAGACAGGAGGTACTATTTTTGATCCAATATAACCAACATTTGTTAAATATCTTCTGTGAACTCAGATTAAAGATACAAGGACAAAACAAACAAACAAACAAACAAAACAAAAGAGAAGGTTGCATTCTCCTGAAGGGTACACAAAGAAAAAGAGAGTAAATATATGATAATTTGGCCAGCAAAGGTTTCCTATTGGATGTGACACCAAAGAATGGTCTTGAGTGGATTTTCAAATTTTGGGGTTTCAGGATACTCTTAAAAATTAATGAGGGTTTGAAAGAGCTTTTTTATGCAGGTTATGTCTATCACTATTTACCAGATTCAAAATTAAAATGTTTTCTGATCTCACTAACGTCCCCCCATCCAAAAGGGTCTTCTGTAGCTGCCTCCCCAAACACCCTTTGCACTGGCCAGTTTGTCCAAATGCTCATTTTTCTTACTTCCTAAGAATGGGACCTTGGATCGCCTCTCCTTCCCCTGTTGCATTGGCAGTGTCCCAATTCAGCTGCTCTCCTGTTTACAAGGTTCAGCTGCCCCATTACTCAGACGTGTTTCATCTTGTCATATACCACATCTGTGGATTCCTCCCTTCCAAACAAAATGGCCTCACATTTTTGTTGTTTGTTTCTATAACATTGAAAGTTCCAGTAAACATTGTCAGTGTCAGATTTCCATTTTATTTCCTTTGTTTGTCATTATTAGCTTGTAACAACATGGCTTCTCATTTCCTGTTTGACATCTAGCTGTGCTTAAGTGGAAACACACATCATGAGAATTCTTGTTTCTCTCACTCTTGAGGGTTTCCAAAGCACTTCCTTCACTATAGGCCATGAGGTTGGTAGCAGGGGTATGGTTATCTCCAATTTAGAGATGAGAAAAGGGAGAGTAAATAAATTGAAGGGTCTGATCCATGGTAGATGTGTAAGAAAAGATTTTTAATTGATTAAACAACATTAGGGCAGTTTACTAAACACACACTATGTGCCAGGCAATGTGGGAGGAGCTGGGGGCACAAAAACAAAAACACCCAACTGTTTACATCCTAGTGGAGAAAGGGAGCATTATATGTTCCCATCACATATGTATGGTAATGCAAATTATATGCAAATTGAACACAGAAGCATTTGGGGGGGCCACTAACAAGTAGAACAAAGAGAGAAAGCTCCCTGTAGAAGGTGGCATTTGAACTCAGCCTTGAAGCACATTAAGAGTGTCATGGGTGATGGTAAGAAATAACTTTCCAGACACTGGGGACAACCCAAAGCATGAATTTTCAGTAGGCAGTTTGGCAAAAAAAATAGACTTCATTTGAGGGAATCATCTTCTGAATGGAAATTCTATCGATGCAGATCTGAAGCAATCTATGCGGTAGTTATCTAAATGAGCTTCTGTGGTATAACAACATAAATGAATTTTCAAATAAGTGAATAAACAAATTAATTGATAATTGAATAAATTATAGACAGCTAGATAAGAGATGATAGAGACAATGATGATGATGATGATGATGATATGAGAGAAAGAGAGAGAGTTATTCCATTCTCATCCCCAATTAGCCAACTGAGGATGTCCATCCTCATCTTAGGATGACCCTCAGTTTTATATATAGATATAGATGTCTATGTTCATATCTATCTTTCTATACACATACATACATACATATAAATACACACTCTGAAGCCTGACTACATGGTGGCTGAATTTTCACTGACATCACTTTTAAAACCCAAAAGTACCTGCTTTGGAAAAATAGAGGACATTAGTAGAAAGGAAGATGTACAGAAATGATCAGATTTCAAAAGTATAGTTAGAAATTGTGATGACTAGCTATTTTTCTTCTCTTGTAGGTACTGTATATCATCCCATAAAGGTCTTCAGGGACCAGGTGGATATTTGGGGTGTATGGGCATAAATAGGAAATTATAAACTGCTGACCATACTTTGTATTCATTTCCTTAGTACATAGAGGAAGTGGGTTATATTTGCAGAACAAAGGATTTAAGGAAATTCAAGGAAGCTTACTGAAGAGAGAACTGATTTAGGAATCAAGCACTGGGTTCTAATTCTTCATAAAGGCATCTAGGTTATACAGGAGACAAAATGCTGGGACTAGAGTTAGGAAGACCTGAGTTAGTATTCTGAGGAGCTAGAACTAAGGGATCTCTTACATTCATGATCCTATGTACTTTCTGCATGAGACCCACTCTGAGCTAGTACCAGTAAGTATACTTCTTTCTCTTTTTTAATTTTTCTCTCTTCCTCCAACACCTTTTCATCTCCTATTCAGCCTTTTATTCCATGCTTTTTATCCCTCAATTCTCCAAAGACAATAAAGAAGGGAACCTTTGTACCCTACCTTTGGTTCCTCCAAATGCTGTTCTTAAAAGAGCAGGCTCTAGACTCTGTGGAGATATTTACATGTCCCTGATGTCACACTGTTCTTCCTATTTTGTACTCTAGCTTCCTGCTAGAGACTCCTTCTCCTGCTGTAGTTCACAAATCTTTGTCTGGTTTTTTGTTGTTGTTGTTATTTTTTTTTGTTTGCTCAAGAAAATGTTTATAAGCTGCTATGACTAGGGGGAAAAACTTATTACCTGGTGGCCAGTTTTCTGGATCTGATCTTCTTCAGACTTAGCTATTCTTTTAATGCTTATCACAGTCATTACCAAGCCTACATTTAAAGCCTTTGCCACTCTTTAGCTCTGACCAATATTTCTAATATAATGGTTGAGAGCCTAAGGGTCATGGCCAAACCAAAATGAAGTACTGCAGTAAGACTCCAGTGGAGTCATTTATAAAGTTCAAAAACCAGTGCTTTCATTCCTGTGGTTATATGTCCCCACTAAGGCTGGTTTGGGATGATGAATGGATTTGGAGTCTTTCCAGCTTGAATAAGACCAGCCAGAGTATACACCCCATGGGCATATAGCCTTCAGTGGCTCACAGTCTTCTCTCTGCCACAGTGAGAAACCAAATTCGAGATGGTTATATAACTCTATCAGAAAAACCAAGCTCTAACTAGCAGTTTAGGTACCTAGGGCAAGCAGCACTAACCATGCCCTTTAATTAGCTGGGAAATGACCTTGACACCTTGCCCCATCAGGAAGGCCCATGCAAAGGACTCAAAATCATGTCATCTCTATTCAAATTCATTTTCTTACTACTTCTGTGACACTGAACAAATCATTTTGTGCCTATAACCACAATTTGCTTATACGTAAAGTAAGGGAGTTAGATTGGCTGATTCTTTAAAATGCTCTCAGCTCTGATCCTTAGCCAGATGTTCTCCAAACTACCTGTCAATTCGAGATTCTATGACCCTAAAAACAATCCCATTGTCAGTAAAGGGGCATTCTAGACTATCTCAAGGATGCTACACTGAGAGATGTGATGAGGGAGGGAAGGATTTACTTGGTGTTCTGCCACTGGAGCAAAAACACACTTTCCAGGACCCTTACCATCATCATCATTTTCATCAGAGCTAGCATTTATATAGTCTTTGTAGTTTGTAAAATACTTTACAAATATCATCTCATTTGATTCTTATGAGAACCCTGGAAGGTAGGTGCTATTATTATTCCCATTTTATAGATGAGGAAATTGAGGCAGACATTGAAATTAAATAACTTGCCTAAGATCACACAGCTAGGAAGTGTCTGAGGTTGGATTTGAATTCAGATCTTCCTGACTTCATGTCCAAAATTCTATCTGCTGAACTACCTAATTTAATTATTCATGATGACTAGTATCTGTACTGCTGAAAATATAATTGCTATTAAGATGTAAATATAATTAATTTCAAAGTTACACAGTCTTTAAAATTCATTTTTTAAATGCTCATGCCCTCTAAATTTCAGCGCCCTGGGACCAAGAACCAGTCACCCCACCCTAGTTATGGCTCTGCATATATGGTATGTGTTCATTTTCACATAAAGCCCTTCCATTTAATGGTCTCAACACTGGATTGAAAAAGCAAAAAACTTCAGAGTGCTAACGCAACAAAGCTAACTGTCGAGGCCACACAGAACAGTTTTGTTATGAGTGCACGTGTGAGTTGTGACCTTCTGTAATGAGGGTGGAACAGTTAGCTTTTTGTTTCAGTTCTAAAGTTAACTATTGTTTCAATTCTAAAGTTAACTCTTTAAATGTAACCATTGCCTTTTTCAACTTTGGACTGATTCCCCCCCCTCCTTTACTTAGCATGTTCTCCTCTCTTCCCTCTCTGTCTCTCCTCTTTTTTCCTTTTCCTTGGCATAATCCCTAAAAATAAATAGTTTAAGTGGTTGAACAGAACCCATTCTCTCCCAAAATTTATCTTGACTTAAAAAGGAGAGACCGGGAGGGAGATTAAATCTGTGGCCTCTTCCAGGACTTTATCTCTGTTTCAGGAACATTTTGAAGAGTTCCCTCAACATTTGCCCCCTTTGAGTTTACAGTCTACTTCCCAGGAATGCTCCTGGCATCTGGGGTCAAGAATGCTGGAAGGAAGCCCTCTCTAGGGGAATGCAGTAGACAGCACAAGGGGCCCCCGGGTCTGAGCTCACTTTCAACATAAGTTGTGATGTTTTAATTTCACCCTCTTTACTGTTTTTAGCTTTGGGGTTTATTTGTTGATTTTAGGGGGGCACAGGACAAAAATTAGGGTATTATAAAGTTTTCTGGTAAATCGAAGGCCTCAACTCATCCAAGTTATCTCTATAATTAAAACTCCTACAATTGATTCTTTTGCAAAGATGGAGAGAAGTAAGGACAAAATTAGAAAGAAAGGAAGTTAGGAAGGAAAGCAGCTAGGGAGGAAAGGAAGAAAGGATGAAGGAAGCTAGTGAAGAAGGGAGGAAAAGAAGGAGGGATGAAGGAAGGAAGGGAGGAAGGAAGGTAGCCTATTTCCTACGAAAATTCTAATTTAACGTTCTAGCAGATATCACTGGTTTCTGGGAAAGCTCTTCAGGTAAATCAATAAAACAGAAGACGAATAAAAAATATTGTCTCTTTTTAATGCATTGTGACCTGAGAATCTTATTTATTTGTCTGCTTCCCTTCTGAAGCACCTTCCATCTGGAGAGCTCACCCTTCTTCAGCACACTTTTTAATTCTTAAAGATGAGCACCCTTCAAACAACAGCAGAAGAGCAGGAGTGAAAAGGAAAAGCCCAGGGTGAGGTAGTAGCATGAGGTGACATGGGGAAGAGAAACACAGAAATGAAAATAGTACCAACTTTAAGAAGCAAATATGTAGATGCTGATTTCACCAGCCTATTCCAATTTTACAGACTAGAAAATGGGGACTTTGATTAAGTGTCATGCCTAGAGACATCCAACTAGTAGGTGATCCTAGAAAAATAGACTTAGAACTTAAAGAGGCCTTAGCATTCAACTTTATTTTACATATAAGGAAACTGAGGCACCAAGAATTTAAGTGATTTGCTGGGAGTGTACAACTTCTAGATGACTAAGGCAGCTTTCTCCCATGGTTCTTATTGACTCTAAACCTAGTGTTAAGTACACTGACTATGGATTACAGCTATCACCATCCAGGGCTCAATGTTTCTTGACTTCTTGGCTGGTCAACCTATAATCTTGAGGCACAAAGAAAAAAAAGGGAGCCATCAGTGAGATATTTTAATGTCTTTTAATAGTAAAGATAGGTATATAGTATAAATGTGAATTGTAGGTTAAATCAGTTAACAAACATTTATCTGTAAGAATGGAGCTAGAGATGTAGATATAAAAATGAAATAATCACTACCTTCAAGGAATTTACCTTCTATTGGGGAAAACAACATATATATATATATATATATATATGTTAATGAAGAAAAATAAATATATAGTGTTAAGAATTATTAGGAAGTGATAAATGCAAGGTAATTTTGGAGAGGAAAGTATTAGAGGGAAGAGCTAGAGAAATTGGAAAGGATCCTTAATCAATAATCTTGAGAGGCAGGGGAAAGCATTTTAAACTCTCCCAGTTTGTATGCAATGTAGTGTATGAAGGAGTCAGGTACCTTTTAAGTCTGAAAAGGTAGGGAAAACTAAGTTGTGAAGGACTTTTAATGCCAAAAAGAGAGAATATGGAATCATTCCAGTGCTTCCAGCAGGATATTGATGTGATCAGACCTTCATTTTAAAAAAATCGTGCGTTCAGGTACGTATAGAATGAATTGCAGTGGAGACAGAATTGAAGACAAGAGATCAATAGTCTACTCCTTGCCAAAAAAAGTACACAAAGCTAAGATGGATGAGTTTTATAAAGCGATGCAATGATCTCCCTTCTACAAACACCTTCTAACAGACCTAGAAAAATGCACAAAACCAAATCCTGATGTGGAAATCCAAAGGTTATGAGGACCTAACCTAACCTAGGATGGTTATAGAATCAGTAAAGAGAAAGGGATATTGTAAAAGCAGAATTGAGAAGAATTACCAACTGATTGGATATATGGAGTAAGGAAGAGTGAGTCATCAAGGATGACCACCAAATTCAGAACCTGGTAATTGGAAGGCTAGTGTTTACCATAAAAGCAGTAGGTCAGTTTAAAAGAGAGATGGATTAGGCAGAGAAAAATGAGCTGACTTGGGCATCTGGTGTTTCAAAGACTGACACTTAGGAGGAAGAGTCTAAAACTTAATATAGAGATAATTGGTGTCAATAAAAAAGATAATTGCTAAACCCATGAGATTTTAAGAAATTACTGAGAAAGGGTATAGGGAAAGAAAAGGAAAGGGTACAGAACAGAATCTTGGTATACCTTCACAATTGGATACCCAACCATAAACTCCAGAGAATAAAAGGCCCAGTAGTTGAGAGAAAAGGAGTGAACAATAACATGAAAATCCAGGGAAGTGAGAATATCCAGATTTGGTAAAGGTCAGGAGAAGTCAACAATATCATATGCTAAAGAAAGGTCTTGAAGGGTTAACACCAAGAAAAATCAATTGACTCTAAAAAAGTAAATGGCAGTTAGAGTTTTTCAAGGTCCTTCCTAAAACATGGCACTCACAACTGAACATAGTTCCAGGACAGAGTGGAATAGGATTCCCCTTTCTCTCATTTGGAATACTTCCAAGGAAGCCCACCACCACTACCAGATTAGCTTTTGGCAATCAAACAACCCAGCATTCTTGGTGAAAATCTTGTCTTGTCTTCCCTGACTCCCCACATCTTGCTTTTTCCTGCTTTAAAGACAAGATCATATCATTTGTTAAAATAATTAGTCATGAAAAGAGGGTAATGGACATATAGCCTCTACATAACAGAGTAGTGGAATAGACTACATGTGAATCAAGAGATTATCTGAACACCAAAGTCTACTTTTTTTCTGTTCTTTTAAGAAACAAGGACTTTTTTTTCTCAACCCCTTCTCTCTTTCCTATGCCTCTGTACCCTCTCTTCCTAATTCTCTAATACTCCTTTTTTCTCCATATTCTTTAACCTCTCTTCCATATCTTTTCTTCCAATATCTTTGTATTTCTCCTCTTCTTCCTTCTACTATATTTATATTATGTTTCCATTACATAAATCACAAACTTTGCAGAGATATTTTTTCCTTGTTTCCCATTTTCTCTTTCCCATCTCACTTTTCCTTCTATCTCCTTTTCCAATTTCCTTCTTCTTTAAAAATAAAATAAAATTGGTCAACCTGGGGAAAATAATTTTCTTCAAGTCATTTACATTTTTTCTGTCCTCATATAACTGTATTAGCAATTCAATGTCTAGACTTTTTTGGAATATGAGATGGCATTTGGAATATATTCAGGCAACCTGAAAATAATCCTTCAGAAAACTCTTGCCCTATGAAAAAATAGGTGGACCATATTCCCAAACCAACTACAATCAGCTATGATGCTCAACATCATATAGGCACTATCAAAAAGAAACTATTGCCATTATTTGTTTCCTGTAGGTCACCAGTTAAGGAAGTCAGCAAAAGGAAAATACAGCATTCTGATTAGGATTTCAATGAGTAGAATTTTAACTCTAGAATCCTTCTAGTAATCAATGGTTCTTAATCTAAAAATGTGGAGCCTTTTAATATTTATTTCTTTAATAGTTAATATTTAGATAATTAGTTTTGATCTAATTGGTTTTCATTCTAATCCACATATTTTATGTCCCACATTTGAAAATATTCTGAGATGGGGTTCACAGGTTTTGCTGACAAAGGGTCCTTGAAACAAATAAACCAAAAAAGTTAAGAATCTCTATCCTAACTCTCTGATATATGTGGTCTTGATAATAAATAAATGAATATTTCATTAGATAAACAGATGAATAAATAAATGAGTGAATCAACAGGACAGGCAGATATATTAGCTAGTTAGATAGATAGATAGATAGATAGATAGATAGATAGATAGATAAATAGATAGATAGATAGATGATGGATTGATTGATGGATAGATAGATAATAGAGAGACATTCAAACATTGATAGTTTTTTTTTTTTTACCAACAATATTAAGGCTGGCTGCCATTCCTTTGGGCATTTGAAGGGATCAGACCACATATACTTAGGGAAAGTTTGGAATTATTTGTGAGCAATAGCCCAAAGCTACAAGCTAAGATTACTCATGGGTGAGTTTATTGCCTATTAGTTTTAGGCTGCCTCTTGTGAGACTTTACTGGAATTACCAGGCAGATCCAAGATTCCAATAACCTCTCTATATGCACCCCCATATCCCCACACCCCCATAATGATTTGTCCATGACTTCTCATCATCTGATTTTCTTGTCTGTGTCTTTCTATGAGTCTCCTCTAAAGGGTTTATTATGAGGGTTTATCCAAAGAAAGGGCCTTCCAGTTCCCCAAACTTTATATGATATTACTCTTAGATAATATGTTCAGGCACCTTGAGAAAAAGAGATCCTTCTGTTTCCAATCAAGCTTCTCCAGCCTGGCCAGAACTCTGTCCTTTGGGTCTTATGTGGCCTCAGCAAGTCAGCCAAAAAGAGGAAACGAGACAAGTCAATTTGTGTGGAGCCAAGTATGAGCTGAATTCATTCTGAACCATAATATCCCCATTAGCTCCATGAGTCAGAGCGTACTAGAAGTAGAAAACAAGCACATAGGGTGGGCCTCTTAGAAGAGTTTTGGAGTCTGGGCGTGAAGTCCAAACAGAACGTGTGGGAAAGAAATCACCATCGACATGCAGCTCAGAAGTAGGAGACCCATTGTTTTCCATTGGAAATGCCCTTCATTGGAAGTCAGGGAACTTGGGTTCAAATTCCAGATTTGCCTTTTTCAGTCCAGATGGCATAGTCAACAGAGCACTGGACTACTTGTTTGATCTCAGGCAAGTCATTTAGCTTCTTTCTGCCTCAGTTTCTCATCTTTAAAATTGGGATAATAACAGCATTGAACTTACAGGGTTGTAGTAAGGATCAAAGGAGATATTGAAAGTGTTTTGCAAGTGTAAAAGTGATGTATAAATGTTAACTATTCTGATTTTTATCATCATTGTCATGATCTTGTGACTTTGAGAAAGGATTCCCTTCCTTTGAACCTTAGTATCTTCATTTATTTGGACTTAGACGGCTTCTGAGATGACTTCCAGATCCAAGTATATGACTGTAATGAGACCACTTTACCTGCCTGGACCTCAGTTTTCTTCTCTGTCAGAGGATTCTAAATTAGATATCTGATCTGCCTTCTCATCTATGATCTTATGACCTTGAGATCTTCCCAACATACATTTGTGTTAATAAGCTTTAGCAACATCCACCAACCTGGGGCAGAACCATTTTAAACTCCATTTTCTCTTTCCCCATTAATCTTCTCCTCTTCCCTTTCTCTTTCTCTTCCTTCCTAGTAGAAAGCACCCTGACACTAGACCTGAAAGAGTGAATGAGCCAGCAAGCATGAATATGTAGTAGATACATGTCAGGCATTATATTCAGTAATATCAAAAAAAGAAAAAAGAAAAAGAAAAGACAGAAATAAAATGAAAAAAAAATGGACCCTGACCTCAAATGGACCCTGACTATATCCAGGCCATGCCCTTCGCTTTACAAAGGAGGAAACTGAGACCCAGAATGGTAAAGCAATTGGCCCAAAGTCACACAGACAGTAAGTGGCAAACCAGAATTTGAACTCTGATTCTCTGGTTCCAAACCTGACTTTCTTTCAACAATGCTACCCTTCCTCAGGTGAAAATCAGTGTGTCAATGATTCCAAAATCCTATTGACAACTGGCAGGTAGAACCTTCAAGCAAAAAAAAAAATGGTGTAGGTGTCTTAGATGTGCCTCATTCAGATAGGCTGGCTTTTTTTAATCTGGTTGGTTTATATAAACCCAGAGCTAACCATACAATGCTCACACCTCATTAGTGTGAGTAGCACCCTGTGTTCTATTCAGTGACTGACTCCAGGCAGGCCCCTCACCAAGTCTTTCCATAAAAGATATTCACGTGCCATGCATTTTTCATTCAGAAAGCATTTATTGTATACCTACTGTGTACAAAATCTTGTTCTAGATTTAGGTGAGATATCATCTCTCCCCTGAAAATGCTTCCCATGTTCTAGGGTGACAAGGCACTAAGATACATAGCTGAAGTACACAATGCCAAATAATAAGCACTTTGGAGAATTGCCACAATAACGTACTCTATGAGATCCAAAGGAAATGAATGGTGAGATCAGGGCAAGAGGATGAGAGATATGGCCAAAGATATGTGCCTCAACCATACAAAGAACAACAGCTAGTTTAGACATTTATTTTTCTATTCCTAGCCTCAAATTGAGCACTCCACGGGAGGCTGATGGATATTTTAATCCAGGGCAGAAATTCTTGGTTTATACATTTAGCCATCATTAAAAATAAATTTAAAAATTTAAAACTTCATAGATCAGTTGCCTTCCTTTCTTGAGTATGCATTTTAGATAATAAAACCAAGATCTGTGACCATGTTTTAGATACTGAGTGTGTATTTATGTAATATCCTAATATTTGCATTCAGTAAACATAACTGAATAAATAATGGTAGACCTTGTAACTTTCCACAAAACTTCTCACAAACTTGTATATATTGTGAAGTTTATTTATATGAATAAATTCTGGTCCTAAAGCTCTTCTGTCAGTCAAATTTTAGAAACATGCTACCTGTTTAACAACATAAGAAAATGCAGCAAAATAAATCTAATGTCTATTGGATTGTTGAATGTCTAAAACTAGGATTAATTGTAATCAGTGCATCTGGCATTCTCAAGATAGAATTCATATTCACATAATACTTTATACTTTATATGCATCATCTTATTAATATCCATAACTGCACAAAGCTATAAGTATTTTTATTATCCTTATTTTAATGGTCAGTATATGACTTGCTCAGGATCACACAGCTAAGCTTTAAGACAAGATTTGAATGAAGGTCAAGTTCAGTGCTCCTTTAAAGTCACCTAATATAAACTGATACTTTCATACCTTACTGAATAATCAGTCAACAAACATTTATTAAGTGCCTGTTGTGTGCCAGCCACTGTGCTAAGCATTAGATACAAAGAAAAGCCAAAACAAAATGTTCTTTTCCTCCAGCAGTTTATAATCCAATGGAATCAAATAAATAAATGAATATAAGAAACAAACAGGTAGTAGCTAACACTTATATAGCACTTTAAAATTTGCAAAGTTTATTTGTTCACTATTTCGTTTTTGATCCTCACTATTATGATCCTCATTTTACAGCTAAAGAAACTGAGGCAGACAGAGGTTAAGTGACTAGCCTGGTCAAGTATCTGAGGCAGGATTTAATTTCTGGTTTTCCTGACGACAGGTCCTATGCCATAGATAACCAGGTTTGATAAAAGTTTAACAATCCAAGTATAATAAAAACCAATGGATTCGAAGACCTCGATTCAAATCTCTGCTTGGATACTTTTTAGATTTGCATCCTTAAGAAAATCAATTTCTTTCACATTGTATGGTATCTAGTAGGCACATAATAAATGCTTGTTGACTTGACTCATCTGGAAAATGGCAATAATAGAACTCGATCAGAGAATGGTTTTCTAAAATGTAAAGAAGTATGGCCACTTGACAAAATGATAGGCTAAACATTCTGTGACTCCATTAAAGAGAATATTTCCAAAGGCTAATGCTCTATTGTAGAACCTCTTGCTTCCATGGGGATGAGACCTAATCTAAAGAGGTGGGTGCTTGGGGTTTGTCTCTAAGTGTTTTTAATTAACCATTCTGATCCTTTCTTGTTTTGGATGCCGACATTCCCAGGCAGGACCCCTTTAGGTCGGGGGTGTCTTGTGCTGTCGGTTCTTTGTTCTTTGTCAAAATACGATTCTGAATTAATAAGACATTGTACCATGGCTGATGGGTAATAGATCATTGTCTGACTTATTCTCTGCTTTGCATACAAAACACTCATGTGGATTTACCTGTGATTCCCTCTAGTATATGACTGCGGCTGCACCTATGCAAGGGACCTACATTCCCCAGTACACTCCTGTGCCTCCAACAGCCGTCCCTATAGAAGTAAGTTTGCTTTGGTTCTTCCAGGGAGAACTAAGGGGGAGGTTTCTTGAGGGGTGGGGGAAACCATGTCTGGCAGTCCAATGCTATCCCATGCAACCTTATTCCCCAGCACATGGAGGAACCATTGGATGCAGATGAGCATGGCTGCAAATGTTGGCAATGACTTTTGTCACGAGAAGTTGGCAATGAGATTTGTCATCCTCAACAAGGTCACGGGTTTGTTTTGTGTGTGAAAAAACACGATCAAGTCAAAGGTCTTAGTGAGTGTTCGGTGTCACCTAGTTTGGGGATTTTGTCTTTTTTTTTCTTCTTTGTGGGAGGGAGAAGGGGCCCTGGAACCACAATCTCCACTCCCACCCGGATCACCTAAAAAACCTTGAAAGTTTACCCAACAGTCAATAGAACTGTTGGATTCGGCCAGGGATTGAACTTTGAATGGTTACTTTGGGCAAAGTAGACAGACAAATCCCTCCCCTTGTCTTTGCATAAGAAAGAGTGCTGATGGCCTGGTTGTACTTCAGAAAGCCTCTGCCTCTTTTTTCTTTCTTCCCCATTTTGATCTGAGTCACCCCAATGCAATGACTGACTTCTTCTGCTGGCTCACAGTAATAGCAATCCTAGCATGTGGTGACACTGATCATTACCCCCTATATAGAGATGAGTGTGTATTTCTGGGTTCATAAAGAAAGACAGAGGTGCATATGTTTATTTCTATACAGAGAGAAGGGAGGGAGCAAGGAAGGGAGGGAGGGTGGGAGGGAGGACAGGAAAGTAGGAGGAAAGAAAAGAAAAAAGGGAGGAAGAGAGGGAGGAAGAAAAGAAAGGAAAAGAAAGAAAAGGGAAGGGAAGGAAACAAAACAAAACAAAAGGAAACAAGGAAATGAAAGAAAAAGGGAGAAGGAGGGAAGAAGGAAGGAAGGAAGGAAGGAAGGAAGGAAGGAAGGAAGGAAGGAAGGGATTATGGGAAGGAGAGAAGGAGAGAGAGAATGAGGAAAGGTAAGAGAAAAAGGAAAAGGTAAATAGAGACATAGGCAGCTGTATAGATGGTAGATATAGATATATATGCAGAAATAGATTCATAGATAGAGAAAAGGGGGAAAGATGTTGGTTAGAGTAATGGAAAATGATGATCTAGAATCATTCTTTTATCTTAATAGAACCTCAGGACAAAATGTAATTTTAGGTATTTACTAATATGCATTTATTAGGGAGGTGCCAGACATTGTGCTGGACTATTGGGTTAAAAAGACCAAAAAAGAAAAAAGAAACAATTCCTGCCCTGAAACAGGTTATATGCTTTTAGATGGGCATACCATATGCACATATAAGTAAATATTGAATATTTACAATTTAAATGTTTTGGAGAGAACTATAGCATCTAGGGAGTTTATAAAGCTTTCCTATGTGGTACTTAAGCTGAATTCTGAATGGTACTGGGGATTCAAAAAGGCAGAAAGGAGGAAGGAGAGCATTCCAGCCTTGCTTGTGTAACTTGAAGACTGGGCCCTTTGGGTTCTCTCTGCTTCTACCTTTCCTTTTCCCACTGCTACCATTTTCCCCTTCTTGTTACCTTTTTGTCATCATGACCCTAAGGTTTAAATCCTTTTCCTTCAGCCAGGCTTCTATTTTTGTGGAGGCCTAGTAAGTGCTAGCACCCAATGGTAGGTACTAATACCTAAGTCTAGGACACTCATGACTTTGAGGGGAGCACTGATGAGTTCTTTTAGCAACAGAGATTGATTTCAGTATTGAGGAAAGGAACACAAAAGGTTAGGAAGCAAGTTTAGTGGTCAAACTTTTCCGACTTGGGTAAGGGATGTATTTGAATGGGCTGTTTTCACTTGCCAAGAAAACACAGAAGATGGGAAGATTCTCCAAAAACAGAATAGGCAAAGCCAAATAGGCAAAGCCACCTGCACAAGTAAAAAGATCTTCATCACTTATCGATCTGCATCTTTGCCTGAAGATGAGATTTCTGACTTTCACAAAAGGATCATGGACTGAAAATTGGGAAGGATTGTAGGAAGTTAAGGCCAGATCTCAAGTTGGAAGGGACTCAGAGTGCATCTAGTCCAGCTCCCTAATTTTACAGATGAGCAGACTGAGACCCAGAGAAATGAAATCACTGGCCCAGGGTCACATGGGTGGTAACATGTAGTATTCAAAGGGAGATCCTCCAACCCCAAATCCTGTGTTCTTTCCACAAGGCTCTGCTATTCCTTTTTGTGCATGTCACAAGTGAAAGATAAACTTCCAAGTATAGCTTATGTAATCAGTCCCAGGACAGGATCTCCATAGCCGGTGTAGGCACCTTCTAGCAGAGAGGAAAAGGGGCTTCAGCTGTGCTTTCAGTGGGGAGCCAACAGGCATCTTCTCCATGAGAAAGTGCACTTACACATGTATCCATAAAGAGAATGAACACATGGGCAGTCTGGTGCCATGGAAGGATGTTCGAAAAACAAATGTTTTTCACACTTATGTGAGCAAGGACAAACCTTCCAGTCCTAAAACCTCTCAAGTTTGCATGGGTCTCGAGGCCTGTCAAAGAGGGGATCAGGGGCTCCCTCTGCTGGGTCAGTGTTAGCTCAGTAGGCAACATCTCTCTCAGGACTGCATGGGGAGACATCCATGTTATCAGCCAGTCCCAGGGAAAAGAGGTTATGAACTCCATCTGGATTAAAGAAAACTGCAATGATCCAGAAGGAAAAGGAAAAGGAGAGAGATTAGACATACAGTATATACATGCATTCTATATTGCTACATTAAATATGTATAAATGTATATAAGCTTGAGCTTATGTTATATGTATCATGAAAGGCATTATAATATGATGAGTGGGGGGCCTGCTTTGAAGACTGGAAGAGATGGGTTCCAATACAATCTTGAACACATAAAAACTGTAGAACTTATACAAATCAGTTAATCTCGCTCCCTTATGTATCTCCTTAAAAATAAATTGCAGAGGAGTCCTTGTCTATTTACATTGGAAGAAAGTTTCCTATCATTATATCCCTAAACTAATGAAATTGCAGATCAAGGCCTAGGTCTGTCCATTCAACTGTCTGTCTGTCTGTTTATCATCTATCTATCTATCTATCCATCCATATATCCTTCTATTTTTCCGTCTACCCATCTATCCATCCATCCATCTATCTATCCTTCTATCTATCCATCCGTCTATCATCTGTTCCTTATCTATTCATCCATCCACCCATATATCCATCCATCTATCTATTTATCTATCTACTAATTAATTATATTTTCTCTATACATATCTATAATCTATAAAGAACACACAGATATGCCTGGATCTACATTATATACATAGAAGCATGAATATATATATATGCATATATATGAATATGTATATGGTATATAAATATGTGTGCACATATTTTACAAACAGAAAATAAATGTAAACAATTGCTGAAGCCTCCAGAAGATATGGAAAAACGTTAAAACAATTTAGATGAAGGAGAAAAGTTATTTGTGTCCAGTTTTTAAAAGAAATCCTTCATTCAGTGCCTTAAAGTGAAACATCCAGTGTTTTTCATGTGATTCTACCATCTAAAACAGTAAAATGTGAGAAGAGCCCAGAACACTGGCTGACACAAGTTCTTCCTAAATTTATGATCATTAATCTTTTGTTTAGGGCAGATAGCCCTCAACTGTTTCAAAATTCAGAAGGGATTGTTTGCCATTCTGCCCTAGGAGAGAAGGCTCCCGGGTGAAGGGCCCCACTGGTATGAATGTCAGTGCTCCCGGGTCAGATACCCACATGGAGGCTGGATTTTTTGCTGCCTGGCTATTCCCTGCTGCTCCTGCTGTTGGTCATAGAAGGACTCGACTACTCTGACCAAAGAGCAGAAGGGGCTTAAATCCCAAGATTGTGGGATCCTGGAGGTGGGTTAAACCCTTGTCATCATGTTTAAAACCTGTGAGACTTTTGTGTTTGCTCCTCTAGGGTGTTGTTGCTGATACTTCTCCCCAAACAGTTGCACCTTCATCACAGGAAGCCAGTGCCCAACAACAGCAGATAGCAGTGGAAACGTCCAGTGAACATACGCCTGCCTATTCCTACCAACAGTCTAAGTGAGTAGTGAAGGGAGGAGGGCTGGTGTTTTCCCATTTTAGGAAGCATGGGTATATCTTGCTTTATTCTCACCATGGCCTCATACCATAGGGATGAGAGGTATCATCCCCATTTTGCAGATGAGAGAAAAAAAGGTCGAAGAAATTAAGGGTGTTGTCCCTGTTCACATATCTAGTGTCAGAATAAAATGCAGGACTTATTGGCTCCAAATCTAGCCCCTTTATCCATTGTACCAATGGAAACTATGACTAACAAAAGTTAAAAGAAATTAAAATAAATATATAAAATGCAGGTGATTATAAAGGAAACCAACTATATTGAAATACACTTATCACCATTTTAGAAACATGTGTAATTTCATGGATTCCAGATTAAGGACCTCTGGGAGAAATGGAGAAAGAATTTTTGAAGGCATCTATGTGGTAGAATATCGAATTTGGAGTTAGAAAGATCTAAGTTCAAGTAGATAGAGGTGGATATGGAGTTAGAAAAACCTCATTTGCCTGTAGAGAGGATACAGCGAGATCCATGTTTTGTAATCCAGAAGGGAAATCCTTAATCCATATGAATACAGGTTATTATTATGTGATATGGTAGCAATTATTATATTGTATCATTATTATTAAGCTACTACATGCTTGAGTAAATGCTCAAAGAAAGATAAGGTGTTTGATTGTAGGAGCAGAGCTCAAAGGCAAAACACTAAGCACCCAGTAAGAAAAATTAATAGCAGGCCAGACACCTCACATGTATTAAATTCCCATCCATGAGAAAATTATATTCCCCAAACAGTAAAGTGGAAAAGCCAATTCTGAATCACTTGCAGGAGAATGAGAAAATATTGCAAGCCCTATTTTCTACTAAACAAGAGGATGTGCTTATATAAGATACTTCTCCACCAATGATAACATTACTTGGAAATTGGATGACATATTACAGAAAGAATCTAGGAAATCTAGAGTTCTGTTCTGGATGTGGCTTTCCTGCCCCTCTCAGCAAAATATTCCTTTCCTTCCCTTCTGACAAGGTGAGTGAAGACTTGTCTTCCTGACCCTGCAGAACCTCTTGTGGGATGGTGTCGGAGACATGGACTGTTCCCCCTTCCCTGTCTTTGGATAAATTGAGACTTTCAGGTTTTGTTGAGACGGGTGAGAAAAGATTATTGACCTAGAGCTAAAGGAGACAGAAAAGGCCACATCGGAGGATTGGTAAACCAATTGTTGTGTTTTACAAATGAAAAACATTTTACCTTGCACAGAAGTAAAGTGACTGGGCCATTTGAATTCAAGTCTTTCTAACTCCAAGTTCTATATTCTGTCACCTAGATGCCTCTAAAAGTTCTTTTTCATTTATCCTTACAACCAGCCTAGGATGTAAGTCTTATGATTATCACACCCCCATTTTATAGATGAGGAAACTGAGGTTGATAGGCTTTTGTGACTTGCACAAGGTCACATGATTAGTGAGCATCTGAAGCTATAATTGAACTCAAGTCTTCCTGACTTACTCTCTCCATTGCACTATGATCCTATATTATTCCAAGATTCTATGATCCTATATTATTAGCTACTCAGGCCTCGAAACTAGGGAGGCCTCATAATGTAATCGATTCATTATTGCCTTGTCCTCAGCCTTTGACAATATCCACCCATTGTTGATGAGTTAAGACCTTCCTCCAATTCCCTCTATGCTCAGCCTCAAATTATTTATTTTTTAAAAGAAATTGTAGTTTTGAAAAAATTCTTTGTTGTATGAGATGGCTCTAGACAAAAAGCACACAAGGAAATTAAGACGATATAAAAACAAAAACTACTTAGAAAAATTTATTTTAAAAAAGACAAAGAAAACAAAGATTTGTTGATCTGAGTATAATTAAGAAGAGAGGCCTGAGTCCCATCACTTTAACCCTTTATCTACAGATTACAAGTAGCTGTGAAATCTTGCCAATATATGCCATAGTTCACAGATGGTCCGTGTAAGCAAGTTCTTTTTCATTGTAAAGAGAATCAGTTAATAGATACTGAATTTTCATTGTGGAAAGGAAAGCTTCAGCCCATTATTTTAATATGTACAAAGTTGCAAAGCTGATTTCAGAGGAGGTTCTATTTGGCTATTGTGCACCCTGCACAGTATGTCCATGGGAAGATCTTGCAGTGTGCCAGTGGATGCCCCCTGGGGCATTTCTGAAGGATGACGCATACTAGAGTCTCCCAGCAATGGCACTTTTTCTTTGAAATTGAAGTTTAAAATAAATCTTGAAATACATTATCCTGATATGTTTCCACCCCCCTGGTCTATCTGAACAAAGTGCTCTTGGTCATTGACTAGGAGAACAGTAGATCCCCCCAAAAAATGAGAGAGGATGAGAGAGAAAGAGAGAGAGAGAGAGAGAGAGAGAGAGAGAGAGAGAGAGAGAGAGAGGTAGAAAGATCCCCCAAGCTGATTTTAAGTACATGGAGGGTAATCATTTCTGGAACATCACGAAAGAGGTAAGCAACATGATTAAAGCCATGCTTTTTTGTCAGTTTTAGGCAAAGGGAACTATCAGGACTTGAAACCCTTCCTGAACCCATCCCAGAAAAAAAAATATAGCTGGTTTCATTTTTCCCTTTATGTTAAGGAAAGAAAAATATAAATTAAAAATGAAGGTTGTAGAAAAGATGTTAGCTCCATCAAAGGCTATGTTAGCTAATATCTGAGGGCTTCCTTCAGTCTCACAATGTCCTCTCTAGGCAAGAAGAGCATCTTTTGAAAACAAAAGATACTCTCGTGAACTTTTTTCTAAAGTATTACTGGGACTTGTCACCAAGAAATTAAAAGTAACCTGTTGATTTTTGCGTGTGGGAGATAGCTCACAATTGGCTCCCTATTTTGGCTTCACTTTAAGATATTGGTTCTGTGAATACTCAATCCTTCCTCAGCTATTTTGCAATTCCAGGAAATTACTGATTTAAACCCTTCTGGAAGCAATTAGCTGCCTTTTTTCCTCCCTCTGGCCTTCTTTGTGATTTCATCAATGAAGGGGCCTCCCCAAAAGGAAATTCCCTCTACCAGTGCAGAAGCAGCCCCTCTTCTGTAGCTCAGAGTCTTAGCTTTGTAACTCAGATTCACCTGGAAAACTGAAAGGAAACATGACTGCCCCAGACGCAGAGCGCAAATTGAACCCATGTTCCCCCTATTCCATCCATTACAACATAGTGCTACTGGAGAAGATAGGGAAGAAGAATAAAACAGCCCATTCCAGTTTGGGAGGATCTGCCAAGGCTAGCCCTCTGCTGGCAGAGTCACTCCCACATCCACCCATGTATCCCGAAGAGGAGCATTTGAAAGGCTTTGGATGCTACATGTTCGGATGCTAATAATTTTGAATGTACAGATGTCCCCTTTTCTTTCCTCACATCAATTCAAGCTCCTTGCATTATGCAAATAAGCAATTTCACAGGCAGAATGGACAGAGTTGGGACAGGAATAGCTTCAGCTCGGTTAAGTAGCTAACCACCTTTCCTCCCCACTTAAAATGGCAGGAAGGAACCGTGCAAATGCAAGCCTCCACTACTTAGTTCCACACATTTGTTGCCATGTAGCAAGGAGGCCCTTTTCAACGTGAAGTGATGGGAAAGGGTTATTGCAAACATTTGTGGCAGGTTATAAAACCTGAAAGAAGCTCATAAATATGCATTGTACAGAAAACAGTGCACCTAATGTGCTGGGGAAATCAGTGTCTTCTGAGTCATTGTGGATCATCGAGTAAGAGAGAAAAACACATTCACCGGATTGCTATTAAGTTAATATATGGGGCTTCTGCCAATTTTTGTTTAGCATGCAATAACATCCCTAAAAATATCTGATTTGCTCCCACAGTCAGAGATTTCTTAGCAAAGCATGATGTGAACCTGCAGGCAGCAGGGGGTGTTGAATAATGAGGTAAACATGGAGAGTAGATTTAATGGGGTTATTGTGAGCATCCAAGGATCTAATGTGTGTATATATATATGTGTATATATATATATATATACATGTATATACACACAATAGATGCTTTGTCACTTTTTTAAAATAATTATGATGGTGATGTAGTGGGGATAGTAGTGCTGATACTGCTTCTAATAAATAAGAATAATAACATTTCTACTCTCTTTGATGCTATTATGGAAATGGGGATTTTACTTTTTCTTGAGCTCCCATAAGGCACTTGGCCACATATCTACTGGTAGAAATAAAAGATAATAAAGGAAAAAGTTAACCAAGGCTTCTGAGTGACACTGTAAGATAGTGTTGGAGTTAAGAAGATTTGATATACTTACTAGCTATGTAACCATGGGGTAATCATGTAATCTTTCTCAGACTCAGTTTCTTCACCTATAAAATGGGCATAATAAGAGTATCTACCTCCCAGGGTTGTTGTGAGAATCAAAGAATGCTTTGCAATACTTAAAGTATAAATATATAAATAATAAATAAATAAATAAATAAAGTATAAACATTACAATTATTAATATTATACTAGTAGAATCATAGTTTAACAGTTTTTTTTTCATGTTAAGGCACTGGACCCTTGTACAAGGCAACCAGGTCCTAGGGATAGAAATTCAAAATAAAATTGAGCTGTTAAGGAATCATGAAGCTGTGATCCTTTGGATGATCTTGCCATGGGAGTAGGAGGTACTATACCATCCAAAAATGGTTTATAAGTTCTTCAAAGACCTCTGCAAACCAAATCTAACAAAAGTTCTAAACAGAGGCAAATGTTTTTCCATATATATTCATCCCAAACCTGAGCTATTGACAAAAGTGATAAGTTAGTCACGCTTAATCACAACTAGCCTCACAAAAAAGTCAGGCCTGGAATAGATATATTAGCAACTCATGTTCCCAACCTGAACTCTGAGTAAATAACACACAGATGATGAATCTGGTCATTGTGTAGGCAATGGTATTATTATGGAAATTGGTTTTGCCTGCCTCTCATTTCCATAGAATAGACCACATTCCATCTGCTAACAGAACTTGATTAAGCACCTACTATGTGCCCAGGTCTGTCCTGAATTTGGTGGATGACACAAGTATCTGCTAATAAGTACTAGATTTATGCCTTTGAGTGTATGTAGAAGTGTGAGGGCATGTGCCCAAGAACTAAGGCTTAAATATCCCTTACTGTGGCCTTTTCTGATAAGCAGAACACTCCTGGGTAGCCAACTTCATGTTAAAATTGTTAGTTAAATGTCTTCAGAAATGTATGAAAGAAGGTTAGCATTCCCCTTGATGAGGATGGAAGAGATCCTAGTGGCCTTTACAACACATATACAGTAAAGGCATTGTCACCTACTCTGTGACATCTAACCATGTTTAAAAAAATTAAAATTAAAAATTTTTAAATAGATAATTAAATGCCTCCAAAATTGATTTAACTTGGAACCTGTTTAAAGGGAGCTAGGTAGAAAAAAAAATAGGAACTTCTTCTTCCAAGTTGTTTTGATTTAATGACTGATTCAATTGTTTTCACAGACAATAAACAGGACTGAAGAATGTCGATCTGAAAACTTTGCCTTGAATGGAGAAACTTCATTGAACAAGGAGTTGGCTTCCAGTTTGCACAGGCGTCAACCGAATGCTTTTTTTTTTCATTTTCTACTTTACCCAATGAAAAAAAAAAACAAAACCCAAGTGTTTTTATGTGCTGTGCAAAAGGTTCCGTCATGTAGTCTGACAGTTTTATTTTTGCTATAATTTTTTTTAATTAAAGAAAAAACCCAGAGGGGGAAAAAAAACACAAACACTGGGGGTTGACATTTCATCTGGATGAACATTCGGATTCAGAATTTACCTGAAGGTGTAGATAGAATTTTTTTTAAAAAACAAAAACAAAAAAACATCAAATCTGATGATGTTAAGAGGGAGCGAGCTGAGATGAAAACCTTGTCTTCCTCAATAATTAAGCTACTTTCTCTTTTTTTTCCCTTCTTTAACTCTAGTGCATTTGTTTAATTTTTAATTTTTTTTCTTAGAAATGTTTAGGTAAGGTTTATCTTGAATCTTAATTGCCTTAATTTTAAGGACGTCAGAGGCTCTCCAGGCAAGCTGTCCACGTCTTGTTAGAAAAAAAACAAAAAAACAAAACAAAAAAACAAAAACAAAAACAAAAAAAAACAAACACAAAACAAACAAAAAAAAAACAAAAAAAAAAAAAACAAAAACAAAAAAACCGGAGAAGGAAATTTGAAACGACTGCTTTGAGCCAGCTTCAACTGGTGCAGAAGTTTAATAGACTCTGAGTTTTTAGGGTGAAAAAAATAAACTGTACAGTTGAAAAGAAAATGTTTTTCTTCGTTTGAAGAAAATTTGTTGATAAAGGAACCGTGGCAACTGCAAGGATTAGAAAAAAAGTGCTGGGACTTTTCATGAACTTTGTCTTAAGTGTTGACAGGAATCATTCTAGAAAGGAAAAGTGACTGACAGTAAAGTTATTGACATTGGTTCAATCAAATGGCTGCATTCGAAATGATACGGGGTTTGGGGGGGGGCAGGATGCAGATTTTTTTTTAATTTCCAAGGCGTGATCGCTGACAAAAGCCCTCGTGCTTTTTACCTGCAGTCTTTTTTATGAGCGTTAAGAAGTTTTTAGTCAGCTTTGCTTGTCACATTGCAAAACCTAGTTTAAGAGCATTAAAATTAAAAAAAATGAAAAAAAAAACTTAAGTAGATAGGAGCTTATGGTCAAAAAAAGTGCAAAAAAAGCAATAGATAGAAGAAATTGTTGACAATTTCTGTAGTCTTTCCTAGTTGTGATCAAATGCAGCCTATGGATGGCCTATTTTATACCAAAGATGAAGTGACATCCTAACGCAGTCCAGAAGATAGAGGTTTTCTTTTGTGTTTTTTTCTTTATTTCCTCTTCTTTTAAAAAAAAATCTTTATTTGACCTACATGGCCGGACCAGTTCTTATTTTCATGTTTGTTTAACCTATATTCCACTGGTGTTTTACATACTGCAAAATTTATCAAGAAAATTGCACATTAGTTGGGCTTAAGAAGCCCAGACCTGTTGGGTTCAGCGGAGAATCAGAGAAATACAAAATCCAAGCACCAACTAATGTAATTGAAAAGGCTTTCATTTCATTGAGCTTTTCACCTATGCTCTTGTACAACGCAATCCATAGTGGGGGCCACCTCTACTGGGAGGCATTTGCCTAAAAGGCTGAATCTTCTTTCTGCATGTTGGACTATAAACACTTCTGGGGGAAAAACAAAAACAAAAACAACAACAACAACAACAAAAAAAACATTTGAAACTCACCTGTCCCCTTCTCCCCTCCCAAAAAAAGTCTGTGGAATGGTAGGTGGTCTCCTTAAAGAATGTCTCATTGTCTTTGTAAAGAAAGTCTTCCTTCTGAATTCTGTCACCGTTTTGGTTCATCTACTCACCTCGTCCAGCATGGATAGCAACTTTGATTCTGAAATTGAGGGGAAAGGGAGGCCTGCTTGCCTCCCTTTTTATTTTTTTCATTGCATCTTTGAAGGCTATGGTTGCCAGAAAGTAAAGAGGAAAATTGGACATTTTTTTTTCTCAATTTAACTCTCCTGGGCAGGTAGGAATATTAAAAAATAAGGGTTTGTTTTTTTCCTAATGGAATTCTGGGTAAGCTCTTAATATGCTGGTTGACAATCAAGAGTTAGTATGATTTAAGAAAATGAAAACCAAAAGGACCCAGTCCTGGAGATCAGCTAAGCCAAAGGAGTTGGTGGATGCCCAATTTGGTCCAAAAGTGAATGCAGTTTCATTAGCTGAGATACAAATTGTTCTTTAAGACATTCTTGGGAAATTTGCAATGTTTTATGTGAAATCCAGGGCAGTAAAACTTTGTTAATTGAGAAGGATTTGATAGTAGTACTATTTTCTGAATGAGGCACTGGGATCAAAGAATTGGTAGAGGGGCTAGAAGACAAAAATAAGTTACTGAGTCAAAGGAATGAGGTAATGAGGTCATTTTATATAACTACTGGGAAAAAAAGACAATAGTATTAATTTAAAAAGAAAAGAAGTCAATCTTCTCCCAATGAAATCCACTTAAATAAAAGCTGTGGTTCTGAAATTGATCTAAAGTTCTCATGAAAGAAATCCCTTTAAACCCAAGCAAAGAAGATTTCAAGTAAGGGCGCTTCTTTATATTTTAATTTTAATTTTTGATTTTGAATAATTGGCCACTATAATTCAATTCAACACCCACTCCCCAAGAGAAGAACCCACTGCTTATTGGTCTCTACAATCATATAATATCCCCATAGGTTAAGGAGCTGGGGGGGGGACCTTTAGATTTCCACTAATTTATTGCCTTCCCACTGGGGTTTTGTTTTGTTTTTGATTTTAGCATTTTGTAGATGGCACCAAGTTGAGTTTTATCAGCATAGAGCTGCCCACAGAGAATCACAAAGAATCCTTCAAACCAACCCCATTTATTTTCTTCTTCCAATTCTCTAAAACTTCTTGAATAATTATGGATTCCCCTGAGAATAATTGAGTTGAATAGAAAACAATCTTATTTTGTTCTATTTCCTTATAAATCCTGATGTGACACGAAGAAAAGTCTCATTCGCTCTGGACAATGAGGCTCCAAGGTAGCTACCATGTGGCTGATGAATATGCTGAGATCACTTCCTATTTCTATTGGAAATCCTGCTGTTTAATTTATATCTTTAGAAGTTTGTTTTGTTTCGATTTGGTTTTTTGGGGGGAGAGGTTGGCTTGGTTTTGCTTTCCCCAGTGATGAAAGTAAAATAAATCTGATGCTTTTTTATTATTAAGCCAAATGGGGGCAAAAGGAAATCATCCCACCAAACGTTTTAATCACTACCATGTATTTTGTGTTCAAATTGTTTAACCTGTGCCACACTGTCAAAGATCTCATCCCATACCAAAAAGGAAAGAGAAAATAATTCTTCTCTGTACATGAGTTAGTTCACCCTTCTCTGTCTTCTGACCTGTGAATTTTCTCAAGTGTCAAACCAAGTCTGAAAAATAGCAAGAGGCCCTGGTAAGCACTAACAGGTTCCTAACACAAGCCTTGTTGGAGAGAGAAAAATACACACAAGCAAGCCAACTCTGCCATGTTTGCTTGGAAATAGCGGTAAATGGAAGGAATTCTGATACAATAACAAACTATAGATGAGAGAGTCAAATTCTTTAAGATCACATTTGTCTAAAAACAAAACCAAGGTCCTAGATCTTTAAGATCACAATTGTCTAAAAGCAAAACCAGGGTCCTAGATCTTTGCATTTGGTCTACTATTTCAGTTGTCCAATTAGCCTTACATATTGATGCTGGGAGATTCCTGTTTGACTGATAGACTTCCATAAAGTCTTCGGGGCAAGAGGGCCTGATTTTAAAACATCGGAACTCAATCCATAAATATTTTTTGTCACATCCAAATTGTAGTCAACAGTCAGTAGAAAATGAATGAATATTTTCTTTTCACCAAGATGAGAGGCTGTCAGAGGGAAAATATAACTGGGAGCTTCTAAGTAACTCCTCATGTCTTCTAAAGGAAACATGATCACAGAAGGATTATGAGGTAACTGAATATGCAAATGAGTCCTGGTAACAGAGGCTGCCTTCTGACTCTTGGAACTCCTGATTATATTTAAAATATGAATATGCTACTTAACTAAAAAATTTCCAGCCAGTCTAATCCTAAATTTGCTGGTGTTATCTTAGTTCATTGGTTAGATTCTGTTTGTTTAGAATATTGGTGCCAGTCTTTATTAAAATGTTTGCCAAAATTCTCATAGGTACATAAAAAATGGTGACCATTTTGAGTAGCCCCCATTTGATAAAATGTGGATTTCAGGGAAACTTGATTCAATGTGGACACCCAGGCTATAATATCTTCGTAGTTTTTCAATAACTTATAAGAGATTCATTGAAACAGATTAAATGGCTAACCAAACAAAGCTAGATATATGTTTTTAAAAAAAGAAATTTCATTCTAAAGTGGGTGTGTGAAACAGTGCAGAAAAGGAGAGCTATTCAGGAACAAGAAAATCTTAATGAATTTAAGTGTTAAATGGTTTTTATATGAGTAAAAAATCAAATGAAAGGAGATTATTTATGTATGTATGTACCAATATGCCACCCATTTGAGGAAGCCTCCATTGTAATAAAGCCTATTTTTAATATGTCATAGTATTTGACCTATATTATGTTGCCTATGGCAGGAAAGGATGAAATTTAGGTTCTTATTTCATAGTTACCTAGTCCAGTTTGTATCTGTTAAACTCAGTTGGGCTGGCAAGTGCTTATTGAATATTAAAGGAGGAACGAGATGAGAAAATTTTCACACTCATTGCATTGCCCCTGTCCTCCCAGTTGTCTGTCCTGCATCCAGATTGTATTGAAATTAAGAGTAAAGAATCAATCTGTCTTGATGGCGACATCAAATATGATTTTGGAAAAGACTTGGGTTTCAGTCAACCTCGAAATTTTCCTTAACATAAAATCAATCCTATTATCAAGCTCTTGGTCAGGGATGGTTTCAGTGGTTGATCTATTGTTCATGGTACTTTGTGCAATGAGAGTGCTAAAGTCTACCACCAAGCCCAGTGAGTGTTCATGAGCCTCCCTCCACTTAGTGCACCCACCCCCTTCCAATCAGGTTAATGATTTCTTTTATTTTAACTTGATGCTTATACATAAATGCCACTGCCACGGTTGGATAATGTCAATAATGCCCTTTGATTCACTATCACTCCTAATTTAGCATGCAGCAGTGATAAAAGATAAAAGGGAGCCATTTTGAGTCCTCCAGAAAGCATCACCTTTATGACCACCACCATTTCCCACATCAGCTAGTCCACCCTGGTCTGCCCAGCCATTGATCACATTCACTGCTGAGGCTTACTGCCATGATTTCTGATTTTACAAAGGAATCCATTCATCCTCAGTTCCTTCCGTCCACTTTTGGGCAACTGTGCTGTTCATTGTACTACCTCCAGGGAATGGTGAATGATGAAACAGAAAGGAGGTAAAAATCAGTCCAATTTACTACTCATAAAATCATCTGATAACTTTTAGGTTGATTTGGTTACAATGAGGTATAATGGGTTTATCTGTGGATTTGGATTACCCAACCCTTCTTGTTCCCCATTTACTACAGTTTGTGAAGAGTTAACCAAAGTCTTTGAAGATGTTAAATGGGAGGGGGGGGGAGGTGCTAAAAGCATAAATGTTGATCTGGTTTCCTTTATTGTTGTGATTTCTTTGATGTCTCTATACTTTTTACCAGGCCAAAGATGAATTAATTTACTCATCAGAGAACAGAACATCATCTGTTGGGCAAATCCACCTTAAATTTTTAAATCTCTAAGAAGGACATGTTTAATATCCAGGCTTTGAATGACTCTCCTTTCTTGTATTAAGGCAAGATGGTTTCTATATTCTGGTAGATCTTAGCAATAGTTTCAAGTGGAGGTAATGCCCAATTTTTTTTTCATTTTTAGAGTTGGACATTTCTCAGCTTCCTGGTAAAAGAATATTGTTAAAGGTGCTTTGTTCATAGTATAAAATATTTTCATTCTAATTCTTTGCAAAAATGGGCAAGTTCCTAGGCATCATGGAGGCACTTAGAAAATTTATCCCTTCATAAATGGGAGGGAGAAAACCCATTAAAACAGAATAACAATTCTTGGTGTATGAGCAAATCCATGGATATAATTGGAACCACAAAGCTAAGAATAAACAGAAAATCTGCTTGATGTTGTGTTGATGAAAATTTAGCTTCTATTAAAATGAGACATGGCTTGTTTAAAGAATCTTTGCAAACCTCATGGTAACCAAATCCTAGACCATCGAACCTCTGAATGCCATTCATTTATGAACCTTATTTATCAAAGAGCATTTTTGTCCTGCTGTCTCTGATTGTCATGGAAAGTTCTGTAATGCTAAGGTGTTTCAGGTTTTCTTTTTTCTTTCTTTTTTTTTAAATTTCTTACTTTATTTTTCCATTTGTACCACAGTCCGACTAGCTACCATTTCCCCCACTCCTTGGGCTTTCTGTAGATCAGTGGATGTTAGGTTTAAACTTCTGTTTTCTTTGATGAAGCTTTCAATAAAAAATGAAAACAAAACCAGAGCCTTTTGTTGTTTGTGCACAGCTCTCTTGAAAATCTCTGTAGCACACACATACACACACACACACACACACACACACACACACACGGGGGAGGGGAGAGAAGTGGGGATCAGGGGACTGAGGAATCAAAGGAGATTGAAATTAGGCATGCCAGTACTCCCAGTTGTGGAATTGGAGATCATAAAGTCATAGATTTAGGACTACAATTTCCAGACACAGAGGCTGAGGCTCAAGAGAGGCCATAGGATCACACACTTACAGCTAAAGGGTACTTTAGAGGTCACATATTCCCCTATGTCCCTGATTTTACAGTGGAGGGAACTGTAACAGAGAGAGGTAGATTTGTTCAAGGTTACAGGGATCAGTAAAAGATGAGGAACTGGATTTTCTGGGTTAGGTATGTCTCTTGATGTAAAGAATCTCAATCTCCTTAATCACTAAAGGGTATTGGTTTGGAGCCATTGGAGATAGTAAGATAATGGGAGTTATGCTGTAACTTAGTTTCACTTCTTTGAAGATTTTTTTAAGCTGTGATGGAGAGGAGGAAACTAAATGACTGTTGGAAGATCTAGAAAGAGAAAAGGAACCATTTGTATCCATAGCTAATAAAAGATATTAGTAAAGAAAATGTAAAACAAAAACCAAATAATGAATGAAAGAAGGAAAGAATGATCATCTTAGCTTGGGTAAAGAAAATTGTCACGTTTCAATGTTGGGATTATGATGCTTGAAAATATATAATTTTACACAAATCCCATTCATACTAATAATAAATTGCCAAGGTTATTTCTGGCTAAGGAGGATTAGCCTGAAAAGTTGAAATTCAGAAATTCAGTCAAGTAGCTATTAAATGGCCTCCAGTGCTTCTCCCACTTCCCTATCAGAGAAAAATGAGGAAAAGGTGAAGTTTCTGTGTGTGAGGTAACTAACTACCAAGGGAAAAAAGGAAAGAGGATGGATCTGGGACTTTACGGAAATGAGAAATTCTTGAAGATATTTATTATCAATGCAGATGGTTATCTTCACTGGTATATTGGAATAGAAATTAAATTACTTGCCCAGAATTACCCAACAAGCATGGCAGAGGCCAGATACCATATTGCCTCTCTGCCTAAAAGCAAAAAGAAAATTCTCCCTGATGCCTCAAAAGAAAAGGATATCTCATTTAGGTTAAATGCTCTTTGGTGTTCATTGGTTAGTTCTAGAACCAAAAGAGATATGGCCTGCAAGCTAGAGTAACAATACATAGCTTTTAATTAGTCCTTTAATGTTTGCAAAGCACTTTGCAAATCATGTCTCACTGGATCCTCGCAATAGTAGATACTATTAGCACTCCCACTTTAGAGATGAGAAAACTGAGGCTGACTGAGCTTAAGTTACTTGCCCAGGGTCACACAGCTAGTAAGGGTCTGAGGTTAACTTTGAATACAGAACTTCCTAATTCCAGGCTCAATGCTCTATCCATTGGGTCACTAGATCTCTGTGTAAATGAGCTGTATAGATTTCTGCTCTGCATCTTAGAAATCAAATTTCATTCTTCTCTCCATAACTCCCAAAGGGGCTCAGATGATCTTTGGATGTGCTGAAGCTAGCTCCTTTAAGCTTAGGAGATGACTGTTAAATTTTCAGTGTGAATATACAAACCTCATAAATCAGCAAAGGTAAAAAAAAAAATCAAAGCTTGATTCATTGTTTTGCTGATTTTCTGGAGAAGAAAATAATGGAGAACGTCTTCATAATGACATTTAAAGTGAAAAGTATGTCTAACAGACATTTTAATTTTTTAGAGAGCCAGTTATTAAACATTTATCAGCATACCACTGGTTATATATAATGAGCAGAAGAAACTGAGACCAGATTAGTCAATTCCTTGTGAAAGGTGATCCAGAAGAAAACAGAGTAACTTGATTTCACCTCTGTTATATTGGGTTTTATCTGATCATGGAGAAAATAAAATAACACAGACTGCATGCTCTTGGACATTTACATTCTCTGGGATTCAAGAAACTGAGTGATGTTCCAGGTCTTTTCAGGATGATTCAAATCCTTGGAGAAAATAACATTTAGATTCCTTAAAACTGACTACTTCTGTGAAGTGACCTTAATTCCTCAAACATAGATTTTTATGTGTTGGTTTTGTAGTATTTTTCTAATTTTCAGTCCAGAGACAACTTTCTTTTAGGATCAAAGGCTGACATTTCCAGCCTCAAAGAAAGTTCAAGGCAGGTGAGTTTAGGAGTTGATTTGGGGGGTGGAGGGGAACAGAAGACAGGAATTCTTTGTATCAGATTTACCTGTATGTGAGATTTCTGTGGAGGTGGGATGAAGTCCATTGCCCCCATTGCACCCATTTCACAGATGAGAATTCATCTATAAATCACGTTTATGTCTATATATCTTTAAGATTATATTTGTCTATCTGCCTATCCATCTATCTATCCATCCATCCTTCCATCCATGTATCCATCCATCTATCCATCCATCCATTCATCCATCCATCCATCCATCTACATATCCTTCTATCGCTCAATCGATCAATCTTTCACTGTGGAAGATTAAGATAGATTTCAAATCCTTAAAGCAGCCAGCTTAATGAGAAGTACAATTGCAGGAAATTAACCACTAGGGGGCGGGACAGTATCATGGGCTTCTGTAGCCCTTTGCAAACTATCAGTTGCCCCATAAAAATGAAATTCAATTCCATTTAACATTTTTTTTTAATCCAACAGCAACTACACACAAAACACTGGGCATACTAAGTAGACTCCAAAAATGATGCTATGTGTATTTCCAAACAGCTTACATTCTGTTGGAGACTACAAAAAGTATGCAGATATTGGGGGAAGAACAGTGATTGTACAGGCAGAATCCCTGGATTCAAATCCTGACTCTGATCTTTCTTACCTGGGTGACCCTGGATAACTCATTTCCCCATCTGAAAATGAGACTTTGGACTAGTCCAGGGGGCTTCTGATTTTTTTTTTTACTCATGATACCTTTTTTGCCTAAGAAATTTTTATACCACCCTGGGTATATAGGTATATAAAACAGAGATAGAAATCAAACATTTACTGAAAAATGTCATAATTCTGCAGTCCCCATATTGATTTATAATGGGGTCTCTACCCACAGTTTAAAGAGCTTTGGATTAGATGGCCTCCAAGAACAACTCAGATCTAAGGGATCCTCCAATCCTATTAGTTGGACAATAATAATGATGTTTCATATTCATAGAGCATTTTAGGGCTTATAGAACTCTTTCTTTGCAACAATCCCATTAAGTAGTACTTTTTAATATTAAGTAATATTGTATACTAATTTTACAAATAAGGTAATTGAAATGGACGACATGAGAACCCATTCTATACTAGCAGATTGTGGAAAGGGCTACTCCTGTGCCAAGGTAGAAAACAATATTCTCAGTAACATTTCAAAAATTTTCAGTAATATTTCAAAGAACAGAATTTACTTTGTCAGAGACTGTAGAATCAGCATTGACCTGGTTATCTAAGATAATAATACACAACCATAAACTAGAGCTAGGCAACTCTGCCTTGGTCCCAGAGAAAAAAAATTAAAAAAAAAAAATAGAGGATACTTAAAGCTATTATGTTTCATTAGTAGAAGATAAAACAAGCCTAAGCTTAGCACGGAGAAGCAAGAATAATGAACCAAAATGGGAAGCTACTAGATCATACCCTTCCCTTTTCCCAGCACCACCACCACTATTCTTTCACCCACTAGGACTTTCCTAGGAGTGCCCTATCATTTATTAGAATCTGTGTCCATAAAGGCTGATGTCCTGGAGTTACTGTTGTCTCTTCGCAGACGTAAGTGTCTTAAAATCCCTTCCAATTTCAACTGAATTTGTTTGTTTGTTTGTTTTTAAACTGATTTGTAGCTGCCCCAAACATCAAAATCTCTATTTAGCACTTCTGTCAGATCATGTGCTCAGAGTAGAGAAGCCCCTTCACTGTAAATATATATGCAACCATGTCCATTTTATTTACAAAACACAGGAGTTGATCAGTGCATAAAATAAGGGTCTATTATTCTTTTAAATCTTTTCCCAACATATCCATTCATTGAAGCTAACTTTTCCAGGGTTCTTTAAAATGGATCTCCAGGAACAGAGAAATAAGAAATTCAGCATGAGAAATTAATTAGCTTTCAAAATGAAGACGTGGGATTGAGTGACAATTATTCAGATCAGTGATAAGAAAAATGTGACCAACATGAGAAAAATTTTTCAAGATTACTAAGGGCTTTTGTAGGTAGAATTTGAAGTTACGAGAGATAAGTTTTGGCTTTATGTAAAAAAAAATCTAACAATAAAAACCATGGAGGGAAGATCTAAAACTGGCAAACTTCTAAGTCACTAAATGAAATAATACAGCATGGATAATTTTGGACAGGTGGGTCCTTTCTTCTATTTTGTGTTTATAATAGAATTCTAACCATGGCATTGCTAAGTCAAAGGCTACAATTGTTATTGTTAACCTTTTAACACACATAATGATATGATATCCCTTAAAAGTAAGTAGATCATAATCTCATCTGAAAGTTATCTGACCCAGTCTCCTATCTCCTGCCAATATTACATCTAAATCATACAATACAAATTATTATCAGCCATAGGATCCAGAGATTTAGAACTTTAGATGAGTTGAGGATATCCAGTCCAACCTTCTTTTATTTATTTTTATACATATTAAAAAAAAACTGAGATGTTGTATCTTGCCAAAGGTGCCTTCTGATTTCAAATACAGGGCCCTTTCCTCTGAATCACACACACACACACACACACACACATACACACACACACACACACACACACACATACACACACACACACACACACACACACACACACACCCCAAGAATGTTTCCTGGGATTTACTGACATCCAATGAATCTAAGAGATATTGAGCCACAAATATTCAAGATTTTTAAAAAGCTATAATGCTTTTGTTCATCTTAATTTTCCTGAAAATTAATCTATCTAGAGTGGTTAAATTATAGTTCCAATATATTTACATACCTCAAGAGATTATATGGGTTTAAAGACATACATATATGTGTGTATATGCACAAGAACACATAGATTATATATAGAGATGATGTGGTTATGTATATCATTAACAACATTGAAAGAGTCCAATGAGTTAGCAATGACTGGATCATGTCAAGTATACCTCAGTTTCCCTATTTATAAAATGGAGGATTGGTCTAATTTTTGAGGTTTCTTCCAACTCTAGATGAGGAGAACCCAGAGAGAAGTGAACTGGCCATTGTACCAACAGTAATTGGCAAAAGCAAAATCTGGATCCAGGTCCTCCTCTTCTTAAGACTCTTTCCGTTCAAAGATCACTGGTATTAATGGACTGACAAAAGAAACAAAAATATTGATTGGAGGCCAGTGAATTTTGAAGCTGAAAAACAAAAAGCAAAAAACCCAGAATTCATTTTCCACAAATCTCTATGCTGAAAGACTTGGCCATTTTCCTTTGGATCCTAATTTACTATGGAGCATCCAATGTACATGGGGACATCTTCTTTATGTCTAAATTGAGAGTAGATTCCAGCAACCTGTTTCAAAGGAGAAACAAAAGTAGGAGATTCCCCAAGAGGATGTCATTTTTAGAGCCACAATTAGGGTTTGGCGTCATCCATGCCTGAGGAATATTCTGGTCAAAAATAGATGTTGAGCAGCCGTCTTTGGCTGGGCAACCTTGGGAGACCACCCATGTGGCTGAAGTTCAGAAAATGACCTGAGCAGATGGAGTACATTATCCCAGGGGCCTCTGCTCTGAAGTGGCAGCTCATTTGCCTTTGAATGTAATTGTAAACTGCTTGGGAACTGACTTACCTTGGAGATTCCTTCTTTTGCCCTTCCCTCTATCCTCCCTAACCCCAGCACAGACATATGTACATACATGCCTGTGGACATCATCCAGGACCCTCTGATTGATAGTTTCCAGATTCTTATGCTTTGGGGGGATGAGAAAATGATTTTGATGAAGCAATGACTACTGTGAGAATTTCTTCCTTTCTGTGGTCTGTTCATGTAACATAAAACTCCCTCTTTGGTCAAACCACAAGCATCTTTTATTAAAATGTACATAATTAAATTTATTGGCTATTCTGAATACCCTGTATGGAAGGAAAGATGAGATTCCATACAGCACCTTGATATTTGTTAAGACAATGGAAAATATACATTGCAAACCAAATCTATTAATGTGTAGTATTTAAAGGTGGTCCTCTTAAAAATAACAATCTTATCCAATAGAGATGGATAGGTTCCTTTTGAAATGTTTAATTCAGTTCAATATAATTCAAAAGGCATTTCTTACTCATCTATTATGTCTCAAGCACTGGTAGGTTCCAAAGACACAACAAAGTACTTAACACCCTCAGGGGACTTACATTCTGTGTCCGATTTGTCCTGTATATAAGAGATGCCATCAAATGATCAGAGAAGGATTTTCAAACCCGGAAGGGACCTTCATCTACTTTCAATCTCCTCATTTGAGCAGACAAAGAAAATAAATCCTTTGCCCAAAATCATATGTAAGGGATAGAGGGCAAGATATCTTTAGAATCCCAATCCAATGCACCCCACGATCCTTTTTTTTTTCCAGTGAATCTTCCTATGATATAATCACAGGATGATGTGCCCTCCTGTTCACTTTCCTCTGGATACTTTTCAGTTGAGCAGTGTCCTTCTAAGATAGGGTACCCAGAACTGAACACAAATAATCAACACAGCAATAATACAACACAGTAATCCAAATGCAGTCTGCTTAGGGCAGACATAACAAAATGAATGAATGAGTGAAAATTATTTTTAAACACTCATTATGGGCTAGGGACTGTGTTCAATACTGGAGATACAAAGACCAGTAAGCAAAACCCTGCTCTTAAGGAACTTATATTCTAAGGGGGAAAGGGATAACAACACAGAAAGCACATGAAGGATGACTTTGGAAATGAATAAGAGCTCTCATTCTGAGCAAGTTATAATGAAAAGTCCCAGAGACCAGAATCTGGTAGGAAGGGATGCAGAGGATGGCTAGAGTGCAAGTGTCATGGTTCCCTGTTAAGATACAGTGAAAATACACTGACCAGAGACCAAGGTTCTGGAACTAGTATCTTTTTGGTCACTATGCTTCTCAATATATCGCAAAGTCATGGTAGATTACTTGACTGCTATAACACCCTCTTGACTCACATTAAAACCAAAACCCACTAGTACCACCAGTTCTTTTTTTTTTTTTTTTTGCTGAGGCAATTGGGGTTAAGTGACTTGCCCAGGGTCACACAGCTAGGAAGTATTAAGTGTCTGAGACCAGATTTGAACTCAGGTCTTCCTGACTTCAGGGTTGGTGCTCTATTACCAGTTCTTTTCAAATGAATTGCTATCTAATCATACCTCTCATATTTTTGGAGTTGCTTGTATTTTTTAAATTCATGTGTAGGACTTTCCCCATGTAATTTCATTTTATTGGATTTATTAGCTTTCCCACAATCTTTTAACTCTTTCAAAAAAAAAAACCCTCAAATTCTGATATTACCAACCAACATGTTTTTTATCCTTTCTGTCATTTACTACATGGGCAAAAATAATTAGTAAGAACTAGGGGTTTGTTTAGAGGGACAGCTGGGAGCCCTGGGGAGACTTTCAGGCATCCAGGCTTGTAGAGAACAATCCTGAGAAATCCTGGTCCTATCATCAATTCCCATTAGATTGTATCTACTCTTGTTATATCAAGATGATGTTTGTAATCTGAGTCCGATCTACTGGAACAGATTTTAGCAGAATCCAGCAGCAGAACCTGGGGCCAGAAAGGATTTTTTAGGTCATCCAGTCTACCGCCTTATGTTACAGATGAGGAAGCCATAGAAAGAAATACAGGCAAGGGAAGTCCTCCTGAGAATTTTCTCAGAGGAGAGCTGGATAGAGCAGAGTCTCCATTTTCATGTGAAGCAGAACATCTGCTGTTGTGTGTGCTGCCTAATGAAGAAAAACTGAGAAAGAAGAAAGGAGGGGTAGGGACAGAGGCAGAGATATACAGGAAAAACCAACTGACAGGGAGGCAGAGACAGATTCAGCTAGGGAGACAGACAGACAAAGACTGACATGGAGGAGAGAGTGATCCAAAAAGCCATGTGCATGGACATCCTGTTCCTTCCATTCTGCTGTTCCAGTTCCTGACTCAAATGTCTCCTCTCTTTCCTGGAGAATCCCCAAGTCATGATTGGAGGAGGGATCACATACAGGTTTGGCTTGGCTATCCATGATTGTTCCCCACTTGAGTCTCTGCCTGAAACGGTTCTGATGGCTCTATCTCCCCGAGAACTCCAGTTCTGGCCTGGAATCACTGGCTGCGTCAAGCACATTGCCTGTTTCGTGACTAATGTGTGCATACTGATGGCATATACCAGACCACAGGCCCCCCTCCCCATAGCATGATGTCTTTTCTCTAAACACCTCCTCTGCCTGGCTCAGAAACTTGGCCAGAGTTGCTGCTGTTGAAATGACTTGGTTTTGAGTTTCCTTTTTATTATTTTTCTCCCTTCTATACTCCAGCACTCTGTAATGAGCAGTGAAGTAGAAATATCATTGAACATGAGTCTTAAGTGTGGTAGTGAATTCAAATCCTGCTGATTTTTGCTGCTTGGGTGATAAAGGCCAATCATTTTTCTTCCTCAGTGCCCAATCTTTTTATCTGTAAATGAAGTTAGACTGGCTGAAGACTTTTTCCATCTCTACATCTAAGACCTTAAGTCCAGGTTTCTTTTTATTTCTTGTTCTCACAATAATCATAACAAATTAATAATATATTGGAAGATAAAGATGACATAGGAGAAGTGTTTGATTTTATATGTCCTGAATACCCCTGGACCAAGAGATCATTTAGGATCCATGTGGTAAAGTTTCAGTGAACAATTGGTCTTTCAGTCAGAAGACTTTGGATTCAAGTCTTGCCTGACACATACTGACTGTGACCCTGATTACACAGGGCCCTTTAACAACTCATTTAACATCTCAGTACAAGATAACTCTCAAAACTGTAAGTTGCTGAGATATTGACCTGTATTGGTAGAGGGAGTTTGTCACCTGGAAGTTCCCTAGATCAATAAAATTGTTGGAGATAAACAGACAGACTGATAGATACATAGATATACAGATAGATACATAGATAGATGGATACATAGATACATAGATAGACACATAGATACATAGAGATACATAGATACACAGATGATATACAGATACATAGACAGATGATACATAGATACATATGTGTTTACATGTATAATATCTGCACATATTGTCTGGCTGCAAATCTCACAAGTGAGATTCTCAACTCTGTTATAACTTGTTTTAAAAAAAAACCTGCTTGTAGTAGACTTATGTGGGGCAGTAAAGAAAGCATTAGCCTTGAGACCAGGAAGTTTACGTAATATAAATAAGAAAATGTGAAACAAATAAAATATTATGTATATATATATATGTGTGTGTGTGTGTATACCCACACATATACATATATACATACAGTACTAGCCTTGGTTAAGAGGCAGATCTGGGTTTGAATACTAGTAGAATTATTTATCTCTGTAAACTTGTGCAAATCATTTTACTTCTTTGGGCCTCAGTTTCTCTACCTGTAAAAAGAAAAGAGTTTGAGCTGTGAGTTCTTTAGAAACTATATAACCCTTCTAGCTTTTTATCTTGGAGTTTCATATATATATATTCATAGATCCATAGATTTTGACCTAGAAAGAAACTTGGAGCCATCTAGTCAAACTGTCTCATTTTATTGGTGAAATGACTGAGACCAAGGGAGAATGAGTAATGTTTCCCTAAGGTCCAGCAGGCATGAAATAGCAGCCACCTGGCTCTAGCTTCTGCAAAGTGTTCTATACACGTTCAATTAATTGAACTTCACAATAATTTTCAGAAGCAGAATGTGCTTCACACATGAAAAAAAGCTGAGGCTCAAAAAGTTAAATGACATACACAAGGTCACAAATTTAGGAACAAGTAGAATTCAACCCAATCTTTTGGCACTTATCTAGAATTCTTTTTACTGGGGACTATAGAAATAGTGGAAAACTCCTCATTTCACTGATGTGTGTGTGTGTGAGAGAGAGACACACACACACACAGACAGACAGAGAGATAATAGACAAAGGCAGAGAGAGACAGAGACAGAGAAAGACAAAGAGACAGAAAGACAGAGACTGAAGGGGAGGGAGAGACAGAAAGTAAATAACTTCTTGATAGATGATATATTACATATAATATATGCTCTCTATATAAGTATCTATACATAGACATGAGAATTTATTCATTATGAATAACACAGGGATTTGTTTTACTTGACTACACATTTGTGACAGGTTTTGTTTTTCTTGTTTTCTCAACAGGGTTTGTGGAGGGGAAGTAAGAGGGAAAGAATGTAGGACTGAAAAAATAAAAGTGAATTTTAAAAAAGAATCTAAGGCAGTGTTTGACAACTCTGAATTGAGAAATTTGTCTTTTTCTTTTTTTATAAAAGAAGCATGCATTTTAATGAAGAAATCCACTAAGACTTACACAAATTCTCCCTTGCTTCTGAAGAAGGAAACTTAAGATGGGTAAAAAATAGCATTTGGCCTAATCTTTGGGATTTGCTACCACTATGTTCTAAAAGAGATTTGAATCACACAAAAGTTCTGTCAAGTGGCCACAAAAGCATACATTTCTGGGAAACTTATTTGAGGAAAAAGATAGTAAATATGTGTAAGAAATACTATTCTTAGAAAACCTCAAAGTTCCTCGAAGATATTATTGTCTTAAACTCCAAATGTTGCTACAGGGAGATAAGAGGCAACCAGACACTTAGAGGAAAGGTGAAAAATTCACTCACTAAGAAAGATGTCACCAAGTATCTTGAATGAGAGCATCAGGTAAACTTAGCCTAAGTGAAACAGAATGGCTATAATTGCCATGGTAACTTATCTAAAGAATAAACAAGAAAACAAGCAATTACAAAGTCTCCAATGGAAAAAGTGGAGGGTTTGTAGGCTGATTTAATCAGATCTTTTGTCTATGTGGACCTCTAAATTATTCTTGATTTAGAAATTAGCCTTTCTCCCAACCCTCATTTCAGATCTCTCCTGGCCAGAATGTTGACTTCCTCTGTTGGTGTCGATGAGTAACTTTAATTAGAAGCAAGACCAGAATTGGGTGGGGAGGTTTAGACAGGATAGGATGAGAAATGAAGTCAGATTTTTTTTTTATTTATTCAATAAACATTTATTAAGTAGCTCTCTTGGACAAGGCATAGTCTTAGACTCTGGGATAAAGACACAATCCCTTCCATAAAAGAACTTTCAATCTTATAAGGACTATTTAGATGGATAAGCACTATAAGAAAATAAAATCCAGTAGAGATGTCCAAAAAAGACTAGGAGAGATTGAAAAAGCAATCAGTTGCCATAAACTGATGAAATCCATTCTCTGGAGAAAGTTATATCTGAATTAGGCTGAAAGGAAGGAATGAAATATGGCTGATCAGATGAACATGGGAGTCCATTGAAGACATGACATTCTGCACAAGGAGGAACACAAATAATGAGAAGTCCAGTTTGGCTGGAATGTAAACTACACAGAGGAGTTTTGGTAAGATAAAAGAGGGAAAAAAAGAACAAATTGGTATCAGATTATGTAGTCTCTAAATGCTGGGATTAGGAATATGTGCTTTAATTAATAGTCAATGGGAAGCCATTGGGTAGGGGAGTGACTCGATCAGATAAAGTCATTAGGAAGATCACTCATGGAGCTGTCTAATGGATGAACATGAGAAGGATGTAAGACTGAGGGTAGGAAAATAAACTAGGAGTTATCAAAATAATCCAAGTAACAAGTAGGATGATGTAGAGGGATGAGCTTCTATAGAGCTATCCAAGGTAGGTACCCTAAGAGCATAAATGATTTGCCCATCTAATTGCATGTCATTCTCTCCAAATACTATTTTTCCAGAATGATGGTTTTGAAGATCCTGTTTGACTCTAACATTCAATGAATGTTTCACTTCTAAGCAGCTGCTTTGCCACAGGGTAGACCACATGAAGAGATCTATGTGGGAAGACAGCTGGGTGAGAGAGACTATATATGAGACTCAGATAAGCTGATTAGCCATAAGAAAGAAATTGCAAATTAGTACTAGAGTGGCAGGATTCTTTTTCAGTTTAATTTTCAAAAACTAAAAGATTCTCCAATTAATCTGAGGAACGAGTGTTTGTTTTGACAGAAAAAATGGACCCTGGTCTCACTGAAAGCCTAGTTATGATTATTTGCTGGAGCTCTCCTCCTCTCTAAGCATATTTAGTTACATAGACCATTATAATAAAAGGACTATTTGGGATAATGTTATTTGTCAACTAAAGTGACAGAGACTCAAACAAACTGTTTCTTTTATCATTCTCAACTATTCCCTCTCTTCCCTTGATCCCAAGCAGCAATAAAGAAAAAAAAAAAGAGAGAGAAAATTTCAAAACAAAATTGCACCTGGGGGTATTTCTGTGTGTTTTAATCTCCTCTTGTGAGTAAAAAGGGGGCATTCTTTGATGCATGTCATGATTTTTTTTTACAATTCCTTTGGGGAAGAAGATAGAGTGAATATATATATATACATACACACATACATACATACATACATACATACATGCATACATTTACCAGATATCCCCAAAGCTTTAGTAAAATTTTAAGTTAAGGCTTTTAGATGATACAGTAGATATAATTCTAAATTTGGAGTCAGGAAGATCTGAGTTGAAATCATAATTCAGACATTTACTATGTCTGTGATCATAGACAATTCATCTAAACTCTATACTTTCCTTGCTTTATCTGTAAAATGGGAATAAAAATATCATCTAGTGTCGTGAGGATCAAATGAGAAAAAAATATATATACATATATATGTCACTTTGCAAACTTCTCCTCACCAAGTCTACATTTTATGACAAAGGTTTTTTAATTATTATTTCTTCCCCCCCCCCTTTTTTCCCTCCAATTTCTTTGGCTTTAAGTTCTCCTGGATTCAAAGTTTTCAAAATGGAAACAATAGTGTGATCTCTTAGGTTCCTTTTAGATCTAGAGCTATAATCCTATCATCACTTGCAAAATTTTCTGCCTCCCTCTCAGGGAGTTAGACCAAGGCAGTCTAGTACTTTTTTAGGTAATTTTATAGACTGGAGTTGCTGTGAGCTTAGCAAATCTTAAAGTCTTAAATGTGAGTTATTATTAGTCAGCAAACCTCTTAGAAGCAAGAATAAATAGGTGGCCCCCACCACAAGCCTCCCTAATCCTCACCAGGTCCCCATCTTGGCAAAGAAACTGCAGTCCTGGGATTTCTACTGAGTTCTCTATCCTCTGCTCATCTTCCAGGCTAGAAAGGAAAGCTACCAGGCAGTAATTAGGGAGCCTTATGATTTGCACATTAAGGAGCAATGAAGTACAAATCCACAAAGGGGGGGAATGCAATTGTGCCCAGCTACCAAGTGTCTGTATTTATTAAGGCTAAAGAAACAGCCCATTATAAAATGTAAATCTTTCCCAAACTGGGAGATCAATTGCATTTGGCATAAGTTCCACAGGGAGGATGCAAATTAGGAACAGAAAAGTACCAAAAATTCATAGGAAGATTCCAGCCAAAGATACATGTGTATTTTTTTTAAATAAGCTGATGATCATGGGCAAAGGAGGCAACTGATTGAGTCAACAAATGACTCCTGTTGAGCATTGAGCACTTACAATATACAGAACCTTACCCTTGGCACAGAGAGAAAAGAGATTTAGATAAGCACTAATCCCTGTCCTCCCAGAATTTTCATTCTAGGAAAGAAGAAAAGAGAATAGATGAGTGGTGACTTTAATATAGGATAAATGCATTAAAGAGATACAAAATAAAATGCTATGTGAAGTTATTGAATCATAAGATTTTAGATGAGCTTCAAGATTATCTAGGTCAACTGCCTCATTTTACAGCAAGGGAAACTGAGGTTAACCTCCAGGGAAGTTAAAACACTTACCCAAAGTCACACAAATAGTGAATTGCCAAGATATGAATTCAGAGACAGTGATTGTAAATTGAGAACTCTCTCCATTATAAGGGGGTGGAGGGGTGGGGCATGCAGGGAAGCTTTTCATGGACTGGATAGGAATTCAACAGAGGCTGTAGGCAATAGAGAGGTAGCCTAGAAGAGTTGCTAGTAGTCATATGATGCTCTGAAGTCTGCAAAGCACTTTGCATATGGTATCTCATTTTATCTTCATAAGAACCTAGAGAGGTAAGGAGAGAAGGAGGGGAGAGAGAGAGAGCAAGAGAGAGAGAGAGAGAGAGAGAGAGAGAGAGAGAGAGAGAGAGAGAAGAGAAGAGAGAGAGAAAGAGACAGACAGATAGATAGACAGAAAGACCGAGACAAAAAGAGAAACAGAAATAGATAGACACAGAGAGATAGAGACACACAGAAAGAGAGATAAGAAGAGAGAGACTCACAGAGACAAAGACAGAGAGAAAGGAAGAGAGACAGAAAAAGCTTCAGAGTTTCCATGGCATGGTGTTCAGAGCTGGGCAAAGAAATACAAACAAGCAACAAGACCCATTTTAATAGGGAAAAGGAAAATAACAGGGGTGGGGCAAGAGTATTAAGAGCAAGGCAGTAACTGAGAAGTCTTTAGAGTCTAAATCAAGTAATTTTAAAAAAATAATTTCATAGAAACCATGTGGCATAATGGACAGAGAGCTGCTTTCAGAGCCAGAAGGCCAGATGTAAGTCCTGCCTCAGACAAATCCTGGCTCTGTGCTCCTAGGCACATCACTTAATGTTCTGGGCAACCTTCATAGACTTGAAATGGCCAAGCAGAGGCTGGTCCCTCTTGGCAGAGGGAATTGTCTCATCTGGGAATTCCCTGTAGCAATGAAACCAGTGACCCAGCCCCTTTCTGTGTGTCTCCTGAGTTCATACTAGAAGAATCTGGAGAATTAGGATGGAAAGTGATGGAGGATGGGCAGCAGTTCCCAGCTAATTAAGACATCTGTGATATAGGGTGGGGAGAAGACCCCTGGTTTTGGAGTCAGAGAAGGGGCATTTGCTTTAGGCTTTGGTACTGATGCCATGGGACCTTGAGTGATCCCCTTGTCTTTCAGTTTCCTCTTCTGTCACATGTAGGAGTCAAAAGACATAACCTTTGACATCCCCAACAGCCCTAAAATTCTGAGTCTCTAAGCTGCTGTTCAAGAATACCTTTAAAAATCAGATTACTCCCATTATTAACCAGCTGCACTTTACCAGAAGCACTATATTCACTACCTGACCAGTGGTGCTCATCACAGGATTTGTTTATATTTTATATGATTATACATACACACACACATACATACATGTGTTCCACCCTCTCATTTTACATGTGATGAAACAAAGATGCAGGGATGAAAAAAGCCTTAGCCAAGATCATACAGACAGGAAGATTGGCTGATTGGCTGTTGTTCTTCATTCTCAATAGGACCAAAATGACATGACTATGTTAGAGTTGAGTTACAGTGTGTCTGATCAGATCAATACAAGCTGGAACACTCTAGCACATGTTGGACACAAATAGTCACTGAACATTTACACATCTCTTATTTCCTTAGGACTAATTCAATTAAGCTTTGCTCATAGAGCACAGCACCTTTTCTGATAAGTGCACCCAGCATGGGAGGTCTCATGCCAGTGTCTCCCATGTTGTATAATCAATTCTAAAGTTTTTAGTCCTTGTATCACTTTTTCTAATTGCCTTGTGAGCGTTTGCCTTGTGTGAATTGTCCATAAAATAGTTTTTTTTTTTTTTGGCAAGCATATATTTGTCATTTGAACAATGTGGCCAGTCCAGCGGAGTTGTGCCCTCTGCGGTAGAGTTGGCGTGCTCAACAGTTTAGTTCAAGAAAGGATCTCAGTGTCTGGTCTCTTATCCTGCCCGGTAACTTTCAGGATCTTCCTATGACAATTCAAATGGAAGTGATTCCATTTCCTGGAAGTGATTCCATTTCCTGGTATGGTACTGGTAGACTGTCCACGTTTCACAAGCTATTTGAATTTCTGTTCTCAGTTACCAAATACAATGTTCTTTCAGCATCCTCACCAGTCTGCTTCCTGCTTTTGAGAAACCTACAGTAAGTAGGTAGTATTTGCGGAATTCTCTGTTTTGCAAATCACTTTTCCTACAGGATTTCATTTTAGCCACACATTTTAGGTACCTTTTATATCCTGATTTTACAGATAGGGAAACCGAAGCCTGGGGAGCTTAAGTGATTTACCCAGGATCACACAGCTAATGGGTGACCAACTTGGGATTTAAACATTTTGTACATAGCTTGCATTGCATGTATTTGTTTCTATGTTGGCTCACCCATTAGATGGTAAGAAATTTGAGGGCAGGCACTGACTTTTGCCTTTTTTCATATCCCCAGCCCTTAGTCCAATGATGGACGCTTAATTAATATTCATTGATAATGACTATAAGGAACTCAGGTCTTGCTGAAGTCAAGTTAGCACTCTAACCACCAGGCTACCTATTTACTCCAATCAAATAAGAATGCAAGGCACACACAGAAAGTTTAATAACTCTATTCCATCTGCCCATGGACCCAGTGGGATGAGAGTACGCTGCCAACTCTCACTCTCATCACTAACAATAAAACCAGTTTCCTCCCATTCGCTGGTTCCATTTCTTCTTTGGAATAGATTTACAAGTAATGCACTTTATTTGTTATCTATTTCCCTTGACTCCATCAGTTTCCTATCATGAAGAATTGGTATCTTGCCCAGAGCTTAGCTGAAAACATAGCAGGGATGGCAAAATGATGAAGGGAACTCACATCTTATCTGTTGAAGGTTATGCAAGCCCCTTATTAAACAGTGTTTTCCCCAATTTGGGCAGGATACAGACGGCTGCAAAGGGACCACAGAATTATTTTCAAGTATGGAGGGAGACAGGGAGGTATAGAGAGAGAAGTCATGTCTACACTTGACACATCTCTTGCTTTTGTTGGTGGTGGGTTTTTGTTTTTTTAAAGAAAATTGGCTTATCTGGTGATTGTAGTCAGTCAAGTTAGGGATATGAGACACAAATAGGAAAAGTTAAGTTGCTAGAGATGATTTAATAGCTGAAGATGATAATAGAAGAGAGTCAAAAGACCTACAGGAGCTATTGCTAAATGTATTATACAGACAATATTTATACAAGGACAGCAAGTTTCCGATGGGAGAGGAGAGTCAGATTGTATCATGGGTATAGAATCTGTGGTCAGCCTTGAGGAAGATTGGGAGTTTTCCTGTTGTTTGTCCTTCATTCTCCAAGAGGACCATGACATCAGGGACGTGATTTCATGACATATGAGTGAATTGGATTTCAGTGAGGGAAAGGCTGCCTCACTTTCCCCTCCAGACCCATCTGGATTCAGTGGCCAGATATAGATCAGGACAACCGGAGATGTCCCTCATTGGGAGAGTGGAAAAGAAGGGAAGAGATGATTTGCATACCAGGTCCATCAACTGTCCATGAGACATGAAACTGAGAAAACCTGTCACTTTCAGCTACAGCAAGGAAACTAGTTCAATCCAACTCAAATCAATATTTATTTACCCTCTAGTAGGGGCAAGGTAAGAGGCATGTTAGCATAGAAAGCTTTCTGGGGAGCTAGAAAGACCTATGTCTGTTTGAATGAATCGGCATTTATTAAGCACTTACTGTATGCTAAGCCCTGAGGCTACAAATTCAAATTTAGATAATTTATTTTCAAGGAGCTTACATTTTAAGGTGAGAGCCAATACAAATAAGGAGTGGGAGACTAGGGGAGGGTGTTTTGGTCTGGCAAATACATGATGGGTGAAACCATAGAAGAAAAGATTTACCAGCTCTTTCCAGTAGCAATGGAAGTACTGATTTGATTATGTTTCAAGATCTAGAGAGGGAGGAAGAAAGGAAAAGAAGGGAAGAGAAACATGTCTGGAGCCCACTAGGCACTCCTAGGCTCCAGAAGTAGCTCATTTTACTCATCATTAAATAGGAGTGTAACCATCTTAGCTGAGCCCAATTGTGGAACCAAGGGCAAAATATGTCACCTCTCAAGGCCTCAGAAAACTCTCAGAGGCTATAAATTATTGAGATTGGTTCAGAGCACATTTCACAAGCGTGCACATTTTTTCAAAATTAATAGTTCCTGAATAATCACTCATAAAATACATTATTTTTATTCATCAAACTAAAAGAACATAAAAGTTGACTTTAATTTTTAGACAGTGAGACAATAAATGTTTATTAAGTGTTTATTATGTGCCAGGCTCTGGGCTAAGTGATGGGGATATAAGAAAGGCAAAAACAACCCTTGCCTCAAGGAGCTCCCAGAGTAATAGGAGAGAAAACAAGTAACAGCTATGTACAAATGAGACACATATGGGGAAAATTGGAAAGAATCAACTAAAGGGAAGCATTAGTATTTTAAATATATATATATGTATTTTTTTAAAGAAAACAACTAAAATTCACTTAAAATTAAAACTTAGAACATTTCACAGAAATGCTAATTTGTTGAGGTTATTAGCACATCCTCTATGGTTACATGGCATTTGCTGAACAGCACAGGTGGAAGAAGTTTCCACACCAGAAGGTCCCAATGCTGATGAAATCCCAGGCAAAATCTCAGACATTTGGATTAAATAAAAAAAATAAAAAAGAAAAAAAAGAAGAAGAAAGAAAGAAAGAAAGAAAGAAAGAAAGAAAGAAAGAAAGAAAGAAAGAAGAAAGAAAGAAGAAAAGAAAGAATAAGCATTTACATGGTGCTGCTGTGTGCCAAGCATTATGCTAAGGACTTCACCAACATTTATTTCATTTGATTCTCACAACAATATTAGGAAGTAGATGCTATTATCATCCCTATTTTATAGTTGGGAAAACTTAGGCATAGAGGAGTGAAGTGAGAAAGGGCTATGCAAGGTCATCTACCTCATTTTCCCCTTCAGAGCCATCTGGGTCCAATGGCCAGTTGTAGATCAGGATGATTAGAAGTAGCCCTTGTTGGGAGAGTAGAAAAAAAGAACAGAGTTCCAGTGTCTATGGTAGGATTTGAATGTAGATCTTTCCTACAATCTGTTCACTGCACCATCTATCAACCTAGGAAAGAAATAGCTTATTCCCCTTCAGGAGTTTATATTATAATGGTGGGGATGGCTAGAAGAAGTGCTCAGATAAGTTAAATAAAAGATAATTAGAGGAGAAAAAGGAGGTGAAGGAAGAGCAGGCAAAGAAAAGGAAGAGGAGGAGGAGGACAAGGAGGAGGAAGACAGGGATAAAGAAGAGGAAGAGGAGGAGGAGGACAAGAATGAGGAGGAAGGGAAGCAGGAAAGATTTCTTGTTGGTAGCATCATCTGATTTAAGTCTTGAAGAAATTTTCTGAGGAAGTGAAAAGAGAAAACATTCCACACATGGAGGACTGCCTCCAGGAACAGATGGGACTGTTCAGTTTCATTGTAATGGAGATTGTGAAAAAGGGAATGATAAGAAATCAGATAGGAAATGTAGGTGAGACTCTATCTATAGAGGGTTGGAAATCCCAGGCTGAGGATTTCCTTATTTCCTTAGTCTTAGCTCTCTGAAATGTGTGCTTTATTACAAAGCAGAATGGAGGATCTGTTAGGAAACAAAGGAGTTATTCTTGGATGACAGACAGGAGCACTATCTTTTAAGATCTGTGGTGCTTCTATTGTGAGAGGCAATCAAGAGACAAGTGGCAGTAACCTGGAGACTCCAACATATTGGGACTTGGGAGAAGTCATTTCAATAATGACATGACAGTATTGGAAAAGAGGGATGGGCAGCTCAAATGTCCAAAAGAGAGAGAAGACTGATGGTTTCTAGATTGGTTTCAATAAAAAAAAAAATTGAAAGGAAAAACATTGAGGTTAAATCCTGTGGGAGATTTGTGAGAAGACAAGGAGCAAAAATCCCCAGGGTGAACAGAAATAGCTGGGTTGTAACCTCTGTGTTGTAGAGAAATACAATTCAGTGAGATTATATGAAGTATCCTTTTGGAGAGGAAGCCCATCTAATATTTAGAGAATCTTTAAAGTTTGCAAAGCACTTTATGAAGAGGAATAAAAAGTTAGTTTAATTAATGTAAAAGCTTTAAAGTTTGCAAAGCATGTTTCATGCATTTCTTCATTTGATCTCACAACAAATTTGGGAGGTAGATTCTCCCCCTAGGAGAGATGAAGGAATTGAAGAACCCAGTGAGGTGATTGGCCCTGAATCACATCTAAATATTCTAACAATTGGGATTTGGATTCCACTGTCTCATCTCCAAGTCCAAAGATACCCCCACTTTCCCACAGCTGCATAACAAGAGCTGGAGATAAGGGAATAATTTTTGACTTTGTTTAAGGAAGAATTTTCTGGATGAAGGATGGATGGATGGATGGGTAGGTGGGTGAATGGATAGGTAGATGGATGGATGATGGGTACATATATGATAGATGGATGGACAAGAGAAAAAGCAGGCATTAAGTGCTTATCAAGTGTTAGACACAGGACTAAACATGAGGAATAAAAATGCAAAGGTTGATTAGTTTTGGCCCTTAAAAAGCATACTTTCTAATAGGGGAAGCACATGTATGGTGGCAGTGGCTGAGGGAAGGGTGTTTTGTTCAGGAAAGTCACTTGGATAGTGAATGGAAGGATGGTTCACTATCATGCCCTTTTTAGTGTCTATTTGCTTCCCAGATCCCAGAATGTAAAGAAAGGCAACATGTCAGGAAAATAGTCAGGAAGAAGTATGATTCAAGGTCTGGGGAAAGCTAAATATGATGTGTTAGGTGAACAATCATCTATGAGAATAGGACAGCTCCTGTAAGGAGCCAAGCTACTGCAGGGCTTGTCTCTGGAGGACCTTTCTAATAGTTAGAGCTACTCAACAATGGAATGGCCCTTATTGTGAGATGGTGAGCTCTCCAAAGTAGAGGAACTCACGTAGACTGGATGAGAGACTAAATTGGATTGAAGATGGATTTCCTCCTTGAAATAGTGCATTGGACCAGGTGATTGAAAGTTTCAATTTCCAGGTTGAACATGAAAACATGTATACTTTAAAAATAGATTATTATAGAAAACTTGTCTAAGCTGAGTAAAATATTACCAGTGGTATGCTAGATTGTGATCACATATAATTATTTGGTAGTAGTTAGAAAATATACCTAATATATTATATACCTAATATCCCCAACTTATGGGACTTAATGTTTTGATTGAATGCCAAGTCATATAGATTATTATAAGCTAGAAAATTGGTCCATATATCAACAGATATGGAGTAAATTGAAGTACTCTATGTTTTATAAATCTAGCCCTATAAATTCTGTAGCTAATTTTGAAAAGTGAAAATAAATTCCAACTTTCCACTCTCAAATTCTGTGATTCCTCATCAACCCTATATATTTTCTGGCCAATTTCTCTTTTATTTTTTTCTTAGGATTCCTTTGCCGTCTTCTTGTAGCTATTCCTTCTTCGTCTATAGTCTAGGTTTATAGATTAACACTGAAATGTTAGAGAACATCTTGTCCAATAAAATAATTTTGTAGATGAGGAAACTAGGAATCTGAGAGGGTCAAGTAATATTTAGCTTTCAATTAGGAAATTACACCATTCATTTATCATATCTTGTTGACATTATTTTGAAGGCAGTATGATATAATGGAAAGTAGAAAGTTTGCATTTAAAGGATGGTGGTTTAATTATTGGCTTGCCATTTATGATCTCTGGGACCTTGGACAAATAATTTAGCCACTTTAGGTGGTTTTCTTTATTTCTAAGATTCTTATTAGCCGTGTGACCCTGAACAAGTCACTTAACCTTGTTTGCCTTAGTTTCCTCACCTATAAGATGATCTACAGAAGGAACTATCAAACCACTCCAGTATCTTTGCCAAGAAAACTCCAAATGGGGTCATGAAGAGTAAGAAACAATTGAAAAATGACTGAATAACAAAAATAAGGAAGTTAGCTAGATGGTCATGAAAGCCCTTCCAACTGATGGTTGTATTTTGTAGTTTTGTCTTGTTTGATTTTTGTGGCAACTTTTTATATCCTCACCTTTTTATTAATTAGATATCTTGATATCAACAATCCATTTTTTCAAAGTTGGGACACTGTTTTGTTCCTTAAACATCTTTATTTTTTCCAATGACCATCATTTCCAAAAGTCATCCTTGGAGATACTTCCTCCACAGAAAAGATCCCAACACCTTGATTCCTTTGTAGACAGTCTCCATGAATGTCTATGACCAAGAAATCCAATCTAACCTTCTGGTCTTAACACTATTCACATTTTAATGAGATTGATGAATCTGTCATTGCCCCATTCTCATGTCCTTTTCAGATGGATATCATTTACTGGAAAATTCCATTTACTGGAACAGCCTTCAAGAATCCAGCATCACCTTCATGAGGTTCCTGAGGAGATCCAAACTTCCATATCCCTATCGTGCTTTCCATCAATTACTCTGTTGCTAAGATACCAATGGACAATAGCAACTGGCTAAATGCTTTCTGCTCAGGATAAAAGATTTTAGAGTAAGTTTTTTTTTTTTTTTTTTTTTTTGAAAATGGGAGATGGATAGGGTAGTCAGATTTCTTTGGGCCCAGCTGGTAAGGGGAATATGTGACAACACATAAAAATAAAACTTGCTTCCAATTCAAAAGCTTCCTTCCTAGGAAATAACAAAACAAAACAAAAAAAGTTGTCAGTTTTCTGTGATCTAAACCATAGGTCATTGATGAAAGAGATGATTATCTAACAAAGTTCATCTGGAATAAGAAAAAGTCAAGAATTTCAAAGGAATTGATGGAAAAAATGCAGACAAAGATGGCTTAGCTATACCAGATCTGAAACTACATTATAAAGCAGCAGTCATCAAGACCATTTGGTACTTAGAAATGGAGTAGTTGATCAGTAAAATAGGCTAAGTTCACAAGACAGAGTAGTCAATGACAATATTAATCTAGTGTTGTATAAATCCCAAAGACGTCAGTTTCTGGGATACAAACTCACTATTTGACAAATATTGCCGGGAAAATTGGAAAATAGTATGGCAGAAACTAGGCATTGACTAACATCTAAAACACTATAGGGTTGATATGGGTTCATAATTTTGACATAAAGGGTGATACTATAGGCAAACTAGGAGAACAAGGCATAGTCTACCTCCCAGAGCTATGGAGAAGGAAATAAATTATGGCCAAAATGAACTAGAGAACATTATGAGCTGCAAAATGGATAATTTTGATATATAAAATTATTTTTTGTACAAACAAAATCAATGCAGTCAAGATTAGAAAGGAAACCAAAAACTGGGGGGGGGATTTACATCCAAGGGCTCTGATAAAGGTCTTGTTTCTAAAATATATAGAGAATTGACTCAAATTTACAAGAATATAAGCCATTCTCCAATTGATAAATGGTCAAAGGATATGAACAGACAATTTTCAGATGAAGAAATTAGTCAATTTCTAGTCAATGAAAAAATGCTCTAAATCACGATTGATCAGAGAAATGCAAATTAAAACAACTCTGATCTACTACTATACATCTTGCAAAGATGGCAAGAAAACATCATGTTAAATGCTGGAGGGAATGTAGGAAAACTGGGGCACTAAATACATTGTTGGTAGAATTATGAACTGATCCAACCATTATGGAGAGCAATTTGGAAATATGCGGAAAGGACTCTCAAACTGTGCAGTGTCTCTTTGATCCAGCAGAGTTTCTACCAGGCCTATATCCCAAAGAGATCTTAAAGGAAGGAAAAGGGCCCACATATGCAAAAACATCTGTGGCGGCCCTTTTGTAGTGGCAAGGAACTGGAAACTGAATGCCCATCAGTTGGGGAATGGCTGAATAAATTACAGCATATGGATGTTATGGAATATTATTGTTCTCTAAGAAACTATCAGCAGGATGATTTCAGAGAGGCCTGGAGAGACTTACATGAACTGATATTAAGTGAAATGAGCAAAACCAGGAGATCATTGTACACAACAATAGCAAGATTATATGATAATCAATTCTGATGGACGTGACGTTTCTCAATAATGGGATGATTCAGGCCAATTGCAATAGACTTATTATGGAGAGAGCCATTCCGAGAGAGAGGACTTTCTCTGCATGAGGATCATAAAATAGTATTTTTTATCTTTTTTTGTTGTTTGTTTGTTGTTTGTTTTCTTTGTCACTTTTCCCTTTTTTATCTAATTTTTCTTGTGCAGCATGGTAATTGTGGAAATATAAATAGGAGAATTGCACATCTTTACATATTGAATTGCTTGCTGTCTTGGGGAGGGAGTGGAGCAAAGGAAGGGAGAAAAAAATTGGAATACAAGGTTTTGCAAGGGTGAATCAAAAAGTTAGTCGAAAACTATCTTTGCATATATTTGAAAATAAAAAACAATTATTTTAAAAAATAGATTAGCATCTGTGCTTTAGGTGAAACTTAGCAGGTGTTTGCAGTGAAAATCTCTTCTTTTTCTTCTTCCTCATATTCTCTCTTATCCTGAAGTTGGTTGATCTAGAAGCAGTTCTATTGGTAGTGTTCAGTTTGTGAGTTTTCTGAAAATACAGGGTGATGGCATTATTTAAGCCATAAGATTAAGTCAACCAATTCTTTTGGTTGGCTCAGCCAATTGTTCACCCTTAAAGATCTTCTGCCCTTCCCCTACTTTTCAGTTTCCCCCATTAGGTAATAGAGTCGTTGGGGATAGAGATGGTCTTTCTTTTCATTATGTGAATCTTAAGCACTTACCACAGTTCCTGGTACTTAATAAATGTTTGTTTTGCATTATACTATATTGTGTTATATTATTAATAGGAAGTACAGTATGGAAAATCCATCAACAATTCCTAATTTCTGGGTAAATCATTGTGACCAAGCCCTAAAAGACATCCAAAATGAGGGATGCAATACATTCTTCATTCTTACTATTGCCTCCATTCTTTTTATTTCTCCGTGCTTTCCAAATCCTTCAGGCCTACTTTGACTATTTTCTCTTCCCTTAAAGAATCCCTTGGTGAACCAGTTCAATTCTATGCTATCCTATATCCTCAAATATCTTGCTCCCTTGTCCTGTCACTGGTCATGTTCTTAAAACCTCAACCATGAATTTTTCCACTATCTATTCCCGCTCAGCTGGCACTAAATGAAGCTAGAAGGCGGCAAACATTATTTTGTATTATTTAAACTCAACTGAACCCAAAAGATAATCTTTTTACTCCTCCCTAATTGATTTTCTACCCCATTCTCCACAGTGGTCATTCTAAAACTTTTCTTTGAAAGGCCTCCCCACTTCTCCATACCCCTTATTAGCTGAAGTCCATATTTCTCCCTTGATTTTTTTTAAATGAGCTTGTCATCTCAAGCTCCTTCCCTGCTTCTTCTCTTCCCATAACAATTCCTCCTGCATAGAGATGATAATTAAAACCAAGTTGATGAGGTCACATCTATACTTAATGGATATGACATGGATGATGAACCAGCAGAGATTAGAAAGAAATGGTTGGATAAGTTGGAAGAGGAAGGAGGAAATAGATTTATAAGAATATAGAGAACAAAACTCACTCTCTGCCCCTTTGCCCTTCTCATCTCACATCTTCTCTTTTACTCTAATCTTTGAGGAAGATAAGACCCTACTCCTTGACAATTACAATTTCTCTACAAATGTTCTTGTTTTCATGATTCCCATATTATCCAGTATATTCCATATACTCCTACTATCATCTCTTTTCTCCTTTTAATCATTAGTCTCTTCCTATTTGCAGGTTACTTTTCAGCACCTAAAACATTCTCATCACTCCCAACATTCAAAAAAAAAGCAAAAATAAAAAAACTCACTAAATTCTAACATTTCTGCTAGTTATCATCCTATATCTGTCTTTGACTTCTTAGTTCAACTTGAAAAACCTATTTACACTCAGTGACTGGACTTGACTTCTCACTTTCCTCTAAGCTTTATATTTGGTTTAACACCTTCAAGTTTCTTCTCTTTCCAGTCCATCCTTCACACATCAACCAAATGCAGGGCTGACCATGTCATATCTTTATTCAATAAATCTCTAGGAACAAAAATACTCTTCTGTTTGACACTTAAAGCTCTGCAAAAGCTCATTCTAGTGTTCATATCCAGTCTTCTTTCTTTCTCACTCCCTGGAGTCCAGGCATAATGGCCTTCTTGCTGTACTTCCACAAAGCACTCCAACTTGCACCTCTACCTTTGCACAGCCTCTTTCTCATCCCAGCAATGCTCTCCCTCTGCCCTTCTCAGTTCGTGTGCTAACTTCTGGAGAAAGCCTTTTCTCATTTTCCAACTATAAAGCCAACCCCTTCCCCAAAACTACCCTTTTTCTTTAATTTTCTTTCCTTTTTTTCTTTAAATGCTTGCTGCTTAAGGGCAGCAACTCTTTCAGTCTTGTTTTTGTAGTTTAGCACAGTGCCTGGCCTAGAGTAGGTGATTAATAAATGTTTCTTAAGTGATTGATTGATGAGGAAAAAAACTTCAAGTTGGTGTGGGGACTTCCTTTTAACAGGGATCTTGGCCCTCCTCCAATAGTAGATAGCATCCAAGAATCACCATGGCCAAAAAATGCATCAAGCTATAAGCAGGCAGCTTGGTGATGATGGTTGCCCTCACATTGCATCCCATTCTAATGAATCGTAGAAATAAGATCCGCGATCCAAAATGAAATTGTCTTTATCATTGTTGCCTTAAAATAATTACCTAGAGTTGACATTTTTAAAAAGGAATAGATGCTATGAATTTCTTTCCACCAGATGGCACCACAGACTACAATCCAGTGACTGTGGACTCAGTCTGACATACATAATTGACAAAAGTGTTACTATACACAGATAAACATATTGTTCCTATGTACATGGGAACAACATATGCATGGGAACATTTCTCATCAGACTTCATCATCTACAAGTCAGTATCATTTATTGTTGCTTGAATTATCTTTTTATTCTGGTTCTGCTACTTATTAACTATGTGATGTTAGACAAGTTGTTTAAATATAATATGGCTCAGTCTCTGTAAAATGAAGGGGTTGGACTAGTCAGCTTTTGAGTTCCCTTCTGGAAGGTACACACACACACACACACACACACACACACACACACACACATATGCACGCATACATAGAATGTATGTGTACTTTCTCTGTTACGTGCTGACACAGGAAAAATGTCAAATCCATTTTCCCTGGATATAGCTGAACCTTCACTAGAAAAAGACCAGATGGATTTTCCAGATCACATGGGTAGGAGAGATAGCTATGTATCTATATACATTATACATACACACATTTTATACATGCATATATATATATATTTCACTTAAAATTGCTGCTCAAATAATTAAAAGCACATTAGGAGACTGATTCATTTTTCAAATATCTCTAATTGCTATTCAGTAGGTAACTCCTTCCTGCCCCCATACAACAACACCCATTTATTCCAAATGTGAATTCATAATGATAGACAGACTTAAAACCATAACCATCTTCTTTGAACTGAGAAGTTAATTCCAAATAAAAATAAACCTTCAGAGAGTTGAGATCCTTTCTGTTCTTCTTGTTCCTAGTCCTTCCTTAAGAGAAGCACCTTTAGGACGGCTTTTTCTTTTTTTTTTCTCTTTTATTTATTTATTTTTATTTGCAAAACATATGTATGGGTAATCCTTCAACATTAACCCTTACAAAGCTTTCTGTTACAAATTTTTCCCCCCTACTCCCCACCCTTCCCCTAGATGGCAGGATATCCACTACATGTTAATTATGTTAAAATACTTGACAAATTGAATATATGTATACATATTTCCACACATCATTTTTGTGCAAGAAAAATCGTATCTACAAGAAAGAAAAATCAGATAAAGGAAACACAATGCAAGCAAACATCAATCGAGAGTATGAAAATGTTATGTTGTGGTCCACATTTCACATCCCTCTCTCTGGGTGTATATGGCCTTCTTCAGTGAATTGGAAGTGGTTTGAAACATTTCATTGTTGAAGAGAGCAATGTCCATCAGAATTGATTGTCATATAGTATTGTTGTTCTGGTTCTGTTCATTTCACTCAGCATCAGTTCCTGCAAGTCTCTCCAGGCCTCTCTAAAATCGTCCTGCTGGTCGTTTCTCACAGAACAATAACATTCATAGACCATAATTTATTCAGCCATTCTCCAATTGATGGGCATCCATTCAGTTTCCAGTTTATAGGATGACTTTTTCTTAATGACATTACTGGTTTATCATTTTTCAGGTTTGTCCCACTCTTTGTGACCCCATTTGGGGTTTTCTTGGCAGATATACTGGAATGGTTTGCCATTTCCTTCTCCAGCTCATTTTACAGATAAGGAAACTGAGACAACAAGGTTAAGTGACTTGTCCAGGATTGCAAAGTTACTAAGTGTCTGAGGCTGAATTTGAACTCAGGGAGATGAGTCTTTCTGACTCCAGGCCCAGTGCTCTGTGAACTATGGCACCCCCTAGCTGTCCTTCAGAGCATAGAAACAATTAAACTCAGCCTGTTTAGCAAGGGTTGCTGCAGAAGATGTTACCAGAAGGTAACCCTAAGTAAGTTCTTTTCTGCTCCATCCCTCATTCTTATTGTGGTAACATTCATCCCAGAATCTATGGGTATCCTTCATGCCACTTGCCCCCTGGCCAAAAAAAAATATTAAGCATTGTGTGATTAATGATTCTTGAGAATTTAGGAAATTATTTTTGTTGCCTTGAGAAATCTCTTCCTATGCCTATGTAGAGATGCTATCATTTTCTTCATTTGGGGATATATATATATATATGTGCATATATATGTATATATTGGATATATTATATTATATTCCATCATTTTAAAAAATATATATATTTTACGCTCCACCTCTTAGGCAAGATTTTCCAGCCTCTCAGAAGTAATTTCCTTTAAAAAAAAACAAAACAACCAAACAAAAAAGACTTCAGGAAAAGTATTTACTTTCCATCATCTTAACTAAAATCAGGTGAAAGAATCCTCTGAATGAGAAATTTGGGATAGGATCTCCAAGAATGGTTTGTGGTCTCATTAGAGTGGGAAAGATTGAAAGAGAGAGTAGGGGCTTTGTTTACATTCATTGGCTTCTGTTTACTCCTAACCTCCTATTTGGAGCCTGCCTCCTACATGGACATTCTCCAATGAATAAAAAAAAAAAAGTATGGGGGAGTCAAACAGCTGTCATCTTGCTGACACTGCCTGGCTACATATTTTGTATACAAAGTATATGTCATGTCCATGCATTTACCTTTTCATCTTAAATAATTTAGACCTCAAGTATATTGAGGGTAAAATTTGCAGGTTTTCTGTTTTAGAAACATCAGTAGACTTTGATTTTGCCACATAAATCCAGAAATAATAATGAAAATTGGTTGGTATATGGCCCACATGTTTTGAAATGTCTATTATTAAGTACACAGAAAAGAGAATAAATATATTCAAAAGGTGATAAGGGGAGGATTGGTTATAAAACCTCCACACAGGGAATTTATTCTTTGATTTTTTTTTTTGATATAACTTTATAAGCATTTTTCTCCATTTGGTAAGGAAACAAGCCAGGCACTGTACTAAGTGCTTTACAAATATCTTATTTGATCTTCACAAGAATCCTGAGAGGTGATGCTGTTATCAACCACATTTTACAATTGGGGAAACTGAGGCATGCAAAGGTTAAAGTGACTTGCTTAGGATCACAGTCTAGCAGCTAGTCTCGGAGGCTAGATTTCAATTCATGTATTTTATCCTCCAAGGTCAGTAATCTCTCTGCTATACCACCTGGCTGCAAGTAGATACAACTTCGGCAACTGCAAATTTCAAATTTTCTCAATAGTCCTTTATTTTGAATAAATTAAAAGCAGTATGGTATAGTGTATGAAGCACTACACTAAAAAGTCAGAAAGACCTTCATTCAAATTCTGGCTCACACACTTTTGTGACCTTGGCCAAGTCAAATAGTCTACATCTCAATTTCTTCATGTGTAAAATGAAGCAGGTGATTTGATGGTGTCTAATGACCCATCGAGCTCAAAATATATGATCTTCTAATTCCTCTATGGTAGTCACCATATTTAATCGCTAAAGGACACCCACCTAATTAATACAAAGATAAGTCAAGGGATAGAAGTCACTTTTAGATCAGGGGTTCTTAATTTTTTTAATATATTGAGAATTATTTCAGTCTAATTGGTTCATTTTGTTATGCTATCTATTTTATCCTGTGTCTTTAAACCATTATTCTGAGAAAAGATCCATAGGCTTCACCAAACTGCCAAATGGGTCGCAAAATGTGCCAGAGGGTACAGTGAAAATGATACAAAACTTCATTTTGGAGAAGATGATGAGATCATACTCTGTCTCAAAGTGGGATAGTTCCTCCATTCTTCACCAATTGTTCCTCCAGCAAAGGGGTGTCAGTTGGAAGGCTTATTCATTTCTAACTGTGCAAGGCATTCAGAAATTCTTGCTTCAGCCAGCAAAAATGGGATTCTAGGAACTGGAAACGTATGAGAAATGTGGGCTTCATCATGTCCACAAGAAGCAGAACCGTGCAAGCAGCCTTTCATTATGCTACAAATACTGGACCTTCAAAGATACATTTGCTTGCACTCAGTTTGTACTTTGGGGGCCTAATGTCATGAACTGAGAATACACTTTCTGTCTCTTGCATGCGTTCAATAAACCAGCTTGTCTGTGAAGTGTGACCCCTATGACTGCTTTTGGGGAACTGATTATGACCGATAGGATGCATTTGGAAATGGAGCTGCATTTGAAATTCATGTGCTCTGCACGGGATCACAGCGGATCAAAATTTCTCATGTACAACTGCCATTTGCCTCCCCCAGCTCTCCTGGGTAACGCTCCTGAGGAGTATTAACAGAGCATCACAGCTTGTAATGAGAGGTCCTTTCACAGGGGCGTTGCTGTGGAGATGTAATTAGAGGAATAAGGGCTCTGGGTCTCTAATCTCTGATTTTTCAAGCTGGCCTAGCCATGGCTTTCACTATGTGCTGAGGAAAGCTTTAGATGTTTCCTTCAGAATCAGTCACAAATATCTTGATATTATTTAAATTTCCTTCCTAATGTAAGATTTGTTTTTTTCTGGATTATTTATTTATTTTTGAAAAGGCACTACATCCAGGTTCCCAATCTTATAACTCTGAATTTCCATTATGGACATGATCAAGAGAATAGGGAAAAACTTAGAAAATCATATCTTCTAAAGGTACAAGTTTTGCTGGTGTAATGATATAGAATATGGGGGGAAATGGAAAAGAGGTCCTAGACATGAAGCACATAATAATAATTAGAATTATTATGTGCTTCATGTCTACGACTGCAGGAAATTCATAGCATAGACTGGAACACAAGACTTCTCCAAAGAGATCTTCAATCTATGGTAACTCAAGATACATGGAGAAACCAACGAGTAACATAGGACCTCTCAGAGACACAGTGTACCCCTTTGAAGAGGTCTTAGGTAGTCTCACATTATCTAGATGAAAAAAAAAAATTACATATCTCTCTGTAACCTTAGAACAATGAGGTAATCAAAGCACTAGTCCAGGAGATCTTCCAACTTTTGTTTATAGTCTTTAGGGAATTTCAGAGTAGGAGAAAGGCTAACAGTCTTCCTGGGCTATTGAACAGGATGTTGATTGTTAACCCCACAGTTGTACTAGCTTCCATAAGGAACTATATCTGTCACTTTTAGCTGGACCTTTACCTTTCTAGTCTTTAGCTCTTTGTTCTCTTTCTACCTATCTCACTCTCCTTTAATGAATCTTCCTTCAAGTAATGCTCACTATAACATGGGCATTCTCTTTTCTATTAAAAATTAGAAGCTGGTGATCTCATCAGCTCCTTTGGATCCAGTTATTATCTCTATACATGAATCTTGAATCTAAATGCTAGCCCTGGTCTTTTTCCCCGACTAGTGGGCTTTTCAAACTGATGCCCCAAAGGCAATCTCAAACTCAGAATGTCCAAAACTAGCTCATTTTCTTTTTTCCCACACCTACCTTTCTTCTGAACTTTCCTATTTTTTCTTTTTTTTTAAATTATACTTTGTAATCATTGAAAACCTGCCTTCTTACCATCTCATTCCATATCCATTGAGAACAAAGAAAGGCAGAACTCATTACAAAACTATGTAATCAAGCAAAAAAAAATGTTCACGTTAACTATGCCCCCCAAAAATATCCCATTCCATATTCTGGAACCTTCAGCTCTCTATTAGGAGGTCAGAAGCATATTTCATCATTAGTCCTCTGGAATGGTTGACTATTACTCTGACAAAAGTTCCTAATTCTTTCAAAATTATCTTTATCATATTATTGTCCTTATATAATTTTTCCCATTTCTGATTACTCCCTTTGCATCAGTTTATCATATCTTCCCAGATTTCTCTGAAGCCAATTTCTACATCAATTCTTATATCATAATAGTATTCCATAATATTTATATGACACAACTTGATCGGCCATTCCCCAATTTAGTGTATTTTGCCCAGATTTCTAATTTTTGTCACTTCTAAAAGACTGATAATATAATGTAAATAAGATAAAATATAAATATAATGTAATATAAATATATTATAATATATTGTATATAGTATATATGTTGTCACTTCTAAAAAGTGATAATATATAAGATAAAATATAAATAAAAAATAAAATAAAATAAGATAAGGTAAAAAGATAAATATTTTTGTACTTTCTTAGAGTAAATTTTGCTTAAGACTAAACTCTCTTTAAATCTACTCTTCTTTCAATTCCCCTTCCTCCCTCTTTTCTCTTTCCTCCATATTCGCCTATCAAGTAAAACACACTTTTTGGACCTAATTGTGTGTGTGTGTGTGTGTGTGTGTGTGTGCGTGTGTGTGTAAGGGGGATCTTCTCTCCTTTAACCAGTTCAGATGAAAGTGAGCTTCTTGCCATTTTCAAACCCTTTTCTCTCTCTTCATTTTTATAGATGTCTCCTTATGCACCATGATTATGTGGGATCATTTCCCCAAACTTTCCTTTCCTTCCTAGTGTTTTCCTCTTCTCTCTTTCCGTTCATCTCTTAAACTCATTAAAATATTATAGAATCACTTCCAGGAGCTGCTTAATTGTACTTTTTTATGATCCCTCATGGTGATAAAGTTCAGAACAGACACATATGCCATCTCCCCCATTAGAAAAAGGAAATTCTGAGGACTACTAGCCTAATATCCTTCACTTTCTTGAAAAGGAAACTTCAGCGTAAAAACTTGCCCAGGGTCTCACAAATGGTGAATGAATGAGGTAGAATTCAAATTCAGCTCTTCTGTATCTAGAGCCAGTCTTTGGTTTTTTCCTAGGCTTTCCCCCCTACTGTATCCTATTATGTGTCCAGGTAGATGCTTGCATTATCCTGCAAGATCCTCTCAGCCTTGGGATTCTATCCTATCAAACACCTCTATCCCTCTAATTGGAAGGTAGAACCATGAAGCCCAAAACTTCCTTTTTAATGGGGTGTCCAGGTCAAAATTCCTCCTTATTTCTCATTTGACTACAGTACTTTGGGATTTCTCTGATATTTCTGCTATTCCTCCAAATTGGGTACCTCCTTCTCTCCTCCTCCACTCCCTTTCTCACCTCTTTTCAGATTCATTTTCTATGTCGTCTTCCCCCATTATGTTGCAAGCTCCTTGAGGGCAGGGACTGTCACATATACACACATATATATGTATGTATGTATGTATGTATATGTATATATATATGTGTGTATATATATACACATATATACACAGGTGTATGTGTGTGTGCTTATATAGATATGTATGTATATAATAACATACACATATACATATGTGTATATATATTTATATGTACAAACATATGCATCTTATAAACCTTTGTATCTCCAGAGTTTAGCTCAATTACTGATACATATTAGATGATTAATAAATATTTAGTGAGTATTAATGTCTCTGTTTCTTAAATGTGGAAACTGAGGCTCAAAGTCCATAGTGTTCTGGATTTGAGTCAGGAAGACCTGAATTTGAATCTTTTCTTAGATTCTTGCCAGATCCTGAGCAAATCACTTCACAGTTATCTGTAAAACGAGGAGAGGCGGGAACTTAGTGGCTTCTGAAGGCCTATTCCTGCTCTAAATTTATCATTCTATGATTCTAGAAGCTGTCATTTATCCAGAGCTGTTATCAATATGTATTTAAAGAAAGTTTCCAGCTCAGGTCTTCCAGACACATTGTTCTATCCCCTGTGGGAGGTTGTCAAGCCATTCCTGAGTCAACTTGAGGGGCATATTTAATGAAACTTGGGTGTGAATGTCTCATTTAGTGGGATTTCTAAGAGACTGATAGATTAGAATAAGAGGACTCAAAAAAGAAAGGGACAAACAGGAGTTTTCACCTAACTCTGCTGCTTCCTATTAACTTTCTTTCAGAGAACCAAGGTGCTGAGTTCTGCAGTCATGGTGGGAGGGAGACCCCCAGGCTGGCCTGTGGTTATTGAGGTATTCTGTGTTTGACTCCTGGGAGTTTCAGTCTGGCAATGCATGCACCAGTGATTAAATAAATACCAACCTGGGAAAATGAGTTTTGAATGTGCCAAGTTGTCATTATAACAGAGCTATACTCAGAGGAAAAAAATACTGCATTCTGCCACCCCAAATCTTGCAGACTTCTGCACAAATGTCGAAGACTTTCTCAGCTTTGCACCCACTTTAATGATGTTGCAATGAGCAAAGTACTGAAGTATAACTTGCTAGTTAAACTGGAGGTATACATCGTGTCTTTTTTCCATTTTTTATTTCTTTTTTCTTTTTGAGAAACAGTTAATCAAGGTACTGCTGCTTTCCAGTATCTTCAATGTGGATTGAATATATCAGGTGTCTACTTTTACTGTTATCTAGCTTGCCACATAAATGAAGAATTAAATGGTTTATGCGTGTGATTACATGTCACCTGACATTGCCAAAGTGTCCCATACAGCCTTGCAGTGAGAACCAAAGACAGATATTGATACTTCTTGGATTTCATCCCATCTTTGCCTACTGAATATCAATCCATTCCAATACCATCAACCACACATACACAACAGGAAAAAAAAAGATTTGTGCAGTTCAGAAGGGCCTAGTATGACTTTAAAATCACATAGGACTTATTATTAACATGCTGCCTTTTTTTCAAAGTATTCAAGATATTAAAACTAAAATAGGGGTTATCTTCTTAGCAAGTGCTAAATAATGACTATTTTTAAGATTTGGGGATCTAGAAGTAGAAGCTATGAAACATGATTATTGTGGATAGGGAGTAGAGACTCAGAGGGGAATAAAAGAGGAAGAAGGGATCTGTAGGGTAAAATGACTAGATTTCAATCTTTTCAGAGAGAGAGGCAATGAAGATACCAGTGATGAAGTTAAAACACACAACTAGCATAGAGAAATACATCCATCTGTGCATCCAGATAACTGTGGGACCAGTGGGATGGTGTAAGAGCCAAGTCCAAAGATAGCAACAAATCATTCAATAGTATTATATGCTTGGATGCCCATTTCCCTCCTGTTGGAACCACCCACAAGCTTTTCCTGGCAAATAAAGGCCCACCTTTTAAGCAAAAAATAGCCTTCTGATAATTCTGGACAACTAGAATATAACCATTCCAAAGAATCAATATCATAGGTCCCTTGGAACATACCACAGCTGATCATGGTTGTAAGCTGGCTGCAATATTATAAATGAGGACTCATATGGGACAAGTGACATAAGTGATATCATCAAAGATACGCATGCTTAGGAAAAAAGATGAGCTGATTACCTAGCATCTTAGAGGGATAAATGATACGTGGCCCCTGGGATCCACTGGTCTTCATGAACAGTTAAAAATTCCAGAAAAGAGTCCCAGCATCTCTCACATAGAGAAGGGTAAATGATATCCCCAAATAAGCATTTAGTAAGAGATTACTATATGCTAAGCACTATGTTAAGGCTAATTTGTTGTCATTCAATCATTTTTCAATTGTGTTTTTTGGCAGAGAAGCTGGACTGCTTTGGTATTTCCATCTCCAGCTCATTTTATAGATGAGGAAACCAAGGCAAATAAGGCAAAGTAACTTTCCTAGGGTCACACAGCTAGTAAGTGTCCAAGGTCAGATTTGAACTCAGGAAGATGAATCTTCTTAACTCTAGGCTCAACACTATCATTTGCACCAACCAGCTGCTCTTACTAAAGGCTAAAGACATATTAAAATATGAAACACTCTTTTCAAGGAGTAAAAGGAAAGGAGAATATCTACTAGCAAAATATGTATGCTTAAGTGCTAGGTCCAGAAACAAAAATTACAAAAAAGCTAACTTTATCTTTTGTCAAGTACAAAATCAATATTTCCCTTTCCCATTTTTCTTTCTCTCTGTCTCTCTGTTTTTTTCTCTCTCTTCTCTTTCTCTCCAACTCTCTGTCTCTGTCTCTCTGTGGCTCTGAAAAACAGAGAGACAGAGAAAAAGAGAAAGAGAGACAGAGAAGAGAAAGAGACAAAGAGAGATGGAGAGAAGAGAGAGAGAGAGAGAGAGAGAGAGAGAGAGAGAGAGAGAGAGATCATAGTAAATTAGAGGTAATTTGGGGAGGAGGTACTAGCATTAAGGAAAACTTGGAAAAGCTTCCTTCAAAAGATGAAATTTTAGCTGGAAGTAGGAAGCCAAGAAGTAGAGCTGATGAGGGAGAGAGTTCCAGGCACAAAGGAGTGCCAGTGCAAATTGATCAAAACTGTGAGGGAGAGAGTCTTGTAGAATAGCAAGGAAGCCAATATCACTGAATCATAGAATACATGGACAAGAATGAAGTCTAAAACAACTAGAAAGGGAAAAAAGGACCAAGTTATGAAGAACAAAAATGACTTCACATTTGATCCTGAAAGTACTAGGGCGCCAATGGAGTTTATCAAATTGGTGGGAGATAGGAGGTGACACGATCAGGCCTGCACTTTGGGAAAATCATTCTAGCACCTGAATGAAAAAATGGCTGGAAATGAGGAGAAAATTCAGGCAGGCAGACCAAAAGCAGGTTATTTTTATAGTCCAAGTATGAAGGGATGAGGGTATGGACCAGGATAGGGGTCTGTGACAGAAGAGAGAAGGGGAAGAGGTGAAATTGATTAGGTGGGGGTATGAGAGAATAAAGAGCTTGGGTGACTGGAAAGATGATGATGCCTTCAGCAGTCATCAGAAAGTTAAAAACGTTTTATTGATTTGCTAGGAAGTGTTTGAAATAGGATTTGAACTCAGTCATCCTAATTTTAAGTCCACTGTCACTCTGACCAGTGGTAGCCTCCAAAACCCCCAGTTTGTTCCCATTCCAGAGGTGCTTGTGTGAATCCAGAAGACTGAAGAATCCTTTTGATATGAGGTTCAACAGAAAGAGACAGACATTGAGAGAGAGACAGAGACCAAGACATTGACAGACAAAATCACAGAGACAGAGACAGAGAGACACAATGATAGAGAGACAGATAGACAGAAAAAGAGACACACACAAAGAAAGAAAGAGAGATGCAGAGACAGAGACAGAGACAGAGACAGACATCAATTGTTTATGGGCTACTATGAAACTTGCCGTGTTATTTTTGCTTTTTTCCATGAGGTAGAATCAAGTGTATCCTAGACTGTATTGTGAGCACCTCTGCTTCTATGAGATGTGGATCCTGTTTTATCTATATTCGTGAAAAACAGATTTGACCTATATCCTGAAAACATTTCTAATCAAAGGCAGGGTCCATTCCCCCATCTCCCCAAAGCCCAGGGAGGAACAAAGACTCAGAAGATTGAGAGTCAGATAGGGGGTAAGGACCCAGCATTTGTTAAACACCCACCATGTCCCAGCTACTGTATTGAGCACTTTGTCTCATTTGAGCTTCACAGCAAGCCTGGGAGGGAGGAACTATTATTATCCTCATTTTACAGTTGAGGAAACTAAGGCTGTGACTAACAGATTTGTCCAAAATCAAAAGACTAGTGAGTATCTGCCGCCTTTTTTGAATTCAGGTCTTCTTCCCTCTAGGCCCAGCACTCTTGCCACTGTACCACCTAGATACTAAGAAGGATTGTAGGTCAATAACCTAACAGAAGGCACAATAAATTTTGAGACACTTCATGAGAAGTGTGACCCCCCCCCATCCTCATTTACACTGCTTTAGCACCCTGGAGTACTTTCAAATACAGAAAGAGGAGGAAATATTCCAAATCTTTAGACAGGCATGCAAACCAAATTGACCTAATGATGTTGCTGGGCAGGGATCTATGCTAATTGTATTAGCTAGAAATTATTTAGCTAAGTTTTTTTCCCTGAGGCAATTAGGGTTAAGTGACTTGCCCAGGGTCACACAACTACAAAGTGTTAAGTGTCTGAGGCCAGATTTGAACTCAGGTCCTCCTGACTTCAGGGCTGGTACTCTATGCACTATGCCACCTAGCTGCCCCAGCTAAGTTTTAAAGTTTGCAAAACTCTTTACATTTACAATCCTGGGAGACAGGTGCTATTATCATCCCCATTTTTAGATGAGGAAACTGGGGCAAACCTGCAGTCATTTGTACTAACAATGATGATTAACATTGATATAGTATTTTAAGATTTTCAAAGCACTTTCCATAAGTGGTAAAGAGTCACTATGATGTCCATTTTACAGATGAGGAAATTGAGACTGAGAAAGGTCAATTGCTTCATTTTGCTAGTAAATGTATGAAGCAAGATTTAAACTCAAATTTTCTTGACTCTGGGTCTATCTACTAGGCTTCTTGCTACCTCTAGCCTCATTAGTCACCTGGATCCTAGAGGTATTCAGGGTGCTTTTGGACTGATTTGACATTTTGTTTTTTTGGGTCTTCCATTTTATACATTTTATATTCCAGTCATATCATGGGCCTCCCTTCCCATAGTCTCAGTGGCTAAATTTTTGCAACTCAGATATTTACCTTTCAAAGAGCAGGCCTGCCGGGCCCTAGCCCCTGATGCTATTTTTCTGCTAACAGTCTTTTTCTGACTCAGGCCTTTCCAAAGCCTTGTCAGTGGCTTTCATTGTGTTTGTCCTGCAAAAGCAAACAATTTCCAGGCAAACAGAGAGAGCAGCCAGGCTTTTCCTAGAGATAAGGACCCCTTTTCAAACTTTGCAATTCACACAGTATACATAGAAAGTTTGTCTAAAAGCCACAGCCCGTTTGCTTGTTTACCTTATAGTGCTAAGGCTCAGTTCAGCAAAATGTGTCAAAGTTTAATTCATTATATTTATATATAAAGAAAGGATAATGGAAGAAAGAGGAATGTTTAGGTTATGAACTTGGGAAAGCAATATAGTAAAATGCATCTGACATTGTGGAAGACCCAGGTTCAAGTCACACTTCTGATAATTACTAACTTCAGAACCACAGACAGGTAAATCACATCGCTTCTCAAAACAGTTTCCTCATCTGAAAAAAAACAAAAAACAAAAAACAAAAAACAAAAAACCTGAGTACCAGTTTCACAAGTTTGTTTCTAAGTTCAAGTGAGATCATATATTTAAAGGAATTTAAATATTTCAAAATATCATGAGACTGTTGGCTAGCATTGCTATGGCATTTAGACAGAAAAGACAGAAGATGTAATCCTGCATATATCTATATGTGTGTGTATAATAGATCCATATTAGAGCTTTATATTATAAAATGTTACATGTAAACATGTCTATTTATATATATATATATATATATATATGTGTGTGTCTGTGTGTGTGTGTGTACAGTTATATTTGTATATTACATATATCTCCATATTGTATGGGCACATAAAAGACATATTACTAAATCTCTAGATATTTATATTATATAGATTTTTTTCCACATTTAATATATTTGGCTTTTATGCATATATAGTTTCAAATGCCTTAAGATACTACATGTGTTATAACAAAATTCTACATATCCATATACATATAAGAGTATGTGTATGTATATGTATATATGTGTGTATGTGTTTGTGTGTAAAATCAGCTGCATTTCAGAACTTAAACACAATGCCTTTTTCTTTGTGTGTTTATTATTCATCTATATACCTACCTACTATCTCTCTCTGGCTCTCCATTTTTCTTTCTGTCTCTTGTCTCTCACTCTCTCTTTATATATATATATATATATATATATATATATATATATATAAATACAAATATATGAATACATACATACTTATAATGTGCATAATATTACATATATAATATTATGTGCTGTCATTATATATAATAGTTGCATTTTTATCTAGGTGGAATAAAATACTACATATAATTCAGCTAAAATTGAAAGACTGAACCATATTCATAATGCACATATAATGTACACTTGGTAAGTGTAGGACATTGATTTAGATGCTGCCTAATTGCTTTACAGATTTACACAAATACTCAATCCACTGGACTACCTTGCCCAAGATCCCAGAAGTCAGAAGTGACAGAGCTGGGTTTCAATCCAAGATTTTTTACACTTCAAATCCGTATCTCTTCCCCATTAAACCAACATGTAAGCCTTAGAAAGTTGTCTGAGGACTTCCTTCCGGAGGTGGAGCCATGGTGGCGGAGATCAGACAGGATTCTCTATAACCTCCTCTAACCTCCCCTCAAACCAACAACATATGAAGCCTCTAGACTGATTCTGAAGCAAAAAAATCCACAATATCTGGAGAACAACACGATTCTAGAAGAAGATACTCTGGAAGAACCTCAAAACAGGTCTGTTTTAATGGGGCAGGGGGTGGCCTACTGAACCCAGACTGCAGCACAGGGAGACCGGGGCAGGGAGCTGGAGCAGGGAGCTGGAACAGGAGTC